>JAOXYA010000021.1:20776672-20788506 GCA_028565675.1 Sorex palustris | reverse complement strand
GTCTAGTGATCAAGTGATCATCAATATACAAACTTAGAAATTCACAGCATTGAAGCTAATTAATCTATGAATTATATAAGCTATTATACACATTATTACACTGATAAAATTTGACTAAGAGAGCAGATGACAGAAAACCTAATGCTTCGTTATTGAAGTTACACTGAGATATCTAATGAGTAATAAAATGAAAAGAACTTTTATTCTAGGTACAGAAACCAATGATAATAAACTTCAGAGTCAGAACCTCAAATTTTAATCTCAGACAGACCGTTTGTCATTCTGTGTGATCTTAGATAATTAACTTGATGTCTTTTAGGCTGTCAAATGTTGATTTCTTTTTTCATAGTAGTGGTGTTAAGATCAAATAAGCTATATTTGCAAAGTGACTGGGATTTTCAATAATTGGTTAGAAAATTTTCACGATTGTGTCTTTTTCATTATTCCCCACTCAAATAAGATCTTTGCTGCCCACCAGACCATGTATATTGTGAAATCTCATGATGGAAGTTTAAAGTGAGAATACATAATTAAGCAGAAAAACCTGAGAAGGAGATTCTGACTGGGATTTAGAATAATTGGAAAATATGACCACAAATAAGGATATTATAGTACTTAAATATGCTCACCTTATTGTACACCTTTGATTAACTAGAGTTCAAATAATTCTCAGTAAACCTAGAAATTTTAATTTTGTAACTGCAAGTTCTGTTACAATATGTTCTCTTTTTCTAGTTTGGTGTCAGAAACGATTGCGAAATATGATTTTAAAAATGTCATTTCCAGACATTTCCGGCTAGCACAGGACTAAACTACACAATCCTGATTATCATGGGTGATGCCATGCAGAGGGAGCCAAAAACTAAAGATTATATTATTAAACATCTCTCAAAAAATTAGGCTTATATACTGAAAACAATTAGATATATGTCCAGGAATATCTTAAGCTTTTCTTAGAATTTTTATTTAAAGTATGCATGTATTTGCTATTCTTTTAAAAATCTAGATAATCCTTGATTAAATACCAATGACTATAAAATGGAAATAACAAGTGTGTACATTTATAATAATAATAACATAAACTGAAAGGTTAAGAAAACATATTAGTCACACTTCATATTTCCATACACAGACATTTTTAGACAAGATTCTCTCTCTAGTCCTCTCATAGAGTTGCTATGTAATGTCAAAGTGTTCATCAAATCAATGATTTGATAAGTTGCTTGGTTAAAAAGGTTTGTAATTTGAAAAAAAATATTGAGTATTTAGAGATTTGACAATGTTTTTATTAGTTCTTTTGAGTTTTATGTGTATAATCTTATCATCCTCAAAAATGTTTATTATATTCCTGTCTAAGTATTATGTCTGCAAATTGCTTTTACTTAGTTGCATTAATTAATATTTCATCATATAGTAGAGATACAGTAGGTTTCCTTTACTTCTTTCATATACTAATATTAAAGCTTCCAATGTTTCTGCATTAAATAAAATATTGGCTTTAGAATAATACAGAGGCAATTTGAAAACAAAAATGAACAAAATTAATTCTCAGGGATCATATAGATACATGGAAAGAGATAGAAAACAATCAATCTAAAGAACAGAGCAACATCTGCTATAGATGTAGGGATTGATCAATAAATCATGAGAAAAGACACTCATATTAATTTTGGCAATCAAACAATGATGCTTCTTGATAGATGATATCTGAGATTTTTAAATTAAATTAATTAAATTTAAATTAAATTAACTTAGTTGAATTTTAACTTAAACTATAATTGAACTTGAATTAAAATGGAAGAAAATTTTATGCAAATGGGACAACATGAAAAATAAAAATAGAAAAATACTATTTTGAAAATTAAAGTTTAGTATTGCAAAGTATTGATTGGGATTGTTTGTCATGGAATTTAAATTTTATACTAGAGAATGGGATTAAGCAATAGTTTTAAATGTTTCACATAGAGGCCATACTTATGTAGTGTTCTTCCTTATGTAGGTCATAGTTATGTAGTGTTCTTTAGGAGAAATTCTTCCTAAAAGAGGTAACATTAATGCTCCCGAATTATTGGTTGTGAGCTTTGCCACAGGACTTACTTTGTGTTACCAACAACATTACACAAGCAAAAAACACAAAATATACATCTAATTAATTTTATTCTTGAAATGTTTTCATCACTATAAGAATAAGCAAACTTCAAGAGCTCAGTGGTTTCAGAACAATAAATTCACGTAGTAGCAAACCTGAACCACATCTATAGTCGGAGGCCACTCTAAGAATGTGCAACTAGAATAAGTAAGTTATTTGCTTGTAACTTGAAGGACACAGAGATGTGAACACAACTTATTGATACAAACCACCAAATATTGAATTATTTTTACACAGTCATATTGTTATAATACCTGACTGATACAGAGAGGGAAGCTTAAAATCAGGGAAAAAATTGAAAGATAAAATTAACCCTTCTGGTGTGTAATGCTGGTTTACTAGAAAAATGGCAGAGATAATAGAAGTTATTTTTAGAAATACATAAAGGATGTACAATGTACATATTAAAGACTCCATTGGATATTATATTATATTATTATTAAAATAAAAAGGATGAAAACATGCCTGGCTTTTTTTGCTGGCATTAGTGAGAAAATTGTGGGCAATTCTGTGACCACAGACAGCTGTGAGCCACAAACCATAAGAAACAAAAACCGGGGTCAAAGATTCGGCTTTGAATGTGTTGAATCCGAACTGCTAATGCACAGTCAAATAGAAATGTTATTGACATCTGTCTATTTCTGGAAAACAGTATCCACAAAACATACTTATTTTAAAATAGTAAGGAATGGAATTTGGGGACGACGTATCATTTGGTTGGTAGTAAAAAGAGGTAGGCTCTTTATTTGTGAGATCTTTGGCTAATCATTTAAACTCTCTGGACCTCTCATTCACCATTCGTGAAATGATGATTTATACTTGATGTGTTTACATAATTTTACTACTCATTGTCTACATGAATGAATGGAATCCCATAACCTTTACAGGTAGTTACCTCCTACGAACAATACTCTTCAAATGGTATACAATCCAGAGAGGAGGCCCACTTGCTCATTCCTACCCATGACAGTCTTTAGTCTTCATCAGTAGCTTCTCTTTTGGAACAAATTCAGTGGTCCCAGATTGCCTGTTACTTCTTAGGCAGGAAAGCTTATTTTCCTCTATCTGTGAAGGATAAGGCTCTAGAAGAAATTCTGATTGGTTTGCTTCTGTGACTGCAGCAGGATTCCATTTACCACATAGTCAAGGTGGTAATGAGGCTCTCTATACTAAGTGTGGCTGCCATCTGGCAGGCCAATCCCATATACTCAGCAGACAGAACCAATTAGACCATACACCTCCCACCAGGCTTTGTGTGTGGTGGTTGGGTATTAACTCTACTGAGCCTCTTCCAAGAAGCTTCATTGATTTCTGGAAAGGGGGGGGGGCACAAATACCTTTCTCTCACACTATGGACCTAGCAAAGAATCCAAATTATGAGATCAACCCAGGTTCGATTCCTCTGTCCCTCTTGGAGAGCCCAGCAAGCTACCGAGGGTATCTCGCTCGCACAGCAAAGCCTGGCAAACTACCCGTGATGTATTCGATATGCCAAACACAGTAACAAGTGTCACAATGGAGATGTTACTGGGCCCGCTTGAGCAAATCAATGAACAATGGGAGAACAGTGACAATGACAGTGAACATTTTAATTATACCATGTGCAATGCACGAGAGTTAAATTTTATTCAGATATAGAAAATTACTATTTTGATAAGAGCTTAAACTCTTATTGGAGGTTATTTGAGAAAATTGGAGTTTGCTTGATGGATGAATAATAAAGGATTTTGTGTGTGTTTATGTGTGTGTATGTGTGTATGTGTGTGAAGCAAGACAGTTTTTACTGAACCTTATTTAGACAGATCTGAGGGGAGAGAAAGGGTATGTGTGTGTTCAAGATAGAATGGAAGTTTTTTGAGAGCAAGCAAAGAAACATAAAGGCAAACAGGTAAGATACTTATTCAAGGCAGAATAGGGACTGGCAAGCAAGCGAATTAAAGGGAATTATGATGAAAAAAATAATCTGACTTTGTAGTCAGTCATAACAATGAGTTCCTGAAATTCTCCTATTGATGCAGTGATTGATTTTTTCTTAGTCACTGTTTTGTTACTCAAAATTCTCTCCAGATTAAAAACTAAAAAGCTACTCTCAGTCACAGTGATTCAGAAAGAAGAAATCCACAATTCACATACATCTACAGCTTTAAATATTTTCACCTCCTTGTATTTAAAAATAAATACATTTTTGGGGAGATTGATTTTTTTTTGTCTCAAAGTGTCATCATGCTGAAAGTCATCCTATTCCCACCGGCCTCATTTTAGATGTAGGAGGATGAGGGTTTTAAAGATAATATCCCTTGGGCAGAGTAATACTTAATCTTCATGGAAAAGTATCTCTTGTGTTAGTGAGCAGTCCAGTTCCAGAGATGAGAAGGTGAATTTGGATATAAATTGTGGCTGACACTGTGTACCCCACATTAGTGTATATACCAGGAGCCAGGGGTCTTAAAGAGAAACATAAATTGGTGCCAGAGGCCTGGCGCCAGGCACAGACAGGACCTGGCTCTCTGTCATGACCGATGTTGCACTGTCAAAGTGATTTCTAGATGTTGTGACCTATTGCCAGTATCCCTGCCCTGAGATATACAGCCGGTATTGAATAAACTTGTTGTTAATTTGTCTTTTTTTTGCTTTCTTCTTCTCTTATTTTTCTGACCTCTCTTTCTTCGTTTCACCTCATCAGTAGTTAAGAAACTGCTATCTGTCTCTTGAGAAGTCTTCATGAGGGGCCATGATTGAGAGAGAAGACCAAGCTCACAGTGGCAGGAACTTTGTACACATTGGAAATAGAATTTTATAAAGAAGATTTTGAGAAAGAAAACTTTGGAGGTGAAAGTTTTCTTCAAAGAATGTTTGACAAAAATGACAGTCTGGAAAAGAACAGTTCTAGAAAAGAAAATATCGTTGAAATAGTGAAATAGAATCAGGGTGAGAGGGAAAAGTGGTCAGGAGAGTTAGCAAGAGATAATAGAAAAATGAAGAGGTCAGAATGGAATGCACAAGGCAGATGCTTATGAAAGAAGCAAATGCTTCAGTTCTATTTCAGGGTTGCCTCTTGTTATCTGTCTTTATGCTTTCCCTACACCTGAATTTTTCTGTCATTTAAACACCCTTCAAAGTAGAGGTGTCACCCCAAAAATAATTCGCTACCTATAAAGATATAGTATGAAGCTCCTAGCACTGTAGTACTGTCATCCCGTTGTTCATCAATTTGCTCGAGCAGGCACCAGTAACATCTCCATTCGTCCCAGCCCTGAGATTTTAGCAGCCTTTCTTTACTCGTCCTTCCCAATGGTGCCATATTGGAAGCTCTTTAAGGGTCAGGGGAATTAGACCCATAATTGTTACTGTATTTGGCATATCGAATATGCCACAGGGAGCTTGCCAGGCTCTGTTGTGTAGGTGGGCTACTCTCAGTAGCTTGCTAGGTTCTCCAAGAGGAATCAGCTAGGTAAGCCCAGTGAAATTATACTTAACAAAGCAGACTACTGTCTGCCAAGGGACTGCCTGTCATTCTCAGAGTAAACTCACTTCCTTGAACCCCTGAGGTCTGGCCTCTCTGTCAGCTGACTATCTCTCTGCCATTCTCGGGCCCAAAACCAACTGGATTCTTACTTTTTTCTCTGGCTCCTGGCAAAAACATTACTCAAAAACCTTCTCAAGGCTGAGCCATTAGAAGCTGGGTGCACTCCCAGCTCTACTCAGGACTTACTCCCGGCTCTGCACTCAGGGTTCACTCCTGGTGGGCTCAGGAACATATGGGGTGCAGAGGAACAAACCTAGGTTGGTTTCATACAAAGTAAGCGCCTTATCTGCTATCCTATTGCTCTGGCCTTTAAGTGCTATATTTTAACAGAAACAAAAACACAGATTTAAAAAATGAGAACTGGTCCATTTCACCAAGTGACTGGTTTAGAACCTGATAGATGATAGACTCAAGAAATAGTTGCTGAATAAATGTGTGTAAGTCTATGAATGAATGAACTATGGAAGTCTCACACTCATTGTCAATGACTAAATAAGACTTCATGTTTCTCTTTAAAAGGACTCAGATTGGCAAGAAGGTAGTACAATAGCATAGGACCAATGATGGGAAAATAAATATCAATTCAATGAACTTTTATTTCTACATGTTTCATCTACAGGATAAAAATAGATTAAAATGCTTGCCATTATTGCATCAGTTTTGTGCTCGAATACTACCAGAAATAAGTATGACGCTGATAACAATAGAAGGCACTTCTAGTTTCATATTATGCCAGAAGTTTGCCAAGAATGTTCTATGTACCAGCCCATTTACTCCATATAAGTCTGTGCCGCAAATACCATTCTCATTTGCCCATTGTATAGAAAAGGGTTTGAGGTAACATTCTGGTAAGTGATGTAGGAATGTAGCAAGAAAACTCAGGGAGTTGATATGATCTAATATGTGTACATACTATATTCTATCTGGGTCCTGAGTTCAACAATTTAACCTAGCACAATTAAACAGGGCATAGAGTGTATTTTGATTTGGTTGGGAAAATATAGAGATAGTGTTCCCCAAGGGCCTCAGAGAGGCACTATCGGGCAACAGAGCCTGGAGAAAGTATCTCTAGGCTGGGAATGAAGTGGGCAGGGCAAAGCCTGGCCTGGAATGCCTGGAGTGGATTAGTACATGAAGCGGGTCAGCATCAGAAATGACAGAGGAGCGTTTGCAACCCTGACAAACCATGTGAAGAATGGAAGGTGAGCTGAGCCAGGCAAACACTGCCTGCCAAAGTATACGAGTGAGGAAAGCATTCTCCCTCTGGAAAAAAAAAAACAGTCCTATGTGGAGCTGGAACTTTGCTCATGGTTTGGGAACATGGCATTGTGGCATTTCTTCATGTGGTGCTAATATCTTTGATGCACTTTTAATTAATGGGCTATTGTTGCGTGTGCTATTTCGGGAGATATTTCCCCCAAGCAGGCCTCCAAGACATTCTCCTGCAGTCAAAGAATAAACCCCCAAAGTATTTGAAGTCAGAGGAAAGGAGGACATGGATGCAGCCACGTGGGCTGAGCCAGGAGGCTTTTCGGCAATTAAACACAACTGTAGAGGGAAATACAAAGGCAGGATCCGGGTGGCGTGTTTCTAAGAATCACGCAGAACCAGATTCCTATGTGCTAATGAATACACAGAAGCTCGGGGTTGTAAAACAAGATGAATAACATCCCTCATTAGTGCTGCATTTGATGGCTGTGTAAAATGATCCGCTTAAAAGGGGTCTTTAACATTGATGGGTCAATTTTGGCAATTACAGGATTTACGCGGCTATCTCTGCACCACATTGAAATGAGCCACAGCAAATGCAGTCTTCACTCGTTTACTTGATGCTCCTACAGCTCTTAGAAGGCCTGGCTCTCATTATCTTTAAGGTTCCAGCTTAAATGTCATCTCCTAGGCTGGCTGGAACTGGCTTGAGACAGGCTAGTGGGGTGTCTGGGCACAAAATCAAAAGAGGCACTTGCAGAACCCAGAGAGTAAGTGCCCCTTGAAATAGGGCATGCAGGGACCCTTACCTAGTTTACCCCTGACCCCTGCTCTGGCTCAAGTGAAGTCACATCTGATTACAAAGGGTCCACTTACTACTTGGCTTTCATGCTAATTCCCTACTCTGTGGCTCTCTACAAACTAAGCGATGACCTGGTTCAATGATCAGTATCTGGTTCACTGATCAGTATCTACTGTCTGGGGTGTCCACTGATCCTTGACATGGGCCCAGCTCCATAAGAGCATGGGCAATGTCTAGCCACCCTGGAGTCTCCATTGGATCACATAGTGCCAAGCAGAACAGACGTGTGGAGTGGGGCTAACTCAAGGCTGGGAAGCCCACCTGGGCGTGTGGTGTTCAAAGAGGTTCTGGACATGCCCGGCAAACTCCCTCCCCTAATTCTTCTATTAATCTAGAAAGAACCAGAGCTATCATTGTATGTTCAAGCATTCAAGAGATTGTCTCCACTTTGGCCAAAAACAAGGAGCTGACAAAGAGCAACTATGAAAATAGCAGAACCACACACGAAATCCCTACCTTTTCCAAATCAACGAGATAAAGAAAAAAAAAGGAATGAAGAAGACTCAAATATTAATATACATAAAGATTACTTCAATTAATTATGCCATGCACCCTCTGAATAAAGCCTGTTCCCATTTTTCACAAGATGACAAGCATCCATGATGTCATTTTACATGAGTATAACCCCAACAAGACTTTAGGCAACCAGTCCAAGGTTTTACAGCAAATAACTGTATATCTGACATATCAAGTCTTTACACTCAGGTTTCGAGAAGGAACAAGATTATTCTTTCATATGACTGAAAAAAAAAACCTACATTTATTTCATGCCTAGGGTCCAAGAGAGAAAACTAAAATAAATATTTTAATTTTAAAATAAATATTTTAGACATAAAACCTCTAATTTTTAATATTTTAATTTTATTATCTCTTTGTACCTTATGCTCATCTATCCTTCTATGTCCTACCTCAACAGCCAGCACTCCATCTTCATATTCAATCTCCATGCCTCAACAATCCTGTGCAGAATTGTTCTAACTTCAGTTCGCCTCTTCAAAAGAAACCTCCACATTGTGTTCCTATTCCATCTCAGACCTTTTCCTCACTACCTCAGCTTTTGGCTCACTATCTTAGCTCTGATTAGAATAGGTGTCTTATCTCCTTCCCTAAGCACGGGAGTGATAGAGTTGAGCTATCTGCCACAGCCAATGAGTGTGGAAACTTGACAGATAACTACTATTTAATACCCACCCATCCTCAGCTGGGAGAACAAGGACAGAAGCACAGCTAATAAAGAAAATACTTCCCAGCAAAGATGGCAGAAGGAAGGACTCCCCATGTCCATCTGTTTTAATGAGGACCTACCTGTCTCACTGCACTTAGGGTGATGTGCTCAAAATAAAGTCTATAGCTTTACCAAGGTGAACTAACCATGTTTTTTCATAGTCCTTCTTGGAGAAGAACTTTTCTGAATCAGATTTCTCTTGAGTGAAATTCCAGCAAGTTAATGTCTATGAATTTTCCACTTCCTCCCTTCTTACTCTTCAAAGCAAAGGGCTTAGTCATAAATTCCTTAAAGACTAGATTCCAAAATCACCCCATGGCATCTGCCTTCCTGGTGAAAGTGTGAGTCTCTGCCTCGTCTTTCCAAACCAAGGGATGTGGAACAAGCCATTTCTCTCTCTTCTTTTCACTGTCCTCAAATACACACAAGGAGGGAAGGCTTACAGAGCATCTGTAGAGATGGAAACACAGGCTAGTTAACACACACCACAGTTCACTATGAGAGAGTTGACAATGGAAGAGCTCCAGTGAGGGGCTGAGAATTTGAAACCTCATATCTGTTTCCTCAGAGTTCTACTGGTCAATTCTTGCCTGCTTCCCTGTTTTCCATTCTTCCATTCCTCCCTTGGCTCCTACCTGGGATCAAGCACCATGCTGTGTACTGAGAAAACATGTTGTAGGAGATAAACATGATCTCTTCTCTCAATAAATCTCTATGTAGTAGGCAAGTGTATGTCACTGTCCTCCCATTGTCCATCAATTTTCTCAAGCGGGCCCAGTAATATCTCCATTTTGAGACTTGTTACTGTGTTTGGCATATCAAATAAGTCATGGGTAGCTTGCCAGGCTCTGCTGTGCGGGCGAGATACTTTTGGTAGTTTGCCAGGCTCTCCGAGAGGGGCAGAAAAATCGAACTCAGGTCGGCCGCATGAGCCG
Organism: Sorex palustris; assembly: GCA_028565675.1. Lineage (NCBI taxonomy): Eukaryota > Metazoa > Chordata > Mammalia > Eulipotyphla > Soricidae > Sorex > Sorex palustris. The sequence continues at coordinate 20,778,600 of JAOXYA010000021.1, read as the reverse complement.
CGTGCAAGGCAAATGCCCTACCACTGTGCTATCGGGGAAGTGTAACAGTGGGGAAGTATGCAAATGATCCCCATGTAAACCCCAAGAAAAGAAGTCTTTTTATGTTACACAATAATTGGGATTGAGAGATGGACTGACCTGATCAGGTAATAATTCATTCAAGGTCTTATTTTGCAGTTGAGGGTACCTATCTGTGATCATGGATTCCTCCTGGTGGTGGTCAGGGAACTAGATGTGGTATCAGGGATCAAGCTAGTATCAGCCATATGTAAGAAAAGCATCTCAACCCCTCGTACTGTCTCTTTGGTCTCCTAATAACTCTTTGGGTAAAGAAATACTCAGATTGAAGAAATAAAAGGTGAAAAAGAGCTAAACTTGTAGAAAAAAATCCCAACAGGATAAATGACTAATTTGTTCTAAAGAGGTAGAACATATACTACTTTGTCAATTTTGACTGAAGCAGTCTATATCATTGGCCGCACAATTTTCTCTTACAGGTCTAGATGGTCATTGCACTCCATTTTGCTGAAGCTTTGACAGAAGGTGATGGAGGGTATGGAGATGGGTCTAAAGAGACCTCTGAAGCCAACCGACTGGCAGCACCTTGGCCTGGTAATCAGTGGCTGATACTAGCCACCCCAGGGCACTGCAGGAAGAGAGTACCATGAATGAAGAGCTTGAGGACAAACTTTCTGAAAAATACCAGGCACCGCTCCAGGGGTTCACTGGTGAGAAAAGAAAAGGACGCTGCACTCTAAAAGAACTAAATGTGGCTTTGGTGTCTGAATGCATTAGGAGATCAATGGAGTTTCCTAAGACGCTCAAGGCTAGACAGGCCCCTCTGTGAGCACATTCATCAGTGAACCAAGGCTCCTCGGGTCCCTGGGGCTGTAGCTGTAGAAACTCCCCAACTTGTATGGATTCCTAGCAGAAGAAAATCTTTTAAAACATTTTTAAGCCTGAAGGCTTTTATAAACCTGTAATAATTCCTGACATCTCTGGGCAAGACAATGAAAGGCAGAAAAGCAACCAACCTTCCCCCTATGTGCTGCATCGTTCTCAGCCAGTGCCATACCCAGCACGTCTCAAAACATTTGGCCATACACATATTCAGTTAGAGAAAATATCAAAAAATACTTACTCCTGGCACTAAAGAGTCATTCAGTATATGCTAACAATTATGATAACTGCCTACAAGCACATGTTACCCCCACTTATGCCCAATTTCTTGGAAATGCTCCTTTTGTCAACACTGACAATTTGGCAACTGCCCCCAAATAGCTAGTGAACTCTGACAAGCATGACACTCTCAGTTATCAGCTGGCGAACTTTTCACGCAGGCCATCACTCCGAAGTATCCATTTGTTGGATTGCACCATCCAGATGTTACAGAGGACATGCTGCAGAGCAGAAGTCTGCCATTATGAAAGCTTGTGATAGAAGCAAGTGTGCACAAGAGACTGAATGGCACCAGGAACTGCTACACCTGGCACAGCTTTCAAAAGAGTCCCAATATCAAGACCAATAAGAGTCAAGTCAACTCCCATATACATATATATAGATATATATTTTAAATTTATTGAATCACCATGAGATAGCTATAAGCTTTCATGTTTGGGTTACAATCACACAATGGTCAAACACCCATCCCTCCACCAGTGCACATTCCCCACCACCAATATCCCAGGAATATCCGACCCCCTTTCCCACCCTCCCTCTGCCTCCATGGCAGATATGATTCTCCATAATATTTCTATATTTTGGGCATTATGGTATAGAATGCAAGGCGAATGCCCTACCGGCATGGCCAACCTGAGTTCGATTCTCCGCCCCTCTCGGAGAACCCAGCAGGCTACCAAGAGTATCTCGCCCGCACGGCAGAGCCTGGCAAGCTCCCCGTGATGTATTCGATATGCCAGACACAGTAA
>JAOXYA010000021.1:20728555-20745511 GCA_028565675.1 Sorex palustris | reverse complement strand
GATCATTGTATAATTGAAACCCAAGCACAAAAATATGTAAGTCTGGAAAAAAATAATAAAATAAAATGGAAAAAAAAGAAAAAAGAAAAAAAGAAAATAACATGGAATAAATGACCTCTCTTTACACACTTGGATGTTTGTGAATATAGGCAGAAAAGAAACCAATAAGTTAATATTTAGCAGGTCAAAAATTAGTAAGTACCATCACCATGATAGGGTGTTATAGGATCCAAAAGTAGGAAAATGCAGGTGCTTGTAGAAATGTTAAGATCACGGTTAAGGCCTGAGTGATTAGGTGAACACAAAGCATGAGGAAGAAGAAAGGTGAGCTCAGGCAGACGACCCAAGGTAGGGGCTCTGGGGAAGAAAGGATGGTGAGCCTGAGGAGAACTAAGAACATGGGACTGGCTATTTTTTTTTTTTGGTCATGCCCAGTTGTGTTCAGGGCTTACCCCTGTCTTTGCATTCAAGGATCACCCTTGGTGGACTAAGAGGACTATATGGTGTGGCAAGGATCAACCCTGGGTTGGCTGCATATAAGTAAAGCACCCTACCCACTATACTATTGCTTCAATACCAGAATCATGTGACTGGGTCAACTGTAGGATCTAGACTGTTACCAGTTGCACTCAGCTAAGCCAAGAGCAAATAAGTGGAACAGTGACCTCCCCAAATAAGTCCACCTGCTCACCCTAGATCCTATACTGCGACCTTATTGGAAAAAAATAGCATATTTGCAGATGTAACTAAAGTAGAAATAAGGTGAGCCCATAGCCTGGTGGGCCCTAAATTCATTTATGGATGTCCTCACAAGAGACAGGTGAGAAGGCAGGACACAGAGAACAGGGGATGATGAGAATAGTGAAAGCTTGAGCCTAAACTGAAAAGTGAAGCCTTAAGGGTACCCACAGTCACTAGCTATTGTAGGAGATGAAGGAGAATCCTCCTGAGCCTCTGGGAGTACATCCTTAATTCACCTTGACTGCAGGTGTTGGCATTTTCCAGCCTCAGTCTTTGGGACTCTGCCCCAGCAGCCCAGACTGAGAGAGGCCTGAGGGACATTGAAAGGAGAGGGGACAGAGGGACACAGAGGAAACTGAGGCCACTAGAGAGGAAACTGGAGGTCACTGAAGAGGGTACTTGGGGCCAATGAGAGAGAACTGAGGGTCACTGAGGGGGATGGCGGGGCACTGAGAGGGACTGAGGGACACTGAAGAGGGACTGAGAGACACTGAAGAAGGGACTAGGGGACAGAGAGAGACGACTGAGGGCCACTGAGAAGGAACTGAGGGATCTGAGGGGGAGCTAAGGGCCACTGAACGGTGACTGAGGAACAGAGAGGGACAATGAGAGAGGATTGAGGGAAAGAGAGGGGTCTAAGAGACACTGAGAGGGGACTGAGGGACACTGAGGAACAATGAGAGAAGACTGAGGGACACTGTGGGGACCGAGGGAAACTGAGGGGGGGCTGAGGGAAACTGAGGGGGACTGAGGAGGGACTGAGGAACACTGAGGGGGGACTGAGGGGACTGAGGGAAACTGAGGGGACTGAAGGAAACTGATGGGGTCTGAGGGAAACTGAGGGTGACTGAGGGAAACTGAGGGGACTGAGGGATACTGAGAGGGGACTGAGGGACACTGATTGGGGAGTGAGATGCTGCAGTGTCACCGCAGTTCAGTTGTCAAAGCGTGCCTGGTCTCCAGCTGTCAGGGCCACTGGCTGGCTGTGGCTTTGATCATACCAGTGAACCTGGCCCCGTGAACAATAGACCTCAGCTCCAGGTGGCTGTAACTTATCCAAACCTTTCCCGAAACATGGGCTCCTGGGGAGGGCTACTTTCGAGTCAGGCAGGAGCTCAGCTCACTGAGTTATTTCCAGCCAGCAGCTCTGCACAGGAGTCAGGCTCCAGGAACCCCCCAACATCTCCCTGGGCTTGTGCCTGAGGGGCGGGTTTCTGAGCCTCAGACTTCCTGGGAGCCCCATGTGAGCGGAAATAGTTGTGCTTTCATCCATGCGAGGCACCCCGGTGACTTATATATCTCAGCCAATTTTCACCGAGCAGCAAAATTAGCTTTTGGACATCCTGAGCAAATGGAGGCAGGCCGCAGTCGATATGAGCAATTAACCCCTAAATATTTAATAGATGCTGCGAGGGCGCCCTCTTCTTCTGAGAGAGACAGAGCGAGATCTTTGCAAACAAACAGGTGAAATGGAGAAGCTGCCAGCCATCCTCCCACTCCATCCCACCCGTCCCCCTCCAGGGCCTTCCATTTCCTCAGGAAAGCCCCAGGGCTCCACCTTGGAAAGGCCACTGTCGGCACTGTCCTCCCCGGTACTGACAAATGACAATGTTCCAGGGACAGACACAGCCTTCTGGAGGCCAGTGGATCCCCCAAGCATGGGGTGGTAAGCATGGATGCCCGGGGCTGCTGGCAGTGGACAGCAGGACCAGAAGCAGGTAACTGCATGAGCAGGAAGAGGGAAGGGGTCTTTCACCCAGAAATGCTGTGGTTAGGCTTCCCTAAAGTCTCTCTGATTTAACCCTCCACATCCTCCTTCCCCTGGGCTGTCAGTTCCAGCAGGTAACCCCTGCCTACAAAAAATATTTCTGCTTCTCTAAAGTGAAATCGGAAGTGAACTGAGGCTGGGAAAACTCGTCATATATGTTCTGAATATGTCTCTACGCCAGTGCCGCCATCCAACTTTTAACTGTGTTTATCTTTGCACCACTCAACCTTGCAAAGCAGTGCTCAACAGGCATTGAAGCCAGCCACCCCAGTGATACCCAGCCAGTTGGGTCAGCTAGAGGACAGTGATGGGTTTTCTTTTCTTTTCTTTTCTTTTCTTTTCTTTTCTTTTCTTTTCTTTTCTTTTCTTTTCTTTTTCTGAGGAGTGGGGCGCGTTGGGGCCCATCCAAGGTGATGCTGGGGAGTAGGTGGCTCTTGACTGTCACCCCTGGTGGAAACCCCCTGCCAGGCAAGTACCTTTCTCTCCCCCTGCCCTCTGCCCCCACCCCCCACCCCACGATCTCCCTGGCCCTCAACTGCTCTGCTGAGGAAGGTGAGGGCTGGTGAAAGTATCACACACACACACACACACACACACACACACACACACACCTCGTCCCCACATGTCTCTGCCCTCCAAAGAACAGGCTAATTTCGGACAATGGTTCCTTCCAGATGCAAAGACGAGAAAAAAAACGAGTAACATGCATGCATGCCAAAGGAATCCTGTTCCCAGCAGGCTCCTCTGATCCATCTGGCTAACCTGGATCCCTAGAGTAAGATGCTACAGAAACAAGCACTCCAGGAAAATGTGCACCAGTCCCCCTAGGAGCACAGCAGAATGAGGAGGGGTTGCACAGGAGCAGGGCAGGGGAATGACCAGCAAGCAGTTCCATCCGGGACATTAAGGAGGGCTTCCTGGAGGAGAACCACTTGCCCCTCCAAACCCTGCATTCCCCTGGTGGAGCCAGTGTTCCCCGACAGCAGAGGCAGAGCAGCTGCAATGAGAATCGCTAATCCACTTACCTCCAGAGTGAGCTCTCAGTCACGCTCCCTAGGTTGAAGTCGTACAGCTTGGTCAGGATCAGTATAACCTGCGAGGCAAGGGGAGGAACAAAAGGGAGCACACTTGAGTTTGCATAACAATGTACATCGCATCTCAAATTACCCAGAGGAGGGTTTAGTGTTTATCCATTGAGTTGAGGGGTATTATAGGATCAAGCAAAGGGGAAAAATAATTTGTTTAATGCATCCCCTTAACTGGTAGTATTTATGTTAATCCCAATGAAGCCCGCTTCAGAACTAAAACACAGCAATAAGAATCAACGGAATTTCTCCAGTTGTTCATGCACATCTGTCCCCTGCAAGGTCAGACACCGGCTGGCTTGCTCTGTTGGCTGGCATGGCCACCCAGAGATCAGAGAAGGGGGCTGGCTTTGATCTGAAGATGTTTGGAATTAACAGACTCACTCCTAAGAGGGATGCCCACAGAGATCAAAGGGACCTGGGTTAGCATCAGCCCTAAATACTACAAGGGCAGGCAGTCTTGTCCCCATTCCTGGTCATGCAGTAAGCAGCTCACTGCACTCCACAGGGGCCTAGGACACTTTCCTGAGTCCTGCTGAAGTTAAGAACCCCAAGAGGAAGTTGGACTTGCCAGAGATCCGCAGCTGCCTAGGAGAGGGACGGTAGTTTTCTGAATGGTCTTGGGCAGCCCAGTCAGGTCCTATGCCTTTTACCCTTCTCTAGCTGGAGACGTGGACATCACACATTTCGCTGCCTGTCCCCCACACGCCTGGACAGGGGTTTCGGCACATCTCAGTATCGACGAAGATGTTAAGTGCACGCACCTGAATCGATTTTAATCAAAACGCAGGTGCCTAATACATAGCGCCTGCCTGCACGCGTGATAATCCAGTTACCCATAATTGTGTTTATCTAAATTTAATGCACAACTCATTTCACTTTTCTCAGCTCCTTCCCATTCCATAATTTAACTTCCTCCAGTTCATTTGCACAGCAGCCATTAAACTCTTTCCGAGATAATGAATTTCTGCTACCAAGACGGGGCTTTCCCATTTGAGGTATCCATTTAAGATTAAAGAAAAATAATCAGCCATTATATTGAACATTTGTATGGCATTTAACTGATAGAAAAATACTCTTCTGGAGATTTATTCCCACCAAGCTCCCTACGGGGCCGGTCAACATCATATCCATTTCCTTTATGTAAACTGAGAAATAACAAGAGGCAAGGATGTGACCCAATGGCAGAGTCCATGGCCAACTTGGTCTGGGATGTTCAACTTCAATGCAGTGCTATTGCTGGAGGCCTCCCCTGGCATGGAAATTTCTAGAACAGCATAATCTTCCAAAATGACCAGAGCACCACTACAATGACTGTGAATCCTATGCAAAGGACTGGTCCCCAAAGACCCCCAGGGGTCCCTGCCTCTCCCATTCACGCCTCCTTTCTTGTTAAAATGAAGGCAAAAGATTTGTTCAGACTCTTCCCACCAAAGGCCTAGTAAAGATCCCAGTATTCCTCTTAGATGGATTCACACCCAGACACATACAACAGACTATCCTCTTCATTTAACCTTAATCAATAAATCATTCTCACGGTTGTCATCACGCAAAAGCATGGAGCTGTTTGCAGGTCACCCCTAATTCTGGACCAACACAAAACTATACTCTATCAGGAATAAAGAGCTCTGAACACAAATCTAGAGACCTAAGTTAAACCATTTAACTTTCCCTCAAGAAAGAGCAGGTCGAATATACTCGTCCCATTTTCCAGATGAAAAAACTGAGGCCCATAGAAGATGCAGGGTATACATTCTCACTCGGGTTGTGATCTGCTGTAACGCAAAGCCCTTTCATGCAGCAAGTGTTTCTGGGGGCTTGTATGCAGAGGAACAAGTAGAAATCAAGGAAGGATTGAAAAAAAATCTTTGGACCCAAGGAGCTGAAATTCCTTCATGAATTCCACACTGAATTATAAGCACCTTGCAAGTACATTTAAAAGGAACTTGAAAATTAGGGAGTCACCCAGAGCTCAAAGACCAAGCAGTGAGGGGGCAGGGGAAAATAACTTTTGTTTTCATTTCATTGAAACAGGAAGCTAAGAAGTATAATGAGTTAAGAACTAGACAAACATCTGAGGCCCAGGTTTCTCAAAGAAGCACCACTGGGACCATTGGGACCCAGTGGCTATAACCCTGGTGCATTTTAGTCAGCAGGGGAAATGAAAATAAACTGAAATAACTCATGAGTAAATAGTACTTCTCTACAAATATAAGGTATACACATACTGAACACATAAGAGGTAGTAGGGAAAATCCCTAGATATTTATGTGTATACAACCCTAATGAGATAAGCTCATACATACATATATACAGATATATGCACATAAAGCCTTAAATAGCATCTGACATCATCATCAGTGGAATAGCTCAATTACAGATCTCTCAGATCTTTTAATATTTTTTGTCTGTTGGAGTGTGACTTGGAGAACAAAAATCAGGTTTCACTCAACTTTGCACCCCCAATGCCTGGCACAATGCCTTGTACATGGCAGGTACTACACAAGGTGCAGTAAAGAATTCTAAATCTATGACAATGAAAAGGCATGAGATGATAATGTATGAGAGAGGAATAGATAATGTGCTCTAAGAGTTGAAAAGAAGCAGCAATTAAGTCCAGAAAATGATCAGCAAAGTCTTTATAAAAAAGAAATTGTGTGAGCTGGAACTTTAAAAAAAGGTAAGAATTAATACATAGGGAAATGGAATTCCACCTGTCTCATCTTCTCCCATTCTTTTGTCCTTTCCTTTCTTTCTCCTTTGTTTTATTTCCTTTTTCCTTTCCTTCTTCCCTTCCCTCTATTCCTTCTTCCCTTCCTTCACTTCCCTTCATTTTTTCCTTCCCCACTTCCTTACTTGTTTCCTTCCTTCCTTTTTACTCTCTCCTCCTTCTGTTCTTCCATATATCCTTCTTTTCAACTGAGATACAAGCAGTACCAGTGGAAAAGAAGACACAGAAAACAATGGAATCATTCAAGAAGAACAAAAATTCTAAGTTGTGGTCAACTGTGATTGATTAAAAAAATTTTTTTTAAAAATGAAGATGGTGGCAATGAGGGATTACAGTATGATAAAAGTTTTATATATTTATATGTGATGAATAAGGGCTTTATCATAATAGAGACTTATAAACTAAGGGACATTAAAGGTTATGAATGGCCTCTGACAAAATCAGCTGGTATTATCTTTGTGGACCAGCCACCTCTCCAGTTTTCTTGTCCTCAGCAAAAGAATTTCTTCTACTGCCTCATATGCTCCACTCAATGCTAACTGCCTGGTCTTCAGACACACTAGATGCCAGTAACCAACATCTTTATTTCTCACTTCCTCTTTTTGCTGTCATTTATCTGTGCCTATTCCAAGCACAACATAAGACACTTGGTGCTAAAGTGATCAAAAGAGAAATGGTTCCTGTCAGCATGAAATGTGTAGCTTTCTTAACCTGCTGCTTTCCAAGATGATCTAAGGAGTCTCAAATCCTGGAAGTATTGGGGAGAGTGACATTGGTGGAAAGGGCAATTTGCAATTTCTACTTTATTCCCATACCACTTCCTATGTGACAGGAAGTTTCTACACCCTGAAGTTGAGAAAAGAAGTTACAGTACCCATCCCAGCTGAGAAGACTGAATCCCCACCCCTTCCTATTTAGTAGGATGCAAGAACCCAGGTGGAGAATGGGGAACAGGATGCAGAAGAGAACACTGAGACAACAATGGAGAAAGATAGTCACTCTGGGGAGGGTCTTGAGCTGGACTGTGTCAGGCATGAAAGCCTATGAGTAACAGTAAATCACAGTGCCTTTTTTTTAAGTGCCTGTCATAGAGATAGGCAAAAGAGGTGGGGGTGTCAGAGAAGGGAAACGGGTGACACTGATAGAAGTGTCACATTGGTGATGGGATTTGTTTAAGAACATTGTATGCCTGAAACTCAATCATGAATAACTTTGTAAGTCATGGCACCTTAAATTTTTTTTTCAGTTTCACCCATACATTATTTTGCTTCTCCCCTGGTGCTTAGCTCTTACTTTCCAAATGGGGTTGATAACCAGAGAGCCTCCCTCCACACCCAATCATACAACTTGCAGCCACCCATATCTGAGCAATTTGCGTGCCTTTTCAAAACCTACTCCAATTTCCTAAAATGGAAATAATGATATGCTTCTCCAGGCCAACCTACAAGGTTGTTGATTGATTAAAACCAAATAAGAGAAGTAGACCTGCTTGACAATCTGTGCTATATAAATATGAGTTATTAATGTGATCATTATTTTTCAGGAGTCAAATAATCTTTATGGGATAGGGGGAAAGGTGGGAATTTGGATTCTGGAGTGACTCAGGTCCTGAAAATTATCCTTCCCCTGTACTCCCCACTTGCCAAGTCAGAGGCCATCTGCTAATCAGACCTGGCATGATCAAGGAGCTCCTCCACTCTGCTCAGAAAGGAAGACAGAAGTCCCCAGGGGATTCCTGTCCTCTGAAAGGATAATGCAGAATCTGCAAATTCATAAATCACTGGGGCGCTCTTGCCATGAGCACATTCAGTGAAGTGAGGACCTTTAATGCCTATAAAATTTTACTCTAAAGGAAAATTAGTTCATTAAAGCTCCTTGAAATCTCAGTGTCTCTAGATACATGAGGTTTTTCAGCCCAGTTCCCTCAGTTTCCCCTCAACTCTTACCACCTCATTCCTGCCCCTACCTGAGAGTTCTCTGTTCCCAGCAAAAATGAACAGAATCTGTGGTTTTCTTTCCAGAAGTTGTTGAAAATGGTAATGTGAGAAGGATACTAAAACATAGGCCATAAGAACACCCAACAACGTATGTCTCAGTGGCAGCAGAGTCCAAATCCCAGACTCCTACCGAAGAAGGATTTCCCACAGCAAACAGATACTGACTATTTGCAGTCCACAACCCAATTGATTCCTAGTACAAGAACGCTGGACACCTACTAGGAGTCCAGAACTGAGCTAAGTAGGGGTCAACTTCAAAATCACACAATCAGGATTCCTGCTCCTACCAGACATTGAAATCTAGTTAAAAATACGATGAGTATCAGAAATATGTACTGTATCATTTTACGAGGCAAAAATGGTGCAAAAGTGGTTATCTCTTTCCTGTTTCTTTTAGGGCACATTGTGAATACTGTGTTTCAAGAGAGAACCTCACTGTGGCCCTGATTGCTCCCTCATCACACATTTGGGGAGACAAAAACCACCCTTTCTGAAAGGAACTGCAGTCCACTGGGTTACCAGGTTTTGGTTCCCCGTGTTGTTTTTCATTCCATTAGTTGCCAGCTAAGAAAAAAATGCTTTTAATTTGCCAAGTGCTTTGAACTCAGGAGTCAAGAAAACAAACCAGTTTTTGTGCCTTCAGGAAGTTTACACTCCAGCAGAAGAAATAAACAAACACATAAACAAACACAAAGGAGGCAGCAGAATGGTCAGATGATGGTAAGTACTGCGGAGGGGCGGAGAAATATACCAGAAGCTAAGAGTAAATATTGCACTGCAGGCATCATCCAGAAGATAAGAGACTCTGTGGGACACTGAGAGGGGAGAACTAAACTTAGGAGCTATCTGGGTAGCTTATGAGCATTCCAGGCAGAGGATGCAGAAAAAGATCCAGCAAAGAGTCAATGAGTTTCCTTATGGGAACATCAGATTCCAGGCATATGGGAACATCAGATTCCAGGAACAGCATGGACAATGAGGATGGAGCTGTAAGATGCAGAGATAGGAGATGAGGCAGGGAGATCTTGGGAGGCTGAAATCTTACCAGAAATTGCCAACCAACAGGACTCTGGCTCCAACTTACAGAATGAGAAGCTAGTTATCAGAGGGCTCTGACTAAAGGACTCCAGTGTTCATAGGATTAGTCTCGCTGCTGTGTTGCAAGACAGTGAGTGAATACAACTGGATAAGGGTCCTGCAGTAATTAATAATTCAGAGGCAATAACAGTGTCGACTATCATCCTTATAGCAATGGGAGAGCTGAAAATGCATAGAAGAGAAATATGTTTTAAAGATAGATTCAAGATTTATTGACAGATTGATTGAGTATGGGAAGTGTATGAAAGAGAGTAATAAAATGAACTAAGCAAGTGAAAGCAAAAAGTTGCTGTTTCTTAAAATGGAAACTATATGAGAAAGATTGGCTGGAAAGATTACCAGTTCAACTTTGGTCATTAAGTCTGAGGTGCCTATGAGGCACTCAAATGGAAAAGTCAGATAAATAAATGAGAAGAGTTCAGAGAGGAGAATCTAGGTGGAAAATCTATTTGGGAGTCATCCATAATGAGACGGTATCTACAAACTCGATCTGGATTAGATCACCCATTGATGGAATGTTGAGAGAGTAAGAGATATGAGGATTGAAAGCTGGGGCACTTCAGTATTTAGAGGTCAAGGAATTGTGAAAAGGAAACCAGCATGAACTTGAACTTCTGAAAATTAGCACCGCGGCAATTTATGTCTGGTGTAAATGTACACCAAGTGGTACTTCCTGCAGAAGAGATTCTCAATAATCAGATGTCAAGATGGTTATTGGAACTATACTTCTTTACCCAGATGCTGTTTCATCTGTTGGCTTGGCCATGGCCATTGTGGCAGAGTTGGCATCCAAAGTTTGATGTGCCTTTCTCCTCACTAGGGCTGATGGGAATTTTGTGAAGGCTGATTCCCCACCGGCCTACACCAAAAATCAATGCTGAGCCTCTACACAGCACCTAGTGGCTGATTGATTACAGTGCACCCCTCCCATCACATAGGAAACAATTAACTTCTAATTGAAATTGCTTTTCCTGCCTGCAGTGATTATGCTACAATCCAAGTATTTCAATTTCAGAATGCCTCTGTCTCTGTCATAGTCTCCCATATAACATTATTTTAACAAAGGAATTCATTTCACAGCAAATGAAGTGCAGTAATAGGCATGGTCTATGGGATCTTCTGCTCTTAGCACAAACTTCATCACCCAGAAGCAGCTGTCCTGGTACAATGGCTCAATGGATTTTCAAAGACTCAATGACAGCTCTGGCTGGGGGCCAACCCGTGTAAGATTAGGTGCTACTCTCCAGGAGCTGCCATTATTTGGTCAAAACACAAAGATCAGGGAATCATGGAACAAAAGTGTGAGTGATACTTTCCTTACTATATCCAATAAGCCATCAAAGAAGATTTTCTTCTTGCCCCACAACTCTTGATTCAGTTAACTGGAAAATGTTGGTTTCTAAGGAGGGAATTGTCACCAGGAGATAAAACAATACTCCGTTGAACGGCAACAGAAATTAATACCTGGTTATTTTAAGTTTCTCAAGCTACCACTGAACCAATATAAAGACAGAGTGGAAATGGATCCTCACAGTAACCAAAGGCATGGATCACGCTCACTGTTGGGTCATATTCCCACTACATATTGTAAGTTACCAAGTCCATGTAAATGGTATTTCCCAGATTTTCCTATTATCTGGCTTCCAGAGTCTACCAAGTGGGGGAAGGTAGCAGGAGGACTAGAGGGGAATAAAGGAAGAAGAAGACACTTCTGTTTTCCAGTAACAGCACAAGAACTGATAGAAACAAGAGCAATAGTGGTAGATCCAGGGAACAGGAAGTGCCAACACCTTTCTCTTTCTTGTACCCACAGTCTCCAGTGCTCTTTGAATCAATCCCTGCCTGCTATGTCTTACTTACCTTTGAATTATCTTGAGTCAGAGACTTTCACTGACACAGAAGGGTTTGTGAGATCAGAGGAAAGCCAGTGGAGCATCTGCTCTGGAAGCCAAATAAAGTGTTTCCAGGAGGAAAGAGAGAGCCACTGTGTGAAATGCATATGCAGACTACAGACCATCAAGAAGGAGAAGCATCCTTAGCATTAGCTCCTCTACAGAGGCCTTCAGAGCAACTGCTTCCTAAGTTCCTGATCTTCGCTGTAATTGCTTCCATCCTTACACTAGAATGGCCTCTCTGACACAGAGCTGATTTCTCTCACTTGCTGCTGAGTGATCTTCCAGTAACCTCTCATTGCCTTTATAATACGATCCTCACTCCTCAACAAGGAACAAATTGTTTTTCTCAGCTTAGATGAGCCCCCAGCTCCATAGGTACAAAAACTTCTTTGCCCAGGAACCTTCCAAACTTCACCCTAGGTACTTCATCTGGTTGTTCACCTGTGCCTGTTAATAAAGTACTGCCCAGAGTTCTCTGAGCCACTCCTACAAATAATCAAATCCAAGGATGATGATGTGTTAAGAGCCTCAACATGTAGCCAAGGCAGACAGAAAGTGGGATTCCTGTGGGCCCTGTTATTTAAATGCTCCCCATTTAAGTCAGGGGAGCCACCATGTGGGACCAAGCCTTAATTTGTGGGATGTGACACTCTTGGGTCAACAGTCAAACCTGATTAAACTATAGGACACAGAGCTGGTGTTGCAGAGAACTACTTGGTGAGGAAAACGTCTACTCCTCTGGTGACCAGAAGTGCTATTAAGGTGAAGGTGTTGGAGCGACAAGGCAGCCAGGTACTGGGCTGGGTTCTTTCTGACACTGATCCTATTCTTCCCAGGGGTTGTATCAAGCTCTCAGGGGCATGGTTTTCTTTGATGAGCTCATCTGCCAAGCTCTTCTAGAAGGGAAAATTCAAAGTGCTTGTGAAGGAAAGTCCAGAATATTCAGAGTAAAAGGAAGAGGAGACAGGAAGAGAAGGGAGAAATTAGGAATACTGTCTTCTAACGCGTGATCTATGAGATTTTAGAGAGCTTAATATCCTCTTAGGGAACAGAAGTGATCACCCCTGCCAGCTGGATTTTCTGGATTTGGGCTCCAGAAAACACTTCAAAAGCAAGATGTGGTGCAGCAATCCGTGCAGGAATAAAAGCAGAAGAGATGCAGAAAGTCAAGGGGGCAACTGTAAGTATTTACTGAGTATCTACTAAGCACTAAGCACTGTTTTGAGGGAGGGTCTATGTGCACCACAGAGATAATGGGCATAGCCAGAAAGAAAGAGGGGTACTATTATTTTCACTGAACCTATGAGTAAAAACTGGCTTGAATCGAGCAGCCAGAAGGAGTCAGTATCCACCTATTCCTGTGTGATCAAGAAAGGGATGAGAGGCAGAGGAATTAATCAGCATGAATCATGCCTACTGAAAAGTAGGCCTTGGTTAAGAAAGCATTTTGCAGAATTTGGTCACTGAATAAGACGAGTGACAGATCTGGAAATGGAAATGCAGTGTTGTTGAAACAAGGAGCCTGTGAAAAATGGCTGTTAAATAGTGGGGGGTTTGTTCTGGTTTTGTGTAACAAGCCATTAAAAATGAATTAAAAATCCATTCTCTCTCATTCCCTGAGGGACTTTAAAAATGAGTGAGACAGCCATCTCTGGGAAATGATTTAGGTAGCATGCAGCCCAGCAACAGGGTGGAGTCAAAGGACCCCAGAACTTCCTAACAGCCTATTCCATGATAAAAGCTCACCAGAACCAGGGGTTAATTGCTCCAAAGGTGTGTAGTTAACTGGAGCCTAAGGCTATACCTTCCTGCCTGTCCATCACTCCCTCTGTGCAGCCACCACCAGCATCAGACTGTCTCAGAGAGCAAGAGCAGAGATGGAGGTGAGCAGATGAAAGACCAAGGAGTATCTCTAAAGTCACCTGAGTGAGGCTTCCAGAGACAATCATCAACTGAGAGGAAAAGATAAGCGGCCTGTTTCCTTAGGAGAAGAGCCAAAGCTCGGCACCCGTCCATCCTGGAGTGGGAAGTTCATGTTCTCTCCCTATGTGACCTCAGGTCCGGGGCTTCTACCTAGGCAGTCTCAGTGTCTCCTTTGAGAAAATGGAGCGGAAACCCTTCCTGCAGAGAATTCTGGAAGACAGGTGGGGACAGGTTCCTGCACCAGGATGCACAGCAATCCCTCAGCCACTGCTAGAAACCTTCCTTTCCTGTCTCTCCATAAATCAGGTCACTTGCCACCCAAGTAGGAGAATGCCATATCCCCGAGAGAGAGCGTGTCACTTCTTTAGTGATGACAACTTGAAGCTCACGAAATAAAGAGCAACCTCTCACTGATGTGGAGATGAAAGCCAGGAGCGTCCCCGGTGCTGGGACAGGCTGGCTTTGTGGAGACATGCACTGACAGCTCAGCAAAGAGAAGATCACAGGCACATCAAGTCTATTTTGCCTGCTGTGTGATCCTGCCCACGTGCATTGCTGCTCCTGCCTGAACGTGTGCAAGAGCACACATGCATGCACACACACACACACACACACACACACACACACACAGAGCCCCTTCTGCCGCTCTCACCAGGGACACCATCCCTCTAGACTGTCAGCCCAATTATTCGGGCTGCTGATACAGTGGGTTTCATGGGAATCAGCAATTCCCCAGACAAGAATAGCTACCTGGGGCTGGAATGATAGCCCAGCAGGGAGGACATAGGCTTTGCACATGACTGATCTGGTTGAATCCCTGGCACCTCATGTGGCTCCCTGAGCCTTGCCAGGAGTGACCCCTAGCACAAAACCAGGAGTAAGACCTGAGTACTTCTAGACGTGGTCCTTAATTTTTTCAAAATGATTTTTAAAGAAGTAGCTGCCAGCCCAAAGAACCTTTGATAATACCCAGAGTTGCGGTACAATTAGATTGTAAGGTCTCTCAGGGCAAACTACTTATGTTTTAGTTGCTATGATAGGAAGTTCTGGCACATTCTCGGATCCACTATAAACATGTATACAAGGTATGGACAGATAGTACTGGCATTGCCTTGAACCCATCAGATCTTAGTTAGAAGCTCTGGCACCTCACAAGTTTCCAGAGATATGGACCCATGACATTGCCAAGGTCAACACTTGAGCATAGAGCCAGGAATAACCCTAGAAGCATTAGGGGGAAAAATACCCACACATACACCCCAAAAAATCATGGGTTCTCTGTTTCTATTATGATCGATCTATAATTCAACCTTAAAAATCACTACCAAGTCTCCTTCAGGGCAATTTACCATGTTAAAATCTGAGAGGGACAAAAAGACAAGACACAAACTCCCTCATCTATTTTCAATGTATTTTCAATGTAAGAAAGAAAAGAAATGCATGTATGCAGCTAGCACCAGGGAAAGTCAAAACTGTTCTGAGGAGAGCCAGATAGGGGATACCTCATCTAAAGGCCCATGGGGGTCTTCCAGGAGTCTGCAACCTGACACAGGATAGAAAGGAATGATTCCCTAGTAGGGGTGAAGTAGAGTATTACCTCTGTGAACATGTTTTACAAGAGTAAAATGACTCACTGGAGTCTCATCTAAAGCCCCAAGAGGGTATTCCAGGAGCCCTGCAACATCGACACAGGATAGAAAGGAGTAATTCCTAGTGGGGTCGAAGCAGAGCATTATCCTCTGTGAACATTTTTTTACAAGAGTTAAATGACTCACTGTCGTAGGTAATTAAGGCCACGGGCTCTCCAGTGTGATAAAACACCAGGAGGCTGGAATTGCTTGTCATGTGCCAGGACTAAGGGTGGTCACCTGAGGCCATGATGATAGTGAGGGTTCTATGTGCCAAATATATAAGTTTCTTTCTTTTAATTAAAGAACTTTACAAAGTTGTTGATAGTTGATAGCTGAGTTGTAGGCATATAATATTTCAACACCAGTCCCACCGCCAGTGAAAACTTCCCTCAACTAGTGTTCCCATATTCCCTCCCCATACCTACTTGTCAACTTGACAGGCACATTACAAAGTTCCAGTAGTGTCAGCTTATATCTCATGTTTTCAGTGTTGCTGAATCTCTGTTTTGGATATATGACTATATCATTCATTCATATCACCAGTATAACTGAAGCCCTAATGCCTGTTTATCAATTTCTTCCCATTCTCTTCTTTACTCCTAGATTTCTTTCCTTCTCTGTCTCCTCTCTAAACACTGGGGTCAAGGCTGATCCCAAATATGTATGTTTCTATTTCTACAGATCCCCAGAGTGACCTAAAGCAGCACACAAGTATTAGCCTATGATCTGGAAGATCAGAAGTCCAAACTGGTTTTCTATGGTTAAGATAGAGGAGATGGTAGGCTATATTCCCATCTTCCTTTTGTAGACTAGAGATGGCTCTTTCCTTCACTTTTCCATTTTCTCCAAATTGTGCCTAAGTCATTCTAAGTCACTGACTCTCATCCATCTCTCAAACCCAACTTAGGCTGATGGACTTTTCTCAGCATCACTTAGACTCATTCTCCTGCCTCCTACCCCTTTTACAGTTCCTTCCAATATCATGGGCTGTGAGAGGAAACCCAAGATGATCTCTTCTTCCTCATCTCAGTGGATTACAACTTTTTTCCCATCTACTATCTTATTCCCCTTTGCTGTGTAGCCAAACAGGTTCTGGGGAGGAGGCCAGATGCGATTTTGAGAAGCCACTATTTTCTGCCTACCTAGTGCTGGGCTAAAGTTTTAATTCTCCTCAACAAATAGCATGATGATGTTTCCCATGCTTGAACAGGTTAGTGATCCATTTGTACCTGAATTTAGGAAACAAATCTCAGGAGTATGAAGAGTAGATTGGAGAAGACGCAAAGAAGGGAGACTTGCCATAGTTCAAATATCTGAGAAAAAAGGACTGAGACAGTAGCTGTCAGAGAGGAAAGAGAGGGTGGGGTGGAAGGAAACTCTATAAAAATTGTTGCTAAAAGTTGATTCCAAGATGCTTCCCAGATTTCCAGGAAGTTGGTGTGCTTCATGGCAGTCCAAAAGTCTGGGTTTAAAAAGTAGCGCCAACGTTTCCAGGAGGCCCAACTTCCAACTTCCTAGATCCCACCTCTCATTTCTGGCCTCAGCGGTAAGACCTGGGTTTCCAGTTTATGGTCCTTAAACTATGCATCTTTTCTTTCATGGAACCATGCCACGATTCTCCTTCTATCCTATCAAATTCATCTCCATCAGCTTAAGAACTGGTGGTATTTTGCTACTGATTACCCAACTGCCTGAATATAAGAATCTCTTTCCCTAGATATGAGTGGTTACACTGATGAATCTGGGCCCCTCTGAGACAACTTCCATAAACTCCTAGATATCCCTTATGGTTTTCCCTGACTTCCATGTCTTTTCTGACTTATCTTTTTCTAGATTTTTTTTATTTTAATTTTTTTTAATTTATTTATTTATTGAATCACTGTGGGAAAAGTCACAAAGCTTTCAGGTTTAGGTCTCAGTCGTGCAAATATCAAACACATTTCCCTTTACCAATACATATTTTTTACCACGAACCCCAATAAAACCCCACCTCCCACCCCTCCCAATGCGTGTGAGGCAGATGAGTTCTAGTTAACACTCTATCTACTTTGACTAGATTCATTGTTTTGATAAAAGATGCACCATTA
>JAOXYA010000021.1:20717534-20728455 GCA_028565675.1 Sorex palustris | reverse complement strand
CCAAGCTGCTGGGTTCTGCATTAAGTCCTTGTGCTTCTGGGGCTGTGGCCATGCTGGAGAGCCGCTCGTGGGGGGCAACTGGTGACCTCGGTAGGGCGTGAAGGAATGGCCGGAACGCCCCCCTTCCCATGAGGTTTTCGTCGCCCCCCCAGACCCCCGGCTCATACCTGCTGTCCAGAAGGCTCCCATGCGGCCACCATCTTTCTTTCCAGAGAGGAGAGGGCGAATGGGGCAACACCCTTTCCCCTCCAGGCAGACATGATGGCGTGGATTAACGCATAGTCCGTTCACTTTTCTGCTCCAAGCTGCTGGTTTCTGCTTTAAGTCCTTGTACTTCTGGGGCCGTGGCCGTGCCAGAGAGCCGCTCGTGGGGTGTTTTCTAGATTTTGAACCCAGAATCAAGCTCCTGGAAGAGAGCAATGCAGAGTCCTCTGCCCATGTGCCTGTCTGTCCTCACCAGGGCCCCTTTTGGGAAGGGGGAGGCTTGAGTTTCCCTCTCTGGCCTGAGCAGAGCTCCAGCAGCTGAAGACCTCCGGGACCCAGCCACAGCCATGCTAAGACCGCTCTCCACACGCTTGGATGAGCCTCACACATGAAGGAACCGGCAGAGAAACCCAGGTGTGCGGGACCCAGGACTGAGATCTCCAAGCCTGCTTGGTTCGGGACTGGGCCTCCTCCACCAAGATCCCCCATATTCCAGTGGCTAGACAGTTACACCCACCAACTGCTGTGTAACTCCATCAATGGCCCAGATCCAGGGGACTATAAAACCAAGCTCCCAGAAGAGAACAATGCAGAGTCTCTTGCCCTCATGCCTGTCTGTCCTCACTGGGGCCCCTTGGAGGAGCGTGGGTTGAGTTTCCCTCTCTGCCCCGAGCAGACCCCCAGCAGCTGAAGACCTCTGGGACCCAGCCACAGTCATGCTAAGACCACTCACCACATGCACGGATGAGCCTCATGCATGAAGGAACAGGCAGAGGAACCCAGATATGTGGGACGCAGGGCTGAGATCTCCAAGCCTGCTCGGTTTGGGACTAGACCTCCTCCACCCAGATCCCCCATCTTCCAGTGGCTAGGCAGTTACACCCACCAACTGCCGTGAAACCCCATCAATGGCCAAGATCCAGAGATATAAAACCAAGCTCTAGGACCTCTTATTGTCTAGTTCTCGCCCTCAGAGAACCCGGCAGGCTACTGATAGTATCCTGCCCACATATATGCCTGACTGGGAACACCTATAAAGGTGATAAGAGGCTGCCCCAAAAGCCTCTATCCCTCTCGGAGAGCCCGGCAAGCTACCAAGAGTATCCCACCCTCACAGCAGATCCTGGCAAGCTAACCATGGCATACTAGATATCCCAAAAACAGTAACAATAATGGTCCTCATTCCCCTGACCCTGAAAGAGCCCCCAATGTGCCATTTGGCTACACTAGAACATAACAGGGATGAATGCAGATGTACGTTACTGGCGCCTGCTCGAGCAAATCAATGAAAATCAGGATGACAGTGATAGTGTGATAGTGACCTCAGAATAACACAGACCCAGGCCTTGTCAAACTATAGGTTTTAATCTGCTTTAAACTCTTGAACAAATCCTTAATCAAAACTCTCAGGTCTGAACTATCTATCATGATAAATGATCCATCCATTCAAGCAAGAAGGTGCTTCAATGTCCCATCTAACAGAGACAGAAAATAGTGCATAATTCAGGTGCTATAAGTCCCAGAGAACTGGCTCCTCTAGCAGCCAGTGTTCCTCTAGCAGCCAAACCAATAGTTCTATCACAAAGTTCTGGGTACTGCTTAAAATAACATTATCTTGGACTCGGTCTTCATAGAACTTCTGAGAAGGGTAGAGCACCTCCAGTGCCTGATGGTGGATGATTCAAGAGGCTTCTACTGTGCAGCCCAGGACACAATCACAAAAACACATAATTTATGTGGACTGGTGTGCCAGCACACATTTGATCATATTTTCTTTGCCTTCCTTTTTGGCTAAGAATTCATGGCTATGGTCCTAAGAAATTTATCTTTGACAAAATATCTTGGAAAGAAAAAAACCTACCAGGTTCCACACTTATCTAAGCTAGACTCAGTGTCCAGGCCAGGGAGACTGGCCAAGGGTAGCTGGCAGCCTTTCTGGGGTGTTGACACAGGTCTAAATACTCTTCCTCCAGGACAGAAAGAAGACAAGGAGTGCTCAGGAAAGACAGCCTCAATGCCAGAGCCGGGGCTCTCTGAGACAGAAGCAGGAATCCAAGACAGATCAGACTCCCATTTAGAAGAATATGGAATGCAGAATAGCTGTTTGTATTCTGAGACAAAGAGAAGAAATTGACAATAAGAAACAGAAACACATTTGGGTCTCAGGCAAGATGAGACAACAGAAAAATGTGCAGGTGTTCTGCACTGCTTTCATTTCAGCTTGAATGGAAAGACATTCTTTGCAGCTATGTTTTTCATGCCAACAATCATGTATTGAACATTACTATATACCTAGGTCTGCGTTAGGAGCTGGAAAAGGTGAGCTGTAGTATCCCCTCTCATTCTAATGAAGGGAAAACAGTTAAACGGTAAATAATTCATGTCATGTGCTTTCTGCACTCAGTGTCTCATAATTTCATGGAGGACTGGCTCCTCCTACTTCAGGATTGCACAGAAAACAACTGACAAAAAGTCAAGAGAGATGGCTCTGCACCTTGACCAGCCCTGCAAGGGCACAGGGAACTTGAAGCTGGAGGTGGTGTTGAGTGAGGACGGTGAAGGAGCCTCTGCCTTGAAAGTGCTGTATTCCGAGAAGTTCCACAGTGGAGCAGCGACAAAAGTCCATCCAGATGCTCTCGATTAAATGAGACAGATCTACAAGACCCCAAAAGGAACATAAACCCTGCCGTCCATGGCCAGTAATGTTTATATGTCCTCTTCACCATGTTTTACTTCCTGTGTCAGCTACCATGTACCCAGCACTCTTCAAACCCAGCAGAGGAGCAGCCCTCATGACTCCAGTCCCCACTGGTTTCTCCAACAGAAACCAACTTTTTATCCCACTCTTCTTGCTTATCTCAAAATTGGCCCTTGATTTATCTTGTATAAAGTATACATGTACTTCCCTTTAAATGCCAACATTCAACTCTGTTAAACATTCAAACAGTAAACTGTTTCTGCCACCAGCCAGAGAGGTATGGGGAGAGAGTGTTGAGTGATTTCAAAGCAAGATTATACACGAGATGGTCACTCTGAGTCCTAATGCTGAGTAGTAATGGGAAGAAGATCCACAGCATGGATCCCACTGTAGGGCCGTGGTGTTTGAGGCTTCTGCCCTAGGTCAGGACATAGTGGAGAGACTCATGAGGCCCCAGCTAAGAGGGAACAACCCTTTGGCTGCCTATAGCCCTAGTCAGCCACTTTGACTCTGCAGCTGAGTCTGCAGACACTGTATGCATCACACCCTGTCAAAATCTTCAACCTCCAGAATGCATGAGCATAATAAAAAGGTTCTTTTTTTCCCCCTATACCATTTGGGGGTGATGAGCTTGGCAGAAAAAGTGCCTAGAACACCATTCATAAAATACATGCAGCACTTAATACTCATGGTCCTTTTAAGCATGGAATTTTCTTCTCTCACTGTTAGACTTAATTTGCATAGACAACATGTAATGTAAACTCCTCTTGGGGGAGGGCCACACCCACTGGTATTCAGGGATTACTCTGCACTTATCCCTATCACTCCTGGTGGTGCTCAGGGGAGCATAGGGGGTGCCAGGGATCACACCTGATCATGCAAGGCAAAATCCCTACCCCCTGCACCAAACCTTGCTTAATTGAAACTGCTTCCATTTCAACAGCCATGAGTCCTTATAGTACTGAAAGGTACCTCTTAGAAATAGTTTTACAAGAGAACTGGAGAGAATGGGAGAAAGAGGAAGAGTAAGGGTTGGGGTCGGGAAAGTGGGGAAAGAGAGGAAAGAAGATAAAGAATGATGAAAATGAATTAAGTTCGAATGTCAGGATTTGAGACTATTTGGAGGGATAGTCGAAAAGATCATCAGATTGTTTTTTTATGTTTGGCAGTTTAACTGAGTAATCCAAAAAGCAGGAAACAAAGTAAAGTTCTAGAAACAGGAGATGAAGGTAGATACCCCATCTAGTCCAGGTTGAGACAGCCCGTAGGCTTTGCCAGTCACTTTCAATTACATCCCATAGGCCACCAGGAGTTACTGAGGATTCAGGAATTATGTGATCATATTTGGCTGCTCGG
The DNA here is from genome assembly GCA_028565675.1 of Sorex palustris. Taxonomy (NCBI): domain Eukaryota; kingdom Metazoa; phylum Chordata; class Mammalia; order Eulipotyphla; family Soricidae; genus Sorex; species Sorex palustris. The sequence goes on along the minus strand of JAOXYA010000021.1, from coordinate 20,724,197 downwards.
AAGAAAACTTCACAGCTCATTTCTTGTTTTGGTCCCGCAGCTAGCAGTACAGACAGTAAGCAGACAGATACAGTGCACTGGGGCATAGAGAAGATGAACCCGAGCAGGGGTGAGGGCAATGTGAAGACAGGAATGTAGAAGCATTAGGGCCAAAACATAAATATCAAAGGCAGAGGTGACAAGGGGTGACCTATCTCACCTAGGGTATACAGGACATGCACCTTCATTTGTATGTCTAAACACACGGTATCCCAGGAATCCTATTTTTAAAAAAATGTAAACTGATGAAGTAAAAAAATCTCAAAGACAAAGGGAAGGAAAGGGTTGATTATAGAGTCAGTGTACTGAAAGTCAGGGAGAGCTTAGTGGGGCATCAGAGAGACAAGTCCTTCAGTCACATACCCTAGGAGGAAGAGCCTGGATCTCAGATTTGAACAGTCTCAGTTCAAAGGCTGTCTCTGTACTTCCCAGTGAGTGGCCTTAGGCAAGTCACTGTCCCTTCTGAGGCTCAACTTCTATCCTAACGAGAAGGCAACTGGAATAGAGAAGGGATCACTAAGAAAATGATGGCTTGAGGAACTTGTCGGGATGGGAGATGTGTGCTAAAAGTAGATCAAGGGCCAAACATGATAACCTCTCAGCATCTGTACTGCAAACCATAATGCCAAAGATAGAGAGAGAATATGGGGAATATTGTCTGCCATGGAGGCAGGGGAAGGGTGGGAAATGGGGGGTGGGTACACCGGGGATATTGGTGGTGGGGAATGGGCACTGGTGGAGGGATGGGTGTTTGGTCATTGTGTGATTGTAACCCAACATGAAAGCTTGAAACTATCTCACAGTGATTCAATAAAATTAGAAAAAAAAAAACCTTCTACTCCAATATCCCAAAAGGAAAGAAAGAAGATGAGAAAAAGGAGGAGGAGGAGCAGGAGAAGAAGGAGGAAGGAGAGGAGGATGAGGAGGAGGAGGAGGAAGAGAAGGAGGCAAAGAGGAAGAATTAATTAGATTTCTTCAGCCTGTTACTATTCTTGAAAAATTAAAGCAGGGGGCCAACAGGCATGAGCTTTGCATGCAGGAGGACAGAGTTCAATCCCCAGCACTTCATAGCCTCAGCATCACTAGGAATGACGCCCCCTAGCACTGAGCTGGTATGAAGGCAGTGAGCTCATTGTACCAGCCACCTCCAGGTGTGGCTCCCAAATAAATACATATCAAAATGGTGCACATGATGCATACATGGATGTGACATGTCTAAGACAAGATGGTTGCACCCCATTTTCTGGAAAGGCAATGCCTGGCCACCTCCTCCATCTGGTACATCATGGTCAGGCTTGCTCGAAGACCACCCAGAAACAGTGCTGACTCCTTCAAGGCAGCCCCATCACCCCTGATTCTACTGATGGAAGGGCACTGAGTGCCATTTGTTCCAGCAGAAAGTTGCCAGTGGCCAAGGCAGCACCTGAGTTTTCAATAAAGGACACTCAGGCAGGGGGCAGTGGATACAAGCTGTGTCCACTAAGGAGGGTGCATTCTCCTCCTCACTGGAGCTGGACTAAGTCAGTTCCTGGAGACCAGGTTCTCTCAACACTCGGGAGGAGGGCAGGGGCACCTCAGGCAGTGCTGGGAGAAACTGCTGGCTGTAGGCTTCCATGGGCTCCTGTCAGAGAACACCACAGTCTCTGGATACACAGATTTGTTTCTTAATTCCAGCAGCTCAGGACAAATGAACCATGTGAGCAGCCAACGGACCTTAGTGTCTGGGACCTAGGAATCATTTCATAACATCGCAGCCCTGAAGCATTCCAGCATGCTGGCTCAGCATGTACCCAGCTTCTTCCTCACCCCTGTGAACCACTAACATTTCCAGAAGGCGCTATTCAGCCCCACAGGGGCCAGCTCAAGGTGTGGCACCAACCACACATGATAGATGGACATTCAGTGCCACCAGACACAGCTCCAGGGTCAACAACCACCTGATAATATAGTTGCTGGACAAGCTCAGGTGCTGGCCAGCGTCTCACCTCCTGTCCCCACACAGTGTTAGGTCTGTGCGGTTTACCCAGGGCATGGAGATCAGGGACTGGGTAAGAGAAAGTGCAAATATTTGTTGATTGAATGAATAAAAGATCAAAGGAATATGTGAATTAGAAGCCCCAGGACAAATGCTAGTAACAGGGAGGAATTATCCTAGGTCCTATGTGTATGATAACTGCAACCAAAGAGGATGAAAGCAAACAGCCCTGCACGTGAGTTCCAGAGAACCTCCTCCTGTGTGCTCCTGGAAACCCTCTGGTCCCTCCTCCCCTATCCCCATATCTGTACACCTTCACACACTGCTGTGATGATGACAAAGAAAATTGTTCCTTCATTTCTAAGTTTGGCACAAAGTGAGGTATTGAGTAAGATCAGCTGGCACTCACATTCATTCCCTCTCCTTTTATTTTTATTAAATCACCAGGAGATACAGTTACAAAACTTTCATGTTTGAGTTTCAGTCATAAAATGATGGAACAACCATCCTTCCACCAGTGCACATTCTTCACTATCAATGTCCCCAGTATTATCCCCCCTCTTTTCAACCCTCCCCCTGCCTCTATGGCAGACAATTTCCACCATTTTCTCTCTCTACTTTTGGGCATTATGGTTTGCAACATAGATACTGAGAGGTCATCACATTTGGTCTTTCATCAATGTTCAGAACACATCTCCCATGCCGAAATTTTCTCCCAACCATCATTGACTTAATGATCCCTTCTCTATTCCAGCTGCCTTCTCCCCCAGCTCATGACAGAGATTATCAACTATGAAGCAATACTCCTGGCCCTTGTGTCTACGTCCCCCCTTTGAAAAAAAGTATTTAAGATTTTCGTTACAAAGTTATTTATAGTTGAGTTTTATGTATATAATGTTCTAGCTCAAGAGCTGGAGCGATAGCACAGTGGGTAGAGCATTTGCCTTGCACTCTGCCGACCTCAGTTTGATCCCTTTGCCCCCTTAGAGAGACTGGAAAGCTACTCAGAGTATCCTGCCCACACACCAGAGCCTGGCAAGCTCCCCATGGCATATTCGATATGCCAAAAACAGTAACAAGTCTCACAATGGAGACATTACTGGTGCCCACTCATACAAATCGATGAACAACGGAATGACAGTGCTACAGTGCTAATGTTCTAGCACCAACCCCATCAGCAGTGTTGACTTCCTTCCACCAGTGTTCTCAGATTCCCTTCTACCCTCCCAACCCCACTCCCAAGCCTCAACAGCACTTAAAAGGTTTGCTGGTTGTAGTTTGGACCTTGTCATTTCCCCATTTTTCTGAGAAAGAAGACAGCTCATTGGGTCACATAGCACAGAGCCAGGATTCCAGTCTAGCCTTGATTCCAACCCCCAAGTCCTTGCTTTTTACTTAGCTCAGGTACTTTGGGGGGGTTAATAAAATCACACAGACTTATAAGAGTATCATAAGTCTATGACCCTGATGGCACAGCAAGGAATCCACTCAGCTCACACACTTCCCTGTACTGAGTGGGGTGGAATTGTTTGTGTCCAGCAGAAATACGCTGAGAGCTAAGGGACAAACCCAAGAAGATCCAGAGTAAAGTGCCAGACCTCGACTGTGTCCTGGGAAAGGATAGGGAAGGATGACCACTTACTGGTCCAACACCACAGCCAGGAGGCTAGGCGCACAGCAGGAGAGAGAGGATGGAGTCGTGGGTTTAACCCAAGAAGGAAAGGAGGGAGAGCCAGCACTGAGAAATGCCTGGCTGCCAACCCCAGCTCCTTATAGACCGCAAATGGACTCATTTCCAACAGGTCAGGGTACTACTTGAATCAGTGACAATTCATTTTGAAGTTATGCAGTGTAAGAAGATTCTAAAGATCCTCAATTCCTACTGGGGCTGCTGTAGGCTGGCCCTGACCTCTGAGAGAACCTCTGAAAGGAGGACACAGCCTTTGATGCCCACCTCGGGTAATACACTCTCTATTGCAAGAAAATCGTTCAAAAGGAGAAAAGCAAAAAGCGATTTGTATGGAAATGTTCATCACTCTGCCATCCCTCACGGAGGGGAAAATAAGCAAGCCAGATACCCAACAGCACAAACATATTCAAGCAATTAATAGCATATTCTGTGACAGATTTTACATTGTTACTTCAAATAGAAAATTGAAATTACAAGGTGTATATTAGCGCTGAGGGAAAATGCATAAACGTATTTAAGTTACAAATTAGCGCAAAAGGTATGATTCTTATTACAGCTCCCTGTGAATATGTATATCCACTCATAAACTGAGGCTTGGTGTTAATGAGATTATACCCTATTAAATTATAATAAAAATTGCTTTTGTGTTATGTGTTATGTATTGAGTTATCCGGAAGACTACCAAAAAATAACAGTGTGTATCTATTTACAGGGTGATCATGAAAAACCAAATATAGTTCCTTTATATATGGCATTTGTATATGGCGATAAGATAGAGTAACAGTTTTAAACAAATTAGAACAGTAGTGGATTTACTTTGTATCTCAATTTCCGGTCTTTATTTTTCTTTCTGTGTCTCTGGGCAGGTTATGCTCCAGGATTCCCAGTAGCCACTCTTGAGGCTCACTGTTATTAATCCCCAGCCCCACTGGCTGTCAACCATAGTCACATACACGCATGCCCTACACACTGCTGTCTGTCATGCCTCCTCCCTCAGACTACAGGTTTGTGCAAGTGAGATTGTGCCATCTTCTTTTTCCAAGTCTAGTCATAAAGAGTATCTCTGAAGTTTTTTCATAGACAGAACTCAGGATTTGATAAAAAAAGAAAGGGGGTTGAACAATGTTCACAATTATTAAATGTATTTGCAAGAAATAATCCTGCTGGGAGACTTAAAAATGGGATCTGAGTACAAATAATTAACTCTCTGTGTTTTATTGGACAAAGACATAAAATTTTATTGGACAAAGACATAAAATGTTCTCCATTTTCATTAATTAATAAGTAGCATATTATATGTCCTAGGAATATGAAGATAAATTAGACCCAGTCCTGCTCCTCAGAGTATCTAATATTTAATGAGGCAGATACATGATAACACCAGAGCAACAGAGAGTATGTCTTTGATGTAGATAGAATGGTATGTGATCAGTGACCTTAGTGAAGGTAATCAGAGCAGGCTTCCAGGAGGAGAATGTTTTTTTTTTTTTTTTTGAAAGTTATTGCAGCCCAGAGCACCCTCAGTGCAGTCTTCTCACTGCAGCCAGCTACTGGATTCATCCATGAGAGAGTCCAGCAAATTCTTTAAGGACCAGCAGGTTTAATCTTTCGTGATGAAAAGTATCCAGGCCCCAGGGGAATTCACCCCTGCACCAAAAAACTGAGCTAGTAAGCCACCGAAATGGAATGTCCTGGTTTTGGCAAATGCTACTAAAGCCCCCTTTAAGGGCCAGCCTCTGGAGCTGACATGTGTCCTAATCCAGATTAGTGTAAAAATACAGGCAGCACCTGTCTTCCTAGAGCAGAAACCCTGGGGGGGGAGGGGGGAGAGAGAAGACTTTGAATGCAGACCAAGCAATGCATATGCCATTGCAATGATCATGAAGGGCTCCAGGACTGAGACGAAAAAGGGCAAAGAGTTCACATGGGAAGGTCACAAATGCTCCCGCAAAATGGCCATCACAGTGGGAGAAATTGCTGTTCCCATGCAGAAAAGCTGGAGGAAAAGCATTGACTTGCAGGGACCCACCATGATGGAATCCCCTAGGTCCAATAGGTCCAGGCACATCAAAGAATTCAAAAAGTAGTCACATGGCTTGGCACGGGGTGGGGAAATGAGACATGAAATTGGGAAGGCAGTGAGGAGGCTGGGCCATCTAGGATGCAGGGAAAGGAAGCAAAGGGTTTTGCAGTTAAAGACCCAGGGCCTGTCTTGGCACTTAACAGAAGAAAGAGGGAGGCCCTTTCCTCTGTTCCTGAAAGAATCCTTTACTGATATGTAAGGGTTAAATAACAATTGGAATGTGAAGTGTAATGGCTAAATTGACATTTTGCTCTGTTCTCCATGTATTCTTTTGGCATAAGAAAGGCCTTATCGTGATATACTGCGGAACTGGGAAAGTTAGGTAACTAAGTGCAGGTATCCCGGGAAGTAGCTAGAGGCCCATCCTCTGAGTGACCGATTCTAGGAGCAAAGATAATTCGGTCATAAATCATAAAGTTAGGAATAAAACAGAAGCGCCAAGCCAATCTGATTGCCAAGGCATGGGGATGGGAACACAGAAATAATTAGAACCATTAGTATATGTCCATGTGGAACTTAAAACAGAATGTATCCACCACAAAGATTCCTAGCAATGGGGGCTTAGTGTGAACAAATCCCATGATGTACTTTCCCACCTTGATTGTAGTGTTGCCACAAGAGCAATAAGAAACTCCATTCTTTTGCTCCTTGTCGCCCAAGTGTGCTATGTTGCCAGAACTTTTTCTATATAAAGCTTCTATACCATTTTCTATATAAAGCTTCTATATCATTTCAGGTGACTGCCTAATGGCAGTCCATCAACATTAAACAACCAATTAAATCTCCTTACTCTTTTGCCTTTTTTTTTTAGTGAAACACCATGAGGTACAGTTGTAGACTTACAAATTTTTGTGCTTGGGTTTCAGTTATACAATG
>JAOXYA010000021.1:20673320-20684120 GCA_028565675.1 Sorex palustris | reverse complement strand
CTCAGGGCTAGGATGAAGGAGACGTTACTGGGGCCTGCTCGAAGCAATCGACGACTAACAGGATGATTTGTGATTTGATTTGTGATGCCTGGTCTAACTTGTAGAATAGGGCAGCTTCCCTTGACTCAGCACCTTCCCTCCGATCATTCCGATCACTAATTTCCATTGTATCAGCTCCTACTTGCTCTGACCTCTTGCCATCTCAGAAGCTCCAGGAATGACCCAGGCCCACCTGGCTAATCCCAGATAATGGCTCCATCTTGAGATCTTCTTAGAATCAGACCTGCAAAATCCACTCTGTCATGCAGGTAGCAGTCACAGAGACCCAAGGTCTGGAGAAGTATTATTCAGCCTGCCACACAGACAACCAGAAGGTGCCAGATGTAAAGCATGGCTGTTGTGAAGCTAAGCAGAAGTGCTTGTGTGAAAGCATGTGTTGCAGAGTCAGGAACATACACAGATGACAATGCTTAGGTCTCATTAATACCCAACACAATGGACTCAACTGATGAGTAGACCAGAAACCTTAGCACAGGTCATTTCACTGTGCACTCTGCAAACCATGACATGGATTCACTGTCCCTCTTTCCAGGATGACACAACACAGGTCAGAGAATATTTGTCACACAATATGAATATCAAAGCTGAGGTTAAAATCCAGATCCACCTGAATGGGAAATGAACAAATGGGCAATGCCAAGTTCTTCCTAGTCCATTGTCAGGAGCCCAGACAGGCTCCTGTCAGGATCCCCTATGGGAGGACAGGATAATTGGACAGATTCCGACGTCTACTCTTAAAGATGCTGAGACAGCTCTGGCAGGGGGGCTGGGGGGGCACGTGTTGTTGTTGTCCCTGCTCCATCTCCCCAGTGATGCCAGGACTCTCCCTGCAGTCATCCCAAACGGTGACATTTCTTAAACACATCCCAGAGATGCGCACACTCTCTAGGGCAGCAGTGTGATTGTGGGCACAGCCTATGCTGTCCAACGTGAACCAGATTGCTGGGCCTCACCTGCTAGGCACCAGAGTGAGACAGACAGCTTCGACAGGGCAGCACTGACCCATCCTGAGAGCACATTTGCTGCCTGTGGAAATTCCCAGTCTGGTCAGTTCAGACCCATGCTGAGCAAATGCCAATGGGAAAGGCACAGTTCGGGTCAGGCGCCTGCTGTTCAGGAGGCATCCACCCCTCCATGATCCAGCAGTGCCTGGAAGCCACTCCTAGAGGGTGGCTAACTCCCAGGGTACTGACATGTTCTCAAGAGGAGACCTTGAGTCCCTGCTGAATTTCCTGGTCTGAGTCTCCTTCTTCATTTGCAAAGAGAACCCCGAGAGTAAGAATATCTCCAGAGCCCCCTGTACTCTGAGTTCTTGCAAGTGGACCCTTCCCACCTAACATTCCCAAAGGTGAGATGGCGGTGGCAAAAAGGGAAGATGGTTTCTGGGCTTCCCCCAAAAGGCGTGGCCATGGTTGCGCACTGCCACAACTCCACCCTGGCGCTTCTGCAATGATCCCCAGCACCTCTTGGGCCCTTTTTCTCTAGGATTCTCCATTTCTCTCTCCTCCATCCCTGTCATTTGCCTCTCTCCCACTCTCTCTCCCCCTGACTGCCTCTCTCATCCCTTCCTTAAACTAAGAGAAATGATGCAGGATTTGGGAGGCTTTACTTTTTGCTTCTGCTGCTGCTGAATAATCTCTGATACTTTTCTTTTTATGAAAACCAATACATTTGGAGAAGAGGATATGGAACAGTTCTCTGAGTGTGTTGATACTCAGTTATTACATCTTACATTACCACTGTACTAACCCCAGTCTCAGGGGAGCGCAAACTGATCTTGAGATGCCAGGGAAAGACTAGGACCTCAAAAGTGGGCAAAGGGAGGTCTGAGTTCTGGCTGTCCTTTAGGACAAGATAAAAAGACACTTCCCTTGCAAACGATACTTGATGTAATCATTTGGCAAGAGTGTCCTACACAGAACAGACAATTCCATTTCAAATTAATCTTATTTCACTAGCAGAGTGTGACCTGGAAAAAAAACATAGTTATAAAAAGCCAACAACAAAAATACCCAAGTATTAAGCATAAATGTCTTGTCCCATTTTCAAAAGGCAAATGCAATTGACTTTCAGAGAGAGGCATGGTGCCAACTGTAAGTACTCTTGCAATGTCTTGCAACACTCAGTCTAGCCCAGCAGAAACAACTCAAAATAGACGCAAGAGTTTCCCACCTTGGGTGTCAGAGAACTGGGAGGGATACTGGAACTCACGGGTCTGGAGACTCTATTTTGTAAACAACACAGAGTCCTCTTCACTCCAAGGTGCTTCGCCCCTTCTTCATGGTGCAATCCCATGGCCTCACATTGAGGTGATCATTTACCTTGCCCAGTCCCTACCCCAACCCCAACTCCCCTGTTGATGCCCATACTCTGTCCCTGCATCCTTAGCACTGATATCCCTGGCTAAACATCTTGATCACTTGACTTCCCATTAATCGACGATTTGCTTGAGCGGGCACCAGTAACGTCTCCATTTGTCCCTGTCGAGTGCTAGTGTAGCCCAATGGCGTCTGTTCATTCTAGAAACACGAAGAGCCTCAAACCAATCGTTCAGGGTCTTGATGAAGAAGTCTGACCATCTGGTAGGTGGGCAGCCACACGGTCTTTTGACATCCCGTGGCAACCAGTCGGTAATGGCTCTAGTCCAGCGGTAGTCTCCAAATCTCATTATGTGTCCAGCCCATCTGATTTTTCGACACCTTGGCAAATGAGACAGCATCCCTGATTCTTGACCGTTGACAGAGGTCAGAACTCTGGATTCTTTCTCTCATTTGAGTGAAACGTGATACTCCAAGCATAGCTCTTTCAATTCCTCCTTGGGAGACCTGAATAGCGTTCTCGTCCTGTTTGGGTAGGGCCCAGGTCTCTGAGGCGTATGTTAATGCAGGAAGAACAGTGGAATCAAAGAGATATGCCTGGAGCCTGAGGTTCTTTGTCCTCTTAGCTATTTCTTCGACGCTCTGGAAGGCCCACCAAGCCACTCTCTTCCTCCTGTGCAACTCAGGTGCAAGGACATTCATCATGTTGACTTCTGGACCTAGGTACACATAACTGTTGCATTCGGAGATGTTTGTCCCATTCATTGAGAGTGAATGAAACGTCAGGAACGAGACTGTTTCTCATAAACATTGTCTTTGTGAGATTCAGCTGTAGTCCGACCTTTCCATACTCATGGTCGAAGTCGGCCAGCATTTGGCTAAACATACCCGTTTAAATATGTCTCCCCCAAACTAGAATTTTCCAATTACTGGGTTCCCTCGCTGAAAGTCCCTTCACCCGCAGCATCAACTAAGGTTCCCTGGGAGCTTAGTAATTGCAGGAAAGGGAAGAGGAAAAGAGCTGGAAGCAACTTCCGCCAAGTATGCACTCACCAGGCCAGAAGACATCATATTCTGTGTATGTCCCAGCCAGGGAAGGACTCTGACCTCCAGGGACTGCTGCTTCTAATCTGTCCACTCCTCCCCATCCCACTGCTGGTCCAGCCCAGCACCTAAAGCACAAAGTAGTGCCCTGTTCTATCTGCAAGACTATCAGCACTGCGCTGTCCAGAGAGATGAGCTAAAAGTCATGGCCCAGACCGAAGACTCCAGAGTCTGGCACAGTACCATCTTGGCACCAAACCTAGCTGCGCCACGTTCTCCTGTCTGACTGTCTCCTGGGAAAAAGGCTATTGGTTGTCTAGTTCAAGCTCTACCAGTTGGGCTTCTCTTATCTCTGGCCCTGATCTCCCCAGCATTGCTCCAAGTGTGACTGCCCCCAGACTCCAAGTGTGATTTCCTGGAGCTCAGCAGAAACCAGGCAGGCAAAGACCCGGGATGTGCATGTACTACTCATACCAAAACAAAGGCCGGCACCCACGATGGAGAGGGGTCACATCCCTATGCCTTTCCTTGCCTCATGCCCTCTATAACAGGTGGTCTGTACTTTCGCTCATCTGCTTCTCAACAGGAAAGGACCCTTTCTAGACATGAAGGTGCCGGGCCTCAGAGAGTGCAAGGAAGGATATAAGGCTACAGGCGACTGCCAGCAGAAAGCAGGTTTCCAACCCTACTTCACATCTTGTTCTGATGTAGTACACTGTGTCCCAAGCACAGACATACATTTATTACTTGTTGAATTAAACAGAATTCCCAGAACACACACTCAAGCACTGAACGAACACACACACACACACACACACACACACACACACACACAGTACCTCATAGCTTACTGCTGCTTGTTAGAAATTACTCTTGGCTAACAAGAAATAATTAGAGTCTCTGGAGTACAGTCCATTAGAAATATGTCCTTGGGAATTAGAACATAAAACAAGCCTAAACAGGAATGTCTCTGCTTGTTGGTGGAGTTCATAAAATCAGAGACTCACCATACTGGGAGAGACTGAGAGTCATCAATTTCCTGCCCAGGCTTTTCCAGGAAGGTAAACTGAGGTACAAAAACAAAAGACATACTTATGCTCACACTGACAGAGGGTAAGTACAGGTCAGGAAAGTGATTGAGGATAGTCGATCTGCACCCATTTTGTTCCAGGACCCCAGTTCTAATTGTCCTTGGGGTTACTGATCTCCACACACACGTAATCCTCAGAACCAGACTCAGGGCCATTGGCCACAGCTCTTTCTTGTCAGGTAATTGGGACTCATGGCTGCAGACGAAAGCTGCCACTTCATCTCAGCATTTAATCACCCGCAAAAGCCATTTCCCGCCTCGTTTGCTCCATTGCCAGAAATATTATCCTTAAATAATCAACACACAGTAGACACCCTGCAAGGGACAACACCGCCTTCCTTTTCCAGGGAAAAGGGTGATATCCATGCAGGTCAGAGGGGCTGTGAGGGAAAGAAGGAACTGCCACCCAGCGCACTACACCGAGGAAGCAGCCTCGCACAATTCAGCCAAACATGGCACAGCGCATTCCTCACCCCTGCTGATGGGCAGAAGGGCTGAGACACTCCACTCAGCCAAAAGTCAAATTTGATTTCCCATGGAGACAGGAGAGCCCGTTGCATGTGGCAGGGTGAGTACAAGAAAGAACAATCAGGGCCAGAGAGTGAGCTCAGGGTGCTGAGCACATGCACTGCATGCAGGAGGTCTGGGTTCAATACTTAACAAGATCCTCCAGGAGTTAGTCTGAGCCCTGAGCCAGGACCGGCACCAGAATACCATTGGGTGTGGCTTAAAATATGTTTTTAAAAAGAGAATAAAAAAAGAGCAGAACAATAATTCCTGAAGTTTTTGCTTTACTGGAAGCTACTGTGTCCACCCTCTTTCAGAAAGACTGCGAGAGGATGCTCAGTGAAATTAAACAGAACAGAATATTGTTTTTCATTGGGTAAATTTTACAAATAAAATCGAAGATACTTGTAGAGCAACCAAGAGTGGGTTTCCAGGGCCACGGCACATGCAGACAATTGAGACTGGTGGAAGCCAGCGTGCCCATGTTTCTCTGGGCTGCATCGGCCTTTTGTTTGAAGAACTCTGCTCACTTAGCACTCCCTCCACCTCCAATCTGTCTCAGAAGCCGCTTGACAATGGGAAACTGAACCTCAGCAAGGTGACAGAGTGTCCCACAACACCCGCTCCTATCTGCCCGTTAGGGCTGCGTTCCTCCCCCTTTGTCTCTGCTCTGGGAGCCCACTAGCACCATGTCAGGGCTATGCAGGGAGAACAAACACCAGCTCACAATAGGAGAAAATGCAAGAGCCCTGAATTAAGCATTTGCCACTTCTCAGAGTGTAAATCTAGTCACTGCGGTCAATTTCAAGCAACCTGTGCACATCAACCAGCTCCCCAAATCCCGGAAAATGTTTCCTTCTCTTCTCCACCCATAATGCTGCTGCTGTCATTGTGTAGTGATGGAGGATTGGGGTTCCCCAGTGCAGCCCTGCCTACAAGGCATTGCCAGGCTAATTGGGGGCTTAAGGACAAATGAACGGGTGTGACGTGATGCAAGAAAGAGAACAGGCATGATGTGGTACCAAAAAAGGCATGCTAAGGGGAAGGGTCACATCTGTCCCTCACCAGTCTCATGACCTCCTTCTGAAACCCAAAGGCTCTCCACCTCTGATCTGCCACAGCCAACTCCCAAGCCTTCACAGAAGCCCTCCATGAGGACAGTCTGCCAGTGAGACCCACCAGACCAAGATGCAATAATTCATTTCCGTGACAACAATCCAATGTCAAAATTCAATACAACCTCTACATTTCAGCAATTTCAACTACAGGTTGTTATAATGGGGTGTGTCTGTTCACCACCCGTGGCCCCCAGGAGCATTCTGACAGGGGGCCTGGTTACCCCAAACTTTTAAGATGCATAGAAACTCCTGAGTCAGTGCCACCCACAAATTCCAATTCAGTAGACCAGACTTGGAGAGAGAGTAGAAAAGGTTCAGGATGTCTCTCCAGGCCCAGGTCATCCTGATGTGAAGGTCTTTGGCGCACACAGGGCTTTGACATAGCTTATGCCTCTGCACTGCCACTCGGCACTGGGGTCTGGAGAGTTTTCTGCAAAACCAAACCTACATCAAATTTCCAATGTTTCAAAGGAAAAGGGACTACAAAAGCTCACCCAAATCATCTATTGACTACACATTGAAATCATGTTTTGGTTAACTGGGTTAGGTAAAAGCAAATTATTTAAAATAAGTTCTGGGGTCACAGAGATAGTTCAATGGGAAGAGGGCTTGCCGTGCATGTGGTTGCCCCCAGTTGAATCCTTGGAACCCCATATGGTCTTCTGAGCCTTCTAGAAGTAATCCTTAAGCATAGGGTCAGGAGTAAGCCCCAAGTACCACCAGGTGTGAGCCAAGAAACAAAAAAAAAATAGTAACAATTTAACCTCTTTTAATTCACTTTTAACAGGACCACCGGAAGTTTTAAATTTCGTATATGGAGATCACATTGTATTACTGTGGAATGGTTTCCCAGATCCTCTTGTGAATGCAGTGAACACACAAAAGCAGCAACCTGCATAGCTACACATAATAGTCTCTGGGGCCTCAGGACTCCCCTCTCTGTTTGCACCTGACGAAGTGCCACACTCAGTCATGCAAACAGTAGGTTGCTCCAAATCAAGCAGATTATTTTGTTCAGCCTTTCCTGGCTCAGGCGCTGAGTGATCAGGAAAAGTGGGTGCAGGTTTTCCAGGCCTTTCTCACCTCTTTGGGCAGCAGTAAACAGCTCCCAGTCACTCTCAGGCACACCCCCAGACCCCCTCCCAAGTCTAGCAAATTGAGTTTTTAGGGATGAAATCTAGGAACCTAATTTTTAAATATGCGGAAGATTCCAGAAGATGTGTCTGATTACTCCTCATGGCAATAGCTCAGGACTAGACACAGCTCCCTGCTTCACTGCTGGACAGCTACATTCACAGTAAGAGTGGCTACTTCAATCGGTGATATTATGATCACCATTATCAATATCTCCAAAGGAGGGGATGGAGCAATAGTACAGCAGGTAATGTGTTTGCCTTGCACACAGTCCACCTGGACCAATATCCCATATGGTCCCCCGAGCACCACTAGGGGTAATTCCTAAGTACAGAGTCAGGAACAACCCCTGAGCATCGCTGGGTATGACCGAAAAAGAAAACAAAATATCCCCCAAAGGGGACTGGATTGATACCACAGCCGGTAGAGAGTTTTCCTTGCACGTGGATTAGACTCCCAGCATCCCATATGGTCCCCCAAGCTCTGCCAGGAGTAATTTCTGAGTGAAGAGCCAGGAGTAAACCCTGTGCATCACCGGGTGTGACCCAAAAAGCAAATAGATAGATAAATAAATAAATAAATAAATAAATCCCCAAAGGTCTCCGAAACAAGAAACATCTAACCAAAGTTATAAATTGTGAGATCAAGCCAGGCATTGTCTTTGGCCAGCCAAACTTCATCTTACAGAGAAGGAGATGGGATGCAGAGAAGGGCAAGTCGTGCAGGGTCAGACACACGAGACTCACACTCAACTCAGTGCCTCCCTCAGCAGCTAAGTGCTACTCTGGCTCAGACCCAGTCCCTAGACTCCCGAAGGCTGAGCACCAATTCTTGGTGGCGCAGCTCTTGTGCTAACAAAAAATGACACCCCCCGCCCGCACCTTTGAGTACTGGAACGAGCCCAGGGGTGCCTGGTATCTTGCACCTGGACCCCAGATCCTTAGCATCTCACCATACCTGGGCACATTCCTCAGCCAAGAAAGCAGCTGGTCTCCACCCAAGGAATGGGGTGTCCACTATGGAACTCCACATCACTTACCAGACACTTAGGTTTTAAAACTGCTTCCAAAGAACAGAGCAGTTAGCAAGGGACTACAGAGCTTGGGGTAACCTCTCAGCCAGCTGGGATGCAGTGGCCTCTCCCCGGCTTTCCCTCTATCTTGAAACTGTGCTTGCAGCAGTCTAGAGTCTAGATAGTCATTGTCACTTTTCCCACACTCTGCTCCCACCCCAAGGGAGCCAGCTTGTCATGGTGACACCCTCATTCTCGGGAAGCCACACATAGTGACACCATACATTCAAGCTCCCAGGTAATCTTTGACCCGCCCTTCTGAGGCTCTTCACACAGGGGAGGTGGATTTTGTCTGCAGAGTCAGTGTGTGGTGGGTCTCCTCCAGTGCCTGGGCCCCAGTACCTCTCCTGCTTTCGGGCCTTTCCTCACTTGGTCGCATGCTCTGAGCATCCACATGGCACCTCCATGGCAGGCCATGCCGGGGTCTCTCAGGAGAAGAGGGCCTCCAATTAGGCAGAGCAGCAGATGCTTCCTTGCATAGAAAATTGGGTTGGAGGGAGCAAAGGGTGATCCCTGACTTGTGAAGCTCTTGAATAGCAAACGCTCCATCAGCAGAAGCTCAGCACACACTGAATGACTAATGAGCATAGCAATGGAACTAAGCCTCCACACACCTTCCGCACCCGGGCGGCTGTTATCGGGGCTCTTCTAGGAGCCAGTGAGGTCCAGAGTGTGGAGGAAAACACAAAATTAAATGAACTAAGACAGTGGGTTTCAACCGCAGGGTCACAGGAAGGAAAAGGCAGAAAACCACTGCCTAGTCATTACAAAGCTGAGCCAGTGCTCAGGTGTCAGGGGGTTGAAAATCACTGAGCTAAAGGATTCTTTTCTCTCCAAACTAACAAGAACTCTGTCTTTCCCAGCTTACTTTGGCCCAGTCTCAAGCATAACTTCTCTTTAGATACCCACCTGCATTATAAAAAATGCAATTTAAAAGATGGAGGCAAATAGGGTACTAGTGGGGATTTTTTGTTGACTTTATTTGGTTTTGGAGCTCAAAGATAACTCCTGGTGTGGTTCAGGGGATCATATGAGGTGTCAGGGATTGAACCTAGGGCAGCTGTGTGCAAGGCAAGAGCCTGACCGACTGTACTATCACTCCATCCTCTACTAGTGTTTGTTTTTAAATGACAAACTCAAATTTCTCAAACATTATTCTCTACTTGCTCCACACAGAACTCCAGTCCAGAGTGTCAACTTATTTCCCTCAGAGAGGGAAGAGTGTCTACATTAAATGATTTTCAACTTTTTGTGAATATAAGAGCCACCTGGGGAGCTGATAAACAACACAATTATGGTGTTTTCCCTACAAAGTTAGCATCGGTCCACTGACTTTGGAGCTCTAGAGGCCATAACTGTTAAGATACCAGTCAGAAAAATAAGGCTGTTTTCTGTGATGCTCTCCTGGAGAAACTCTGTTCCAACAGATCCAACTCAGGTCATGGAATAAACAGTTAGAGGTTTCTTTTTAGAAAACATTTGACCCAAGCGCTAATTCTGCTGGAACCAGTTAAACACTTGGTAGGAGGTCCCCTGGATCCATCAACACCATCTGGAATGTTCTAACTGGTACCTACTTCATCACTTGTAAAGGATTAAGACAGTGGCACCTACTGGCCATCATTGGTAGTACAGCTAAGCTTTACCTGACTTGAAAAATCACCATTCCAATTTCAAAAGTAGTGACACTCAGCTCTCAGAGAAAACCCTAAAAGCTTTTCAAAATCAAGTCCTATAGATTCACAATTTACAAAAAGTATTATGTTTCATGCTGGAAAAAAAAGGATTTCACCTGTTTCTTATGGTAAAATTTTATTAATTTCATCATTCCATAGAAGTTTTCATTTATTCTGTCAGAAATCAGACTTTGCAACCCACTTGCGAAGGAAGTTTCTCATATTTGCTCCTAATGCAAAAGAAATGTTTCAGGTCATTTCCTCTATGTATATCTAGAGCCATGTAAGAACAAACCACAGAACCAGCTCTCGAAGTACCACAGCTTACACTTATGCTGGGGAAAATCAGAGGGCGAGAGTGTCCAATTGGGACAATGGAGACTTGAGGATGAGGAGCTATCTATCACAAGGGACACAATCCAAGGAAATCCTACTTTTTGTCATCCCTCTTCTAAACTTAGAAAAACTAGAAACCTGACAGTTATGACCTGGGGAATAAAGCATGACCCCCATAGTGCTGGAGTACAGTGACCTTCTATGTAATCAAGCCCCACACGTGAAGGCAGATGGACCCAAACCTTTGTGGAGGCACAGAAAGGAAACCATCATTTTCAGCAAACAATGTAAGTTCCCATAAAGAATCAAATTCTTGATATTCTTGGGCTGGAGCGATAGCACAGCTGTAGGGCGTTTGCCTTAAAAGCGGCCAACATGGCTGACCCGAGTTCAATTCCTCCGCCCCTCTCAGAGAGCCCGGCAAGCTACCAAGAGTATCTCACCC
>JAOXYA010000021.1:20656863-20670945 GCA_028565675.1 Sorex palustris | reverse complement strand
ATGTGTTCGATATGCCAGACACAGTAACAACAAAGTCTCCAATGGAGACGTTACTGGGCCCGCTCGAGCAAATCGACTCTTTTTACATAACAGGCGTTTTTCTGCATAGCTGAATAAACATTAAGTATTAGATCCCTGTATATCCATGAACCACATGATTCAGCGTATAAGAAGAAATCTCTATTTTAAGGTGCTATACACTAAATCTTTTCACAAAGAGAGAAAAAAATAGCCTCCTGCATGAAAACGTAGTTCGTGGTAGATTTTAATCAACAAGTGTTGATTGGGCACAGCTGTGTGCCTATGACAGTCTTTAGTTCTAATGAGGATTCAGAATATTTAAGAAGGTGATTCTCACATTGAGTGTCAAGAACACCTCGATGGTTTACCAAACCGTTAGTTACTGGTATTATACACACACACAGCATATATAACATCTAGTACATTCAAGACATTGGCAGTTCTAACAAGTGCCAGGGTGACACTGACCATGCTGGTTCAGAGGTCACACTTAGAAAAGTGACATATTTAGCCTCCCTTCCATGAAGTGATTTTCATCCTCGTCAGAATTTTAAAACACCTGGGGAGGTTTTAAAAAATGTTGATTTTTAAAAAACTTGGTTCCTTCCAATGGTCAGCCGCATGGGAATGTCTGATGACGGTCTGAACACATTTTCTATAGATACCATCAGAGTTGAGCAGCATTGAGCCTTAGAGTTTAATTTGGGGGAGGGGGAGAGCAATATAGGGGAAAGAGTTCAGTCACACATACACACACACGGTGGTGTGTCAGAAATAGATTGTAAAAACTTAAGAAGACAATTGTACACATCTCTTTCCAACTCTGTAGTGACACAATGTTGTTGGTTGAAAATTGGGTACTGTGAAAGTATCTACAATACAGATTTACAAGTGCTCCAAACCAGATCTCTCATTCACCCCTTAGAGACCCAGTAATCAAATGTCTACCAGTGTGTCACTGAATAGAAGGCCACTGTGACAAGTATTCAATCAATAGGCACCCAGTACCAGGGAAGAAGAAAATCAATGGGTTGGAGTAAACCGAGAGAACTTCTTGGAAGTGGTGATAATATAGCCAGGATAGGGAAGGCCTCCTCCCAAGGCAATGGCAAAAGCTGACCTTGCAGAAAACAGGAAAAAGCACGAATTAAGATCTCAGAAGACCTTGAGCAGCAATGGACTCTGAGGACCATGAATGGACCACTCCCCATGAAGAACATTTCTCAAATACCCTAACTTTAGTGATTGAGCCAAAAGAAGACCATGACCACTCCCAACCTCCCTAGTATCCTCCTTGGCAGCAGACTTTTACCTAGGAAGAAACTCCACATGAGTGCAGGTTGGAGAAAACCTATAAAAGTCACCTTGAACAAAGGAAGGACGCGCATATGCTGCTGGAGCCCATGTGCTGCTTGTGCCCACATGGGCAAGCACATGTGTCACCCACATCTCCCTCTTGAGAGGTGTACTTTCATACTTTCATGTCTAATGCTGGGATGTGTTTAAGATTCTCTCCACCCTTGGAGAAGCCTGTGTTCTCTCTTGAGCATGTTTCTCTCTCTCTCTCTCTCTCTCTCTCGCTCGCTCGCTCGCTCGCTCACTCTCTCTCTCTCGCGCTCTCTCTCTCTCTCGCTCTCCCTCTCGCTCTCTCTCTCTCTCTCCTCCACACCATCAAAAATCCTTCAAATAAAATCTATTTATTTCACTGCTTATCTACTCCTGAAATTCCTTTCTGCAAGACGAGACAAGAACCCAGTAACCCTGGGTCCCGGATGGCAGAGACAGATGGGGAGAAAGTGAGCATCTTTCTTCTCCTCACTTCACATAAGTCACCCATGGGCCAAATGACATCAGTGAGAGCAGAGAAGGGACATAAAGAAATTGTAGATTCAGCAGTATGTGTTTGGAAGTGGGATGGGGCAAGGTGTCTTTGGGCACAATGAGGAGACTAAGCATGGTGAGGGATTAAGTCTTGCTGCAGAGAGCATTTATATGAAAGTGTGGTTTCCAAAGTTTGGACTTCAATCCAACAGTCTCTCACGTATACATAAGCACTGGCTCACAAACTGGCCAAATATTCTATACCACTCACTAAGACAAAACCAAGTCATCAGTGTAGCCACCAGCCCTGCCTGAATTACCCAGGGACGACCTGGCACTGGACCAAGTCACACAGCTTACAGGCACGCCTGAGGGCCACCCAGGACTCTTTTGCTTCCAATTTATTCCACCAACGACATCTAGAAAGATCCTACACATCTCCACAAGTTTTTCAGGAGGAGTTTGGGTCTGCCAAAGCCTGTTCCAATTTCCAGAGATGAAAGTGTCACAGCCACGCAGACTTCCAGGGATGGCAAACCACAGCTACATCCCAGTTTACAGGAAACCCAGGATTTCAGGATGAGAAAAACACAAGCTGGCATTGGGGGAAACGAGTCCTAACCTCCCTCCTCAGAAGGCCAAAGCTACTCTGCCAAGGCCTTCCTACAGCTCTCTGCTCTTAAAACTTGCAGTGCCTCACCCCTTCCATGCCTGTATCTGGAAAGAGAAGCAAGGAAGAGAAAATTACTTATGAATATTTCATGCAGTGCCTCCTCTGACTTTTCTGTTCCCTGAACAGCCATTAAAGTGGCACCGTAATAATGTCATTGTTTGCTCGTCATTTTCTACCTGGCTCTTCGGGAGGGAAAAACAGAAATAATAATCCCCGGCTCTGATTGGGAGGTCTGGGAAAATCATCGACCACTTGTACCAAGAGGGTTGAAGATCAAAGGGCCTAAACAATCATATTTTACAGAAGTTCCGGTTCCAGATACATGAAGCTTAGCCATGGGCACCAGCTTTGTTTTTGAATTTAAACCATTTCAAATGGAAATTGTTCGAAGGGTACTGACTTCTCTTGTTTTCTTAAGCAAAATACACGGAGCAAAAATGGAACCAGTGGTGCAGTCCTTCAGAATGGGCTCTGTAAACAGCCAGCATTTTCACCAGGCTCTCTGCAGCCTGTAGCAATGTTTGAATAGGGCTACTTGTCTCGGAATTACCAGCCTCATGCTGATGAGCTTTCTGAATTCTCACTCCTGCTTTCCCCACACCTGTTTACCTTCCTGGAGCCAGTCTTCCCATCACAATCAGCTCACAGCGTGAGGTTTGCCCCTTTGGGGGTGGCACTTCTCCACCCCCTGCTGCTTCCCAATTATAATCTGTTGTCAAAATTTCCAGGAATTAGAATACTTAGCAACCAGCATCATAATAGTGTGGGGGGGGGAAAAAAGAATCTATTCCTGTGCTGGGAGCCAGGTCAGAAGCCCAGCTTGCTAAGTGAATTGTGCCACCTGGAACCTATGGAAGGCTGGCCATCTTGCTCTGGCATCTCTTAATGCATTTTATTCAGAGTTTTCCCCAGAAGTAATCCTGAGAAAAGTGTGCCACTGTTTCATGGTTTAGAATTGCCACGTGTACATACTATGGCTGCCTATGGTTATTCATTTAGCATGCATGATTCTTTGGAGGGGGGGACAGGTTTGGTCGTGCCGGGCATTGCTTGGGGAGATACTTCCAGCTTGGTCCTTGTGGGGTACTCGCCAGCTTGGAGGTCACACCCAACAATGCTGGGAGAACCAGGCAGTGCTAAGGTTCAAACTTGGGGTTCCTACATGCAGAGCACGTGCTCCAGTCCTCTCAGCTACCCCCTCAGGCCTCAGCAGATGTATTTTTAGCACAGACTGTGTGTTCTTCTGACCATCTCCCCACCCACCTGCTCAGTGGTCAGCCCATGGCCTGCATGCTCCAGAGCTGCCCCTAACACCTCTGGGATGCTGCAGGCTACTCCTACCTGTCCTGGGATTCTCTTCCTGCACATCTTTACCTGGCCGCTTCCTGCTCTTGCAGAAATGACCCCCACCCCACTGCCAGAGATTTCAACTCCATCTGCTCCATCTCTTTCTGCTATATTACTTTGTTTTCTTCATTTATTTCCTCCCAGGCTCTGACACTATTTTTCCCACTAATATGCTCAGCATCCATTTGTCCACATCTTAATAGACTCAGCCAGCACAAGGGATTCCTGCACGCCCACCACTAGTCTGGTGAGCATTCACGCACGCACACACACACACACACTTCCCTCACTCCCTCCCTTCCTCTCCCCCCACCCCCAACAGGGCCAGGCAAAGACAGACTCTCCATGGAACAACAGGGGCTGATGACTCTACGGATAGGGCAGGCGTGGGAAAGGCCAGCAGAGGGCCCCACCCGAGCCTGGAAAGATTAAAAGGCTCCTCAAGGAGCTGGGTTCTATACTCCCCCCCCCCCCCGCACCCAATTTAAAAAAATGGCTTTAGCACAATAGAAAGGAATGAGGTATCCCACACAACAAAAAGCATCCCACATAAAATCAACATATTCTAGATTGTACCAAAGTAACTGTGGCCTACTGATGATCTCAGCCTACTGATCTGAACATGGTCCAAGAGCTCCTGCACCATCAGGACAGCAGCAGGTGGGACAGAGGCCTCTCCACCATCTCCTTCCAAGAGATGCTTCTGCTGCAAAGCACTGGAGACTGTGGAGCCCTCCCCAACATTGCCATACAAGGTACCACAACAGGGGTTTTAGAGTGGGGTGGTTTCAACAACAGAAATGCGCAGTGCCTCAGCTCTAGAGGCTGGACTCCAAGATGAAAATGGTGACAAGGGTGGAGCCTTTGTGGGCAGAAAGGAAGGACCTCACAGCCTCCAGCTTTTTCTGGCTTGCTGAAAATCCTTGGTACCTGGGCTTGTCGATATGCCACCCTGATCCCTTTCTCCTCACATGATGTCCTCTCATAGTCCGTGCATTGGAGTTCTTCCTGGCACCGGTCCCTGATCATCTAGGTCGCCAGGTTTGTGCAGAAAAGCCCTGAGAGCCGGCCTTGATGGGGGCGAGCTGCTGCCAGGGAACCAGCATTCCCCAACGATTAGCATGGATGGATAACCTTTTCATCGCCTGTGACCAAGGGCCTGGGATAGGGAGAGCCAATACCTATAGTGTCTGTAAAGCTTATTGTTCCACCTTAGCAGTAGCTCAAAGAAACCTCATGTCACTCCGCCCCATATAGTCCATGTGACCACAGAATTTACCTTCCTCTTCCTGTCTCATGATCTGC
The DNA here is from genome assembly GCA_028565675.1 of Sorex palustris. Taxonomy (NCBI): domain Eukaryota; kingdom Metazoa; phylum Chordata; class Mammalia; order Eulipotyphla; family Soricidae; genus Sorex; species Sorex palustris. The sequence goes on along the minus strand of JAOXYA010000021.1, from coordinate 20,665,778 downwards.
ACATAATACATCTTTTGCTGCCCCGATATAACCACCGTTTCCCCTAGTAAACTCTTGTCATGTGACTATGAGTCTATGGCCCGTATGGGTGGATTCATCTTGGCCATACCAAGATGAATAGTCTTGAGATAGTCTCGAGATAGTCAGAGATAGTCTTCACATTTCTGGGGTCCAGGTAATCACAGAATTATTATATCCATGTCCATATGTCCCTTCTTATCAATGACAGAGACAACAGCGTCTCTCCCATGCAGCTTTCATCTTGACTCTTCACCTCTGCCGTGGTCCCATTTGCAAATAACATATCAATTTTAGGGAAACACACTTTAATCCATACTGAAGCCTCGGGTTTGAAACCAATTTGTTTTCAAATAGAGACTGTCCTTACCTGGGGTTGAGTTGGGAGCACAGTGAAGGCAGATTAGCCCTATCAGGCTGTTAATAGGGAGAAGGGCATCAAGGTCCTAGGTTTGAGAGCTGGAACAAGAAGAGTCTTGATGGAGCCACCACACCCCCAGAGCACCAGTGTGAACCTGCATCAGCTCAGAGCCCTGCAAAGCCAGCCCAGCTATGAGAGTGATGGGCATCCAGACATCACAGCAGCCCAGACTTTGGACCTTGCGGAGAAACTGCAGAGGTGCAGAAAAGGGAGAGTAAGCATCCTCGTCTGCAAAGTGAGAGACTGGTCAATGGCACCTGTGGCCCCTTCCTATCATCATAGCATGCAAGTGCCATTGGTCACAAACGATGGCATACGTTCTACCTAGAACAACACCTCAACATTTTCCAAATAACTGGAAAGGGTAAGGGAGTACAGGATGATTCCACCGCCATAACAATAAGATTGCAATTAACTTGCCTTGGGGAAAAAAAGAAGACCAAATAGGAACTGAACTGAGTTAAAGATCATGGCCCTGTGCAAGTAGTTAAAATCGGCTAAAGTGACAGTCACTGCACCAGAGCTGCGCAAACACACCCAGGGCCTAATTAGGCTTCGGCATGCATATGCACACAAGTCCTGCCAGATTTCTCCTTGACTCAAAACACAGGCCTCAGACCTTTCCTCGCCATCCCAGACCCATCAGTTGGGCTAACTCTTAAATCCGGTCCTCCGAGTTGAAGCTCTGAGACAATCTACACTGAGAAGCAATTATTTCTGGAGCTGAGAATTCTCCTGTTTCCATGTCTGGCCTGATGTGAATTCCTTCCAGAAAGGGCCAGGGAGCTCCAGCCAAGAATACAATCAAAGAGATGGACAGCCTGTCATCTTAACTTTCCCTTTGTCTCCACAGTCTTTCTCTGCACCAGGCAGCAGAAAACCCTGCGAGGTGAGGAATCTGTGTACACCAGTGTGGGAGCCTTCACCCAGAGGAAGCAAAAAATGCTGCCTTGAGTGCCGGCGTTTCAGGCGAGAGCCCTTCAGAAAGAACTCAAACGCCAAGAAAGGGAAAGAGAGAGAATGAGGAGAGAAAGGTCATGCTCTCCATCGAAATTTCAAAGCCCCAGCACAAAGCAATATCCGGCTGTGAAAAAGCAAGAGAAAAGCCTATTCCTTGACACAAAGACCACAGCCCCTGCGAACACACAGGGACAGTGCAGATGGCCGGAGAGTGTTGGAGGCAGGAATATCCAACTTCAGGTGGCCTCCCTTAGAGGAAACACCCCAAAAAGCCTGGCACAGCTGTGGCTCTGACACTAGACCTGCCTGGGGTAGCACAGTGGTCCCAATCCTGCACCAACAGATGCACAAAAGTGATGGAAACATGCCTGCAGCGAAATACCGGTGCTCTGGGCACAAGATCTAAAGGCAATTATTTTATTTTAATAACTGGGTAATTGCTGACCAGGCTGGCAGAGGCCAAGAGGCCAATGACTCTGCTTTGCCAAGAAAACCAAGGTTAGGTGTTAACTGCCTAAAATTAAGTGGCCTGCTGTCTGGGGTCACTTGTAATTGAACTGGGTGGCCACACGATGGGGAGAAGGGGACCGACCACTGAGGTCAGGGTGCCTCTGGCAGACTCACCTGGACAGAGCAGACTCAAACTGTCATATGCTATAACTGAAGGGGGGAATAAAGAACAAAACACTGACACTTAGACAGGAAGAGCATTCGGGGTGAAAGGGCTAAGGAAAACAGCTGGTCTAGCACAGGGTTCTGGACCTTCCAGCTCTAAAGAAAAACTAAGGGACTGCCTGAAAGCAGACAGAACTGTTAGAGGTAGAGTCCTGAGCACTGAGACCAGAAATTAACCATATGGCAGTTAGAAAAGTTTCACCATGCCCCAACATGGAGCAGAACCATCCCGAGACCAGCCAAGGGGCAGCCAGCTCTGGAGGAGGACAGGCACACAAGCTCCTTACGGGCTTACCTTTGCACTTTCACCCTGACCACACTCCACAGACTGGGCTGTCAGAAGCCCCATTCCAGCGGCAGACTGCATTCTGCTTGCTGGTCCAGCCCCAGTTCCTTCCCACTGATGTTTTTGCTTGACCTCTCAAAGGATGATTTTCAGCTCCCATTCACCTCAGCCCACCTTTACTCTGCCAAGAAACCTGTTTATGATGAAGGTGCTGAGTAAGCATCGACCTGCTTCTGGCCGTTACTTACCCTGCTGAACTCTTTGAGCCTCTATTAGTTTCCAGCTTGAAGCAACAGAGAACATGCACTCCAACTTTCTGCATAAAAATAAACTTCAAGATTCATGCAGTTCCTGTGACTTATTCAGATAGTCTTTTATTAATTTGATGTATGGAATGTTCCCTGTCCAATATGCTACATAATTTTGAAGACATAGCCCCAATATTTTTCTGCATGTTAGTCTTTTACATACTCTTGAAAATTTATGACATAAAGTTCTTAGTAAACATGCATCCAGCCTCAGAGCCCTCCTCTGGGGTTCAATGATAACTGATGCTAGAAACAGTGTCGTGAGATGATTCGGCATGAATTTTTCTAACCACGTGGGTAAGAGACTATGTAAAAAAAATAGTAATTTACATATAAAACCACCATACTGATACCATCCAGGTATCAATGAGGAAAAAAATGTGGATCAGCCCTTCACCCTTAATCCAGAAATAACACCACTGAGTACCCCATACCCATGCTCGCACTAAGTACTCAATATTAGCTTTGTATCTGATAATACCTGTAAGATAATATTCATTCCTTTCTCTGGAGGAATTTCAATTTAACAAGACAGGAATACTGATCATTAAGATGCCTTGTGACAGATATTACTGATCACTAAGATGCCATATGACAGGTGGCATGACAGAGGACACACAAAGATCATTCCACACCCATGAAATCTGTATCTCTTGCTCTTCAGTTAGCAACATTTAGTTCCCTGTGAACTAAACCCAACTTTCTTGACTCTATGACCGAAACCCTCTGCATCCCTGTGCTTCTGGATTTTACTTACATCCTCCACTTTACCCAGAATGCCCTCACTCTCGTGTAAATCAAATTCATCTATGAAATGCAAGGTTCAGGACCAACTTCTAAATCATGTAGAATCACTGCACTCAGGTGCTCCTCTACTTCCCCATTTATTCTCTCCAACACTTGGTCTCCTAGGATACTTCTTGTTCCATTTTTACATCCTTATTGAACTTGCATGTCATATTATTTATCTGAATTTTACATTGCTAAATGGAATTTCTCTAGGAAATTTCTTTTCTCTAGAAAACTCACACATACATAAGACTCAGCTACATAGCAGGTGACATACATATCCCTGCAAAAAGAATGCACAAATAAGTGAATGAATGAAAAGGTAATGTCATTAGTCAGATGCCAATTGTGGATCAACAATTCCAAATCTCTGTCCATACCCCTCCTCTCCCCCCTCCTTGTATTTTCATTCAACCAGAATGAGTTCACCTGGACAGCATTAGCCATACATCTCTACTGAGATTAGCCAGGTTATTTCAGCAGCACCTTTTCTAATTTAATTTTTTCTTTGGCATCCCCTTCCAGTCCTCCCTGACTCCATCTGGATTATTTTGGAGCTTGGGGAAAAGGAGAAAATGCATAAATGAGCTGGCAAGAATTGGGTATAATTCTGTGGTTCAAATTGCCATCCTCTAATGAGTGGAATAAATCTTTATTGATGCTAATAAACAAGATGCCAATACATGGGCATGAAGGTCAGGACCTGCCTGGTAGGGCCCAGCAGGGACTGGTTACTTCTGTAATCAGTTTTCATTCCTCTATGAATACCCCAAGATATTGGCAGCCTGGATGGAAATCAGTTTCTGGGTAAAATTTGCACATCTGAGCATAGAAAGCAAAGGTTTTAAACCCAAATACAATTCTCAGCTATCAAGTCTGCAGAAGCTTATTGTTCAGTATGGCATTCCTTACTTTATAGCACCTACAACCATAAATGCCAAGAAATGAAGTGGGAACCTCCTGCATCCCCATATTATTTGGAACTTTGTCTCTAATATTTACTGATACTTATTAGTGCACAGCAAAAATCCAGCCCTCTGCATCGAAGGTGCCAGCCATGTCTCAACATTATTTGAGTCACCTGGAGCACTGATAGCAATTGTTAGGAGGATTCAGACTTTGGCTTTGGGTCATATCTGATTTTTAAAAGGGTCCCAGATGATTCTGATATAGTCCACGCAGAGGACAGATCTGTAAACAACATGGAAACTGCATGTAATATAACAACATGAGCCTGTGATTCAGGCAGGCCCAGGTGCCAATCCTAGCTCTACTATTTACTGCAAATGGGGGCAAGTTGCTTAACCTCTGGGTTAAGAATAGCTTCTTCAAAGAGTTGCAAGGATTTTAGAGCATAACACTCACTAAGCTACCTGGGGCAGGGCCTAGCACATGACAGGATTTCAGTCAACCAAAACTGCTCATAAATAGTCTTTCCACTCTTACCTCTCAAACTGTGGATTCACACGTCACTGACTCAGATTAGGTCTCCACATTATGATACATGACTCAATTTCAGCATCTACATGAATTCTTAGTGAGGAAACAAGCATTTGGGAATTTTTGAGACAATGGCCACCATAATGATGGTACAGAATTGCTACAGTAGACTCAGACATCTAGTTCATGGATCTCTGAAGAATTAATAATATTTCCTGCCTCCTTCTTAGCATGTTACTACAACTTAGACAATGTCATATGCTAGGAAATAAGGTGATGGATGAGAAAGTCCTTTGAAAAATGCACTATGGAGCAGTGAGTTCACTTTTAAAGCTATATTTAGATGAAACAGAAGTGTAAGACATCAAATATGGTAGGTTAATCATTCAATATAATGTTAAGAAACGAAATCTTTTTTTTAATTTTTATTAGTATATCACCGTGAGGTACAGTTACAGACTTACAAACTTTCATGCTGTGTTTCAGTCATACAATGTTCGAGTTCCCATCCCTCCACTAGTGCCCATTATCCACTACTGATGATCCCAGTATCCCTCCCACCCCCCACCTCACCCCCCCCACCCCACCCCACCTCTGTGGCAGGGCATTCCCTTTTTTCCTCTTGGGTGTTGTGGTTTGAAATAGAGGTATTGAGTGGCCACCATGTTCAATCTATAGTCTACTTTCAGCACACATCTCCCATCCCAAGCGGGTCCTCCAACCACACTTTACTTGGTGTTCCCTTCTTTATCTGAGCTGTCTTTTCCTCCAGCATATGAAGCCAGAATCTAAGCCATGGAGCAAACCTCCTGGTACTTATTTCTACTATTTTTGGGTGCTAGTCTCCCATTTTGTTACTTTATATTCCACATATGAGTGCAATCTTTCTATGTCTGTCTCTCTCTTATTGACTCACTTCACTTAGCATGATACTTTACATGTTGATCCACTTATATGCAAAGTTCATGACTTCATCTTTTCTAACAGCTGCATAGTATTCCATTGTGTAGATGTGCCAAAGTTTCTTTAACCAGTCATCTGTTCTCGGACACTTGGTTTTTTCCCCAGATTTTGGCTATTGTGAACAGTGCAGCAATAAATATAGGAGTGCAGATGTCATTTTGACTATACTTTTTTATCTCTCTGGGATATATTCCCAGGAGTGGTATTTGAGAGTCCATTCTCTCAAATGGGAGCTCAATTTCTAATTTTTTGAGAAGTGTCTACTGTTTTCCAAAAGGGATGAACCTGTTGGCATTCCCACCAGCAGTGAAGGAGAGTCCCTTTCTCCCCACATCTGTGCCAACACCGGTTGTTTTTGTTCTTTTGGATGTGGGTCAGTCTCTGTGGTGTGAGATGATATCTCATTGTGGTTTTGATCTGCATCTCCTCGATGATTAATGATGTAGAGCATTTTCTCATGTGCCTTTTAGCCATTCTGATTTCTTCTTTGAAAAAGTTTCTATTCATTTCATCACCCCATTTTTTAACGGGGTTGGATGTTTTCTTCTTGTGGAGTTCAACCAGTGCTTTGTATATCCTTGATATCAACTCCTTACCAAATGGGTTTGGGTGATTATCCGTTCCTGTTCTGTAGATTGTCTTTGTATTTTGGTCACTGTATCTTTTGCAGAGCAGAAGCTTCTTAGATTAAGATAGTCCCATTTGTTTATCTCTGTTTTCACTTGGTTGGTCAGTGGAGTGTCGTCCTTGAAGATATTGTTAGTTTCAATATCGTGGAGGGTTTTGCCAACCTTGGCTTCAATGTACCTTATGGATTCTGGCCTTATGTTGAGCTCTTTAATCCACTTTGATCTGACTTTTGTGCATGGTATTAGGTCGAGGTCTAAGCCCATTTTTTTGCATGTGGTTGTCCAGTTATGCCAGTAATGGTACACCATTTTATAGATTAACAACAGCTCAGGAACTTCATAGACTCAAAACCTAATTGGTTTTCTTAACCCAATTTCCTCAACCAAATAGAGTCTTCTATTCAAGCCTCAATTGAAATAATGGTCTACTGATAAAAATTTAACTATTGAGTCTCTGGGAAAAAGGAAAAAAAACCTGGAAAGTTCTGGGAAAAAGGGAAAAAGAAACCATTTTTTTTTAAGTTACAGAAAATGTATGCACTTAAGTTTAGAGTCTACTTAAAATTTCAGGCAGATTTGGGCTATTTCATAGCTCTTAGCATTGATTTGAACAAACAGCAACATCGATTTCTTTCAATTTGAGCAAATATTCCACTTACTGTTCCATATAAGCAGAAAGCTTGCTACTTTACTTAATTTAGGCTCTTCAGAACTGTCCTCCAAACACCAGAAGCAAAGTCACCCAGTTTCTTATCCTAACATCTAGTTCAGAAAATGGGAGTCAGAAGAGATAGATATAAAATGCCTTGCCATCAGATTTCATTCCTGAGTGACCACATATGATAATCTTCACCTCTCTGAATATCTGTTTTGAGGTCCATAAAATGAAGCTAATAATCAGGACTTACCTCCTGATTGTTATGAGAACAAAACAAAATAATATGCAGAAATCTTTCAAAACCTTGGTAGGGATAAAGAAAATATAAACTTTTATTGTCACTTTTGATCTGGGAATTGATCTTGAGCATGTATGTTTTATTTAGGCTCTCTCACTGATAATGTCTCAGCTGATTCTTGGAAGGTTAATTGTTATCTCCTGCAAACCTTCACTTCCTGATCACAAACAGGATCTCTTTCAAGCCAGATAGAGAGCCTGAGAGACTGAGTGCATGCTTTCTTAGCATGTAGAAAACCAAAGTTTGATCCTTAACACCATATGGTCACCCAAGCATCACAGGGAGTGACCACAGACCACAGAGCCAGGAGATACTCCTGAGCACCATTGGGTGTGAGGATGGCTCCAAAACAAAAACAAACAAAAAAACCAAAATGGATCTCTTTAAGGATCAGCAAGAGAAGTAGGGCTTGCTCTTTCTTTCAGTCTATGTTCTCTCTGAAGAACTATGTTCTTTCTGCTCTTATCCACTCAGGAGAAACCTGTGATTTCTCTTTCTCTCTCTTTTTTTATTAGTGAATCACTGTGAGGTACATATATTATTCTCTCTCCTCTCTTGCCTTCTTTTTTTAATTTTATCTTCATAAATTTGTTCACAATAATTGATTACATTCAATATTTTAACACCAATCCCACCACCATTACACCCTCCCACCATCATCATTACCTATTATTGCTTGTTATAAATAATATGAGGTGTCTGTAAGGGTCTGTCTCCCAAAGAATCAACAAAAACAAGTAAAAAATAAAATAGTACGTGATGTCACATGACTGCTGTTGTGGCTGAGCGCTCCTGGACTACTCTATACATGACCAGGGTTAAGAATGTATGAAATTGTTTAACAAAAATATGGGAAGCGGATCCAGAGAAATAATTGGTGTGGTTCTTTCCTTACATAAAGCCAACCTGGGCTCAATCTGTGGTTCCCTGAGCAGAGCCAGGAGTAACCCTGAAGTGCTCTTAGGTATGACCATTTTTCAGTTTTGGAATTTAAAACTATGTCAATATTAATAGTACAGAATCTAGATCAGAGAGGTATATTGGTGGTCTGAGAGCATCCTTAATGTCTTGGAGGAGCTTTAATTGGGGGCTTGGATGGTCCCAAAATGCTACTGGCAGTGGATTCCAACAGAGAGCTAGGAATGACCCCTGAGTCTGCAAGATGTGACTGTAAAACGACAACAAGACTAACACATAATCTGATTAAGATACATAGAGATTTTATTTCCAAAGAAAATGTTTATATTAAGTCTATAATCATGCTGTATTTTTATGACAAGTTTGATATTTAGTGGATATGTTGAGTGATAGCACAGCGGTAGGGTGTTTGCTTTCTGTGCGGCCGGCCCGGCCGAGCCAGTTTTGATTCCTCTGCCCCTCTTGGAGAACCCAGCAAGCTACTGAGAGTATCTTGCCTGCACAGCAAAGCCTGGCAAGCTACCCGTGACATATTCAATATGCCAAACACAG
>JAOXYA010000021.1:20602869-20617447 GCA_028565675.1 Sorex palustris | reverse complement strand
TGTTGTTACTGTGTCTGGCATATCGAATACTCTTGGTAGCTTGCCGGGCTCTCCGAGAGGGGCGGAGGAATCGAACTTGGGTCGGCCATGTTGGCCGCGTGCAAGGCAAATGCCCTACCACTGCGCTATCACAGCCGATAGTGGAAGAAAAGGGCAAGAAGCATATAGAAAAAATAACTACCATTCAAGAAGCTATACTCCATAAAACGTTCCTTAAGAATGAAAGTGAAATATAGGCATCAACCCTTGCATGTGGCCAACTCCTGTTCCCCCTCCAGCATCACATACAGTCACTTAAAGCACAGCCAGCAATCCCTCTTGGGCATAGACCCAGAAACAGCCCCTGAGCTCTGCCAGCTGAGGTGTGACCCTCCAACACAAAAAATACAAAAATATTCATTTAACTAAAAGTGCATAGAGTTGTCACTTCTCACCTATAAGGGTGGCCTATACCAAAATAGCCCCAAACAATAGTTAGTGCTGGGGTAATATGGAGAAAAACATCCCTCATACATTGTTAGCAGGTACAGAAATTGATTTAACCTCTACAGGAAACAGTATGAAGTTCCTTGCAATTTTTATAAAGATCTACACTTAAGAGCTAGCAGTCCGACTCTTGGGTATCCAGGTGAGGAACATAAAACATAAAAACACAAACATAAAACAGGTAAAAGCAAAAGCAGAAACCACGGAGGGAGAAAAAAGGAGAGAAAAAGACCAAATAGGACAAGCAAAGAAAAATGGTTAAATATTCAATACAAACTCAAATTTGTATTGTCAATACAAATACTTCAAAAATGATTAAAAATTAATTAATGTAAAATAGAAAAAAAACTAGATAAAATAAAATTAAGGACTTAAAATATACAACACAGGTAGAAGCCCCAAGATTTAGATGCAGTAATTGTAAAAGAGATAAATACATAAGTAAATTGAGAGGAGAGAAGTGACAAAACCACAAATTTATATTAGACTTTACATCAAAATTTTATTTTATATTAACTATCAAGAGAAGAAGAGCAAAATAAAGTAAAACCACTAAGACAATAAGGAAAAAACTTAAAACAATAAAATGAACAGAGGCATTAAAAGATTTTTGTTCCTTTTTTATTTGGGAACCACAGCTTTCAAATGCTCAGGGCTTACTCCTGGCTCTGCACTCAGGAATAAATCCTGGCAGGGCTCAGGGAAACATATGGAGTAACAGGGATCAAACTTGCATATATGCAAGGCAAACACCCTATCAACTGTGCTATTGCTCCAGCACCACACATTAAAAGAAGGGCTGGAGCGATAGCACAGCGGTAGGGCGTTTGTCTTGCACGCAGCCAACATGGTCGACCCGAGTTCGATTCCTCCGCTCCTCTCAGAGAGCCTGGCAAGCTCCCCGTGACGTATTCGATATGCCAAACACAGTAACAACAAAGTCTCCAATGGAGACGTTACTGGGCCCGCTCGAGCAAATCGACCAACAACGGGAGGGCCTTTACCTTACCTTAAAAGAAACAACATACCCAAAAAACAAAACAAACAAACAGCATAAATGGTACAAAAAGATAGCAGGTAAAAGTAGCATGCATAGACACAATTATATCAATGACTACAATAGGTATATGGGCTACAGCAGGGGCTAGAGTGATAGTACAGTGGGTAGGGCATTTGCCTTGCACTCGGCCAACCAGAATTCTATCCCCAGCATCCCATATGGTCCCCCAAGCACAGCCAGGAGTAATTCCTGAGTGCAGAGCCAGGAGTAACCCCTGAGCATTACTGAGTGTGACCCCCCAAAAAAGGAAAAAAAAGAAAGCTGAGCATTATAGGGTAGAAAGAGGGCTCTCTCAGCTTTGGTGTTTCCCCTACCTCCATCTTCCAAATCCACATTGGGTCCAAAGTTATTTCTCAGTAGCGATCAGATCACTGATCTGGAATCAGCTGATCAACATAGCTGATCAACAACAAATTCACACTGGTCAGAGGAACCCAGAACTGAAAATAACCACACCACTTTCTTTCCTGTTTGATGCTATTTCCTTCTAAACTGAAAAGCTGATCCAACCAGCCGCATGCCACTGAAATAGGTAATAGATTAGATTACCTGATACACATCTACACCCTCCAACAAATTTCCTAGTAATCACAGCAGCTGCTATTTTTTCCAGCTGGTTGCTGACAACGTTTCAAAATGAATCCTCCTACACTCTTATTTTTACCCTTGACTAGCTGACTTTAATGGTAATCTCTTTAGGCTTGGAACCCAGATGCAGGGGAAAATCTTTGATTTCCTTTGGAAATAAGCTTTGGTTGAAAAATAGCTCTAGCAGGTCATTCTTCAACTTTTGCTTTTGGCTCTCTCCCTGCCCTTCCCCTGACCCCTGACCATTTTATCTAAATTACCATCCCAATAATTTTCTTGAGAGTTCAGCTACTAAAAAGACCAAAATTTCCATTTCCTTTGGTTGTTGGAAAAGTGTTTCTTTCAAATGATCAGGAAAATTTTCACTCTTTTATAATTAATTAGTTATAAATCCATTAATAAATTGGGTCACTTGAAGGTAAACTGGTTAAATCTTTTGCCCATATGTATAACTTTAATACCTGATAAAAGCTATAGCAGAAAGTAGGTGCTCAAAAATGCACAAATGGGGTGTTGGAGAGATAGAACATACAGCTTTGCATGCAGCCTTCCCTGGTTTGAGACCAGCACCACATATGGTCCACCCCTGCCCCCCCATCACATCCAGGAGTGATCCCTGAATCCACAGCCAGGAAAAAGCACTGAACATCACCAGGAATAACCCAAAAGACAAAAATTTTTAGAAAGCAACTAAATTAATGAAGACTTTTCATGACTGCCCTGTGGAGAGAGCAAGGTATAGATACTGTTCCAACTGAGGATAGACTCCAGGATATACAAAAAACTTGTAGAACTTTACAAGAAAAAAAATCCAACTCCATCAAAAAATTGGGAAAAGAAATGAATAGAAACTTCCTCAAAGAAGAAATTCAAATGGTCAAAAGGCACATGAAGAAATGCTCTACATCTCTAACACCAGGAAGATACAAATCAAAACAACAATGAGGTATCATCTTACAGCACAGAAACTGGCACACATCAGTAAGAACAAGAACAACCAGTGCTGGCGCAGATGCGGGGAGAAAGGGACTCTCATTCACTGTTGGTGGGAAAGCCGACTGGTTCAGCCTGTTTGGAAAACAATATAGACATTCCTCCAAAAACAGAAATGAGCTCCCATATGACCCAGCAATACCACTCTTGGGAATATATCCCGGAGATGTAAAAAAAAAAGCAATAGAAATGACATCTGCACTTGTATGTTTATTGCAGCATTGTTCACAATAGCCAGAATCTGGAAAAAACCCAAGTACCCAAGAACAGATGACTGGTTAAAGAAACTGGTACAGCTACACAATGGAATACTATGCAGCTGCTAGAAGAGATGAAATCATGAAATTTGCATATAAGTGGATGGACATGGAGAGGAGTATCATGCTAAGTGAAATTAGTCAGAAAGAGAGAAACAGACATAGAATGACTGCTCTATTTGTGGAATATAAAGTAGCATAATATGAAACTAACACCTAAGGACAGTAGAGATAAGGGCCAGAAGGATCACACCACTGTTTGGAAGCCAGCCCCATGAGCTGGGGGAAAAGGCAGTTGAGATGAAGAAGGAAGCACCAAGTAAATGATGACTGGAGGGATCACTCGGGATGGGAGATGTGTGCTGAAAGTAGATGAAGGACCAAACATGATGGCCTCTTACTATTTGTATTGCAAATCATAATGCCCAAAATTAGAGAGAAAGAAAGAAAGTACCTGCCACTGAGGCAGGGAATGGAATGGGGTGGGGGGTGGCAGGAGGGACACTGGGAACAATGGTGGTAGAAAAATGTGCAATGGTGGAGGGATGGGTGCTCAATCATAGTATGACTGAAATATAATCAGGAAGGCTGGAGTGAGAACACGGTGGGTAGGGTGTTTGCCTTGCATGCGGCCAACCTGGGTTTGATTCCCAGCATCCCATATGATCCCCTGAGCACTGCCAGGAGTAATTCCTGAGTGCATGAACCAGGAGTAAACCCTGTGCAATGCCAGATGCGACCCAAGAAGCAAAAAAAAAAGAAAAAAAGAAACGTAATCAGCAAAGTTTATAAATGTATCTCACGGTGTTCCAATAAAATTTATTTTTAAAAAAGAGGGGGTCTGAGGAAAGACTCCATAAGTTCAAGCTCTCTGTTCAGAGTCACCCAAATTAAGATTCCATCAACATTTGTCTAGAGTCATATTCCTACTAGACCAGGTACCTGAAACTTCAAAATTGGAATAGAAGATTTTATTGGTCTTTGCATCTGTGGAAGTAGAGTCAGGCTCTTAACTAGTTCAATGCCCCTAGATCTCAAGATGGAAATGCTGACACTGGAAACAGGGATTCTCAGAAACGCCCTTCACAAACTGCATCCTCTAGAGTGCCACAATGTTGTTCTGACATGTTGGGTTTACGGAACCGGCAAGAGAGCCAGCTGTGGCAGTCCACCCAACCCACCTATTGCACATGGGACAGGGAAGGAGGACAGCCCCTAGAGGGAGGATGAGTATGTGGGGCCATATGAAAAGACAAGACAGACAGAGACAAAGACAAGACAAAGGCGTTCTAGGAGCCTCTGGAGGGAGAAGACTTGCTTTATTGCAATCAGGCCTAGCTTTATATACCTAAAGAGAACAGGGAGAATGGACGAACACCTTTGAGGAGGGGGATTTCTCCTACAAGCCCACAAGCAATCAAACAGAATGTTCTGGTTCCTCACTCTCCTGACTGGCTTGCAATTAGCTTGCTCAATGGTCCCTGATGTTTTGTTTGTGGCACAGTGAACTGGACACTGCAACCGGTCATCTGAGGAGGGAGGAGGAGTCGCTGGTGGGAATTCAAGGAGGCTCTGCTAGGGGAGGGGCTATCTACAGCTCATCCGCTTGGGCCAAATCTTGGGGGCTCACTCTCAACCCCAGCTGTTCCCCCAATCATCCCCTGTAGCACCCCACACTACAGGAAAGAAAAAGGAGCAGGATGGAGGCTGTAGAACCTGCTTAAGGACACTGTGTTTCAGCTGTGTTCAGCAGGCCTGTCCACAGCGACGCCAGCAGACTGCATCTACCAAGATTCAGCGCCCACAGCATGTGGTCCAAATCTGGCCTTCCATATGTTTTTATATAAAAAAAAAAGTTTCACCAGCACCTACATGCACCCACTGTGTATATACTGTGTGAAATGTTTCTCAGAGCCTAGTTTTTCACCCTGTGGCCTACAAAACCAGAAATAGTTACTATCTGTCCCTTTACAGAAATTGCCTGCATGGACTCAGTTAACAACATGGACACTACAGAAAGAGAAATTAAGTAAAGTACTACTGATATGCAAAGAACTAAGAAGGGTAAATTTTCTACCCTAGACCCACCCCCCTCACTCAAATCACAAATGACTTCAGCACTTAATATCTGCTTAAAAGCATCTTGCCAATAATATCTACTCTTCCCTGAACTCTTGAACCAGACATCTACTCCACTCATTACCACTGCATTTGAGATTAGCAATCAGCAGAAAAGCTAAAGAAAACAACATTTTTACTCTATTTTAAAGGAGAAATCAGAGAAGTGCACATTGAATGTAGTGCTACGTACAGGGAAGGTGGCATGCCTTGTAATGGCCCAGATCTCATTAAATGATTTTTTTGGCTATTATCATTTGGGCTCACCAATGGATCTGAATGGACTTGCCAATGAAAATGAACATTTAATGTGTTGCTTTTCTTTTGAAAGGAAATATATATTAGAATCAGAAAAGATGAAAATCGATTGTTAGGGAAAGTGATTTCAAATTAAGAGTGTTGTTTTCTGTCTTTAGACTTTGTCCTGGGTATTACCTTGCAAATCTCTTAGCCCTCTCCATGTCTTACTTTCCAACATTTACTCAAAACTGAAAATCATTTCCTACCCTTTCTTCCCCTCCTCCAAATCAGTCACTTGGAATAGATGCATTAAAAAAGAGAGAGAAATAGCATAAGCTATGAGCATTTTAAAAGACTATCCCAGGTAAATACTAAAAATGATTAATGATCATCTTTACTTGTTTGGGGGTTTGGGTTTTGTTTTGGTTTGGTTTTCTGGTTTTGTTTTGGTTTGTAGGCCATACCCAGTGGTGCTCATGGCTGACTCCTGGCTTTGTGTTCACAGGTCACTCCAGGTGGGACTCAGGGAACTATTTGGGGTACCAGGGATCAAACCCAGGTTGGCTGTGTGCCAGGCAAGGGCCCTACCTGCTCTAGTATCTTGCTAGCTCCCATGCCCATAGTTTTTATAAAGTAGCTTTCTACTGAGAAAATGGTTAACAGAAGCTGGAGAATGAAAGACAAGCTTCTTCTTTACTTTAAATATGGGCAATGTACATGGAAAAACTAGTATGGATTAGATTCTGGTAATAAGAGAAGACCATCCACAACTGCATTCTCTAAAGGCTAAGCATGTATTCCACTGTAAGAATAGCAATCTCTGGGAGAAATACGTAAGGCTGGTCACTCTCCAGCCTTAAAGAACATGGACTACGGTTGGCTGTAAGTTCCAGTATGACTGGTGACTGATAATCCACAGCCTCTGCTACAGTCCAGGAAAACACAAAGTCTCTGCCTTCACTGTAAGACTGGGGATGCCTATGTGAGCAGAAAGCACTGAAGGAGAAAAGACAATAAATCCCCCCGCCCCCCGCCCCATTACAGGCAGCATCTACTGTAATGACTTCAGCACTTAGTATCTGCTTAAAAGCTGTCACCCTGATCCATAATTCGTAGGCCCTACCTCATGATCTGACCCACACTCCCGTCCTTTGGAAATTGCTCCTGCTTACCCATTTTATTTTTCAAGAGGCTGTCAATCAGGGAATTCTGCCCTTCCATTGGCCCAGAGGTGGGTTGGACCAAAGAGAGGCCATTTCTTCCAGAACAAGAACATAAACAAAGAAGGAAGGAAAAGACGAAGGGGCAGATGGACGCTTTTGGTTGTTGTAAACTCTAAAATGCCATTTCTCCCACCACATGGAGAGCACTAGAAAAATGAAACAAACAATGGGTAAAGCAGAGTTGAAGGAGAGAGAGCGAATGCCAAGCTTATAACCACCAGAGTCTCTAGACCCAGTCCCAAGGAAAGCGACAGCACCCCTGATATCTACAGTTCTAGTTGTTTTCAGCGGTGTGAAATATCTGACTTAAATTCATTCAGTGTTAGTTGCTGTCACTATCCATCCAATCTTCCTGACTAGTCCAGTGAATACACATCTCAAAGGCATCTCGTTTACCTTGACACTGAGCTCCACACACCGGTTGTAGGTAGTTCAGGATGACCTGAAAGCACCACTCTAAACCACCAAAGCAATCCTGCCTAAGAACCACCACCCTGATGTACTTTGCCTTTGTTCTGCTCTGGGGTATTTATGCATGCAAGTTTTCGGCAAGCCTAGCACTGAGTATTTATTAGATCTTTATTTAGAGTGGAGTGAGAAAATAATTTGTAAGTATCTTGGAATATATTTCTCCTAGAATAAAGCTCACATTGCACCCAGATGCAATTAGGCTAATGAGTAACCGTAAATGATCCATCTTTTAAAATCAGAAGCATTTTAAAAATCTATTAGCTCCTATTATTTTTCTGACAATCAAGAATGTCCTGATTATGTTTTTATCTATTTTTTCCTGATGATAACTTTATAATACTTTGTAGCCAAATCCTTAAAAATCTTTAAACTGCCGTTAAAGATTCCCCTCTCAGAGCTCTTTCCTTCTCTTTACTCCAAACAAAAACTATGTTCTTTAGAAAAAAAATTTTAAAACAGGGCCCATTTTTTTTCATTCTTCCCCTTCTTATCTGCTGCAGATATTAGTACTGCATTGACCAGGAAGTACCAGGATCGCGTATGTTTGTGGTACTCAATGAAACAGTGCTCCGTTAGCTGCATTGCTTGCACAGGTGCTCACAGGAGTCACACACTGTATCTTTGGAGGGTCCCAAGGGCTCACCAGGGGGTGACTGCACTTCAGTGTTTGTGGCTCTCACATCCACCTGCCAGAAATTACCAGGTTTGTACTCACTGCCCAGCCTATGAAGGCAGCACAGGGATCAAACTCATGCTTGCAAGGCAAATGGCTTTCTGAGCCATTTCCTAACTCCCATCCTGGGTGACTCTTTCCCACATCTTCACAGATGTGCAACTCTTCTCTCCACTCAGAATATTCTTTCCTTTCCACTCACTCATCTAACCTCTATCCCAGCTCCTGTTCAAGGCCAGGGGGATCTAAGCTCACCCTTGGCACTATAGAGACTTCCTAGCCCAAAGCCAACTCCTCTGCGTCAGAACACAACTCTGTTGGGTACAGAGCATGTTCTTGAAAGAATAACTATCTCTATTTGGGATTGGACCTCTATTCTTTAGGAGGTTCCCTGGGGACAAGTCTCCTCAGCATGGCCATGATATTCCCTCAAACTTGGGTCTTATCTATGCCTCAAAGGTGCCAGGTATCAGTGCTGGAGACGCTCTGTGAACTTCCCACAAGTAATAAAGCATAACCCATGCAGGGCAGTAGATCACTTCTGCTGAAGACTCCCTGACGCATCCTGAATGAGCCTTGGTGGTACAAGTCCCAGGACACCCCCTTTTTCCTTTCCCTCCACCCAAGTACCATTTGGCCTCAAAGGCTGGAATGCAAGACCTGAGCTGCTTCCCTGCCTCCCTTTCCCCATTAGACCGTCCCACTCCTAAGATATCCCGTGGAAGGACAGTGACAACACCCTTCACCTCCCATGTCAGCTAACTGGCTTCCCAGAGCCGCAGTCCTTTTGCAAGCTTCTGCAGACACAGAGGGCTTTTCACACACTGTGGTCTCCTGCCCCACATGCAGCTGGGAAGTGACACAGTACTCACGTGTGTCAATGGCCATTTCTCTAGGATGGGTTAAATCACGGTTCCATCTAAGTGCTTCAGGACACTGGGTCGATGTCAACCAGTCCCCACCAGCACCAAGCAGCAAGGAAAGTGGCACCACCGAGCAAGTACCATGAAAGGTGGGGTTTGGTAATGCGTATACAAGGTATATTTACTCTACATTGCAACCTAGTACAGATTCAGCTCATTATGTGAAAAACCACACTGTCCACGCCTTTATGAAATGCCATAGAGAGGCGAGGCGAGCAGGAGCTATTTGGGGAAATGGCTTGAGCAGACCTGCTCAACATGAGGCTACCACAAATAAGGTCGGATGGAGCAGAATCAGTCTTAACTTCCACAGTGGTCTGCATTTCACTGAGTATATGTGCAAAAGGAACGGTCGACAATAGGATGAACATGCGGGCAGGAAAAAAAAAAGATGCTGAGCATGAAAACCAAACCCCAGGGCTGCAGAGGCAGCTAAAAGAGGTGGAGTATTAGGGCTGGAGAAATAGCACAGCAGGTAGGCTGTTTGCCTCACAAGCCGCCAAGCTGGTCCCATATGGTTTCCTCAAAGCACCACCAGGAGTGATTCCTAAGCTCAGAGTCAAGGGGAAGCTGTAAGCAATGCCAGATGTGCCTTCCCGCCCACAAAAAAAAAAATAGTTTAAAGGTGGAGTGCATGCCTGGGAAAATGCAAGACCCAAATTTTATTTGCCAGTACCACATACCCCACCCCCACCCCCACTCCTTCACAGCACCTCAAGGTGGAATCCTGGTAAACCTCACACATCCCCAAAAGACGCCCCCCCCCCCCCGCCAAGTCCCACCATTGCCAAGAACCCTGTAAAAAATGACCTCCCAGAAAAGTACACGAATTGAATGTACTCAAGGTAATGGGCAACATGCATTTTGTCCAGGCCTTTGACATGCATGATGGAAAGAGCTCAACAACTGATCAGTAAACAGCCCTGGGACTCAGTCCTATTACACAAAAGTGGCTGGAGTCACTGGTCTTCCACCCACAGGTCCTACATCGATAAAAATCACTCCCTTGCCCCGCCCTGGCCCCTGTCCCCTCCCCACTGCTCAAGAGTGCTGTCCAAAGGAAATGTGGTGTAACTTTAACAAAATAATAGTGAGTGCTGGGGCTGGAGAGAGAGCCTAGCATGCAGGAGGCCAGGTTCAGTGCCCAAACACTGAGTCAGGCGTAGCCCCTGAGCATCTTTGAGTATAACCCCTCAGAACAAGCAAACAAAGACAAATAAACAAGATGCTGTCTAGAGGACTTGTATAGTTCACAACGGTCCATGATTTTCTAGAAGAAGCTGCTCCTCTTAACAGCTTTTATGAAAGCCTCTTCTTGTGAACTGGAAGTAAATACAGTTCCCCAAATAATGTAACAATTCTGCATCAATCTTGTGACAGAAACAAGCACATCCAGCACATAGGGTTGAGTGAAAGGTAGGGGTTGAGGGCACAAGAGCACAGGAAGGACTATGAATGTGTTGAGTCGCACCATTAAATGAGACCTTCAACCTGATGCAACCACGAGCCTCTAGATGAAAAGCTGTGTCACACAATACGTTCCTGGTGAATCTGAGAATTACTCACAGGGGAGTTTTTCAAGACTTCTTTACACATGGGAGGCTCCATGAAAGAGTGATGCACCTGCTGTCTTTGCAAAGACCCCTCATCTTATAAAGGTGCTCACAGAAATACCTGTGACACAGGAGCTATGGGGACCATAGCCCTGGGATCCACCACTAACACATTCATATCCACACCCAGGCCCTGAAACCACTAAGGACAAAATCTGACCCACCCAGAATCAGCACCCAGGTGAAGCTCATGATCAAGGAAGGTGTCCTGGAGCACTAAAATACAGTGGTAGGGGGCCAGAGAGATTGTACAGCAGGCCAGGTGCTTGCCTTGCATGTGGCTGAATCAAGTTCTATCCCTGGAACCCCATATCATCCTCTGAGTAGAGCCAGGCGTAAGTCCTAGCACCACTGGCTGTGACATCCACCCTACCTCACCCCCTGAAAAATATACAACCACAGGAAAGACCTGAGACAATCAGGACAAAATAAGCCTGCACCAGGAACCCCCAGGCATCCCAGCCACTCCAGATCTGTACAGAACCATTGGTCCCTCCTGGCTGTTTGCTGACGAGAGTGACCCCCTCACCAGTGGCTGCAAGCTTCCCCTTCTGCCCTACAATGACTGATTTAGCACTATTGTTCATATAGTAGGATGGGAAGAGGAGCAAGGGCAAGGCAGCGTGCTGCTCAGAGTGAAAATCTGGACACCACTGAGAGACCCACATCAGGGCACTCAGGGAGCATCAGTCACAATCACGTTCTTAATGTCTCGAGTACATCTTAGAAACATCTCTGGAAAGATGATCATTACAACTGGATGGAGAAAGAGAACAAATCACACAGTAGGATGGATGATATAATTGCACCTGCTACACACACATATATGGAGACATTATTGTGAGAAATCTATATGCATGTGCTCAAACGTGTATGAAGGGAAGCCAAGGGACATGTACTTAGTAATACATGACAACAATTACCTCTGATAAAATAAATTTGTGATATGAAAAGGATTAAATAAAGGCCTTTCATGTGTCCCTATCCACATCTCAATAACGTGTCAATTTTTCCCATTCCTTTCTCTTATGATAATAATTTACATACAATATTATCCCAAATTAGTACACCAGTCCCTCTTCCCTCAGTGAAACTTCTACCACTCTGACCCCTCACCTCTGATAACCATCTACTGAATTCCCTAATATCCTCTTAATAAGAAAATGCAAACACTTGTGCATGAGCATCCAGAATGAGAAGTTGTGAATACTGATTCCCTCATCCCCTGCTGAAATCATACCACTTCTTTTCCTCGTTCATTCCTCAGAAGAGATTGCACTGAAGCACTCCCTAAAAGTGAAACTATCCTTGAGAAGATCCTTCAGTGCACACAGTTTCTAGTAAAAATTAAATGGTTTTTAAAATCACCGTGTTTAAATTCCATTACCCGGCGCTGATCTGAATGTCCCTAACCACTTCTCCTAATGAAGTCTGACATGAATCAATAGGAGGGCTTCCTCCCGACCTCCAAAGAATCCCTGCTTCCACTGAAATGCGTTGAGTCTTGATCATAACAGCAGATTCAATATTTTCCCAAAATTCAGAAAAGTAGCTTGAATTTTATAGCTATACTATGAAGCATGGTATCTCCCCTGCTAGGTAAACAATGGGCTGGAGTGATAGCACAGCGGGTAGGGCATTTGCCTTGCATGTAGCCAACCAGGGTTCTATTCCTCTGTCCCTCTAGGAGAGGCCAGCAAGCTACCGAGAGTATCCCACCCACACGGCAGAGCCTGACAAGCTACGTGGTGTATTCAATATGTCAAAAACAGTAACAACATGTCTCACAATGCAGACGTTACTGATGCCCTCTCGAGCAAATAGATGAACAACGGGAGGACAGTGCTACAGTGCTACTATGAACTTTTAAGATAAATAAAATCAAACTTATGTTTACAGGGGACTTGCTAGCTTTCCAACAAGGCAAGTACCTTCATGATGTCAATTCTTGATCACAAAACTCTGTACTGACATAGTCTGAACTAGGTCTCCACGGAATTTTGAAGCAGAGATGTGCATGCAGGAAGGATTTGGGGGAAGTGGGTCAGAGGTTCAGGACAAAGACCTATAGGAACATTTGGGGACATGGAGGCTCTCTGAACAGAGGTACAGAGTATCCCTCCAGATAAAGTCCAAGCCATGGAGCAGCCACAGTCTGCAGATGGAACCTTAGAGAGTGCCTGTCTTAGGTCAAGTTGGTGGAACCCTTGGTTATACCTTTGATATGGACAGGGCTTCCCTTAAGTACCAAGGGTGACCTTCCCTTCTGCATCCTCTTTGGCTTAGGGCAATTCCAGGGAAGGAAGAAGCTGCCCACAGTATTGGGAGAATAAAGGCTCGCCTGGAACAGGGCTGTCTGGTGACACAGCACGCACTGCATTTGCTCTGATATGATCCATGTTGCAAAATGAGGACACAATAGTGGGGAGAACTCAATCAGTCCAACGTAAGATGAGAGGCAGGTTCCGAGCAACCTCCTTGCGCAGCTCTTTCCCTGGAACCAGGCAACCTCCCCAAACCAAGTACCCACTCAGGTACCTGCCTTGGAAAAGGCTAGTTTCTGCTTCTGTGTGTCATTCCTAGAATGGGCGCTTTTATCATGAAGAGCTTGAGAGGCTCCATTTGCCCACCAAAAGGAAGGTGAGAAAGAAACTCTTGAATCGGATGTTAAAGGAAGCTATCAGGCAGAAGTCTTTAGTCACCAGCACAGGACAGGGACTTCGCAAACAAAGGCACGGAAAACCGCAGCTGGTCACTTGGCGAACCCTTGAGCTGGAGTTGCTTGGGGCAGCCTGCCTTCACTGAGCGCACGCTGTTTTATTGTGTGTCTCACTAAGGAAAGGTTTCGTTCCAAATGAGTGCTTAAAAGACCCATTTATTTTATTCCATGTCTACTCTCCCTGGCCTGTAAGAAGCTCTCGAATCTAAGAACCGTGCAGGATAAACTGGGGAAGGGCATGTTTTTTTTTCTGGAGGAAGAGAAAAAAAGGTGAGCTGCAGAAAGTTTCTCATCTGCCTCCATCCTCTGCAGAGGTGTCAGCCTCAGCTCTGTGGATTAACAGCTGCACCTCACCGGCCAGTCTGCTTGAAGCCTCAGTTTCATCCATAGTTGCCTGGAGAGAGATGATGCAAGTCTCATGGGATCATTTCATAAAGATGAAACAAAAATAATGAGCAGGGAGTACATGGCATGGGGTATGTACACCGGGAGACCTTATCATCGCTCGCTCTTGGTTATAACCAACAAATTTACTATCACAGGCATCACTATCCTCCCAACAGCCATTGCAACAGGTGAAAGCAGAATGAAAGAGTACAGGGTATGAGCAAGTGTCCCTCAACTTTGAGCAAAGTCCCCTGGCTTATAAATGGCTTTACTCTTCTATCTTTAGTGACAACCCGTTAGATGCCAAGTCCTCCCCACAAATTCTCTGTCCTCTCCTGCACTTCACAAATTTCAGAGTGTAGCCAGTTGAAATGACACAGACTCATCCTCACACACAGTGGGCAAATCTCACCCCACTGCCAGCCAGGAGCTCCTTGCTTCCCACTCTGTACCTACAGCCCAGCAGTTCAAAGCCCAACTTTCTCCTCCTGGCTCCCAAGTTAAGGATAACAAAGATGGAATGAATGCTTTCTCCACTGAAAACAAGGGCGAAGCCCCTGGACCTGCCAAGACTGCAGAGACTCTCTTATGCCTTTCCAACCAACTGTGAATCCTCTATAGAAAGCCTGGGCTCCGTTCCTAGCATGTCATGGCCCTTCAAGCACTGCTAGGTTTGACCCAAAACAGGGAGGAAGCACAGAAGGACGAAAGGATGGAGGATCTGACAGAAGGGGGAAGAAAGGGAGGAAGGGAAGGAGGGAGGGAGGGAGGGAGGGAGGGAGGGAGGAAGGAAGGAAGGAAGGAAGGAAGGAAGGAAGGAAGGAAGG
>JAOXYA010000021.1:20583958-20598448 GCA_028565675.1 Sorex palustris | reverse complement strand
CACACACACACACACACTCTCTCTCTCTCTCTCTCTCTCTCTCTCTCTCTCTCTCTCTCTCTCTCTCTCTCTCTCTCCCTTGATTTCCACAGCTAGTGACTGGCATGGACACAAGCAACACCACCAGAGTTTGTGTCAACCTTCGACCCAGGCACTGCTTACTACCTCAGTCACCACAGAATTCAGAATTGCCTGTTCACATATTAAGAATCTGCAGCTTTGGGGCTGGAGCAATAGCACAGCGGGTAGGGTGTTTGCCTTGCACATGGCAGACGCAGGTTCGATTCCCAGCATCCCATAGGGTACCCCGAGCACTGCCAGGAGAAGATTTCTGAGTGCATGAACCAGGAGTAATTCCTGTGCACCACTGGGTGTGACCCAAAAAAGCAAAAAAAAAAAAAAAAAGAATTTGCAGCTTCTCAACTGCAATTTGTTCCTTTAGCTCAGTCATCAGACAAAAGCTCAAAAAGTAGAAACAGAATCTATCTCTAGAGTAGAGGGGTTACAGCACCTGTCCTGCATGCAGCCAAGCCCAGTGAAACTGTTCCCCAGAGCATCGCTAAGCAGGCCCAAACCCAGGCGTAGACTCGTATGAGTCATTCTCGTCCTCACCTGTTGACCCTAGAACAGAGTCTGGCCTCTAGCCTAGTCACCTTTGTGTCTAATTTCTGCTTTTTTTACAGAACTTCTAGATGTCATGGTTCCAAGATGACTATTCATCTACTCCAACTCCTAACCTAGTATGGTATTGATCCTTGTTACTTACTAGACTGTCCTAGGCACAAACAAATCTACAAATATACATACCCTTCTACTAACAAAATCATTACTCCATAATATAAAGTTTGAAACAGCAACAGGTATCAGGCAAAGTGACATCAGATACAAATTGGAATTGAAGACTGACTATTCCTCCCAAATCAAAATGCAAATCCTACATAGGAAATTTGATGGAGAACAAATAGACTTTATAAAAATATTAAAGCATCTGTCATTATGATCTTGGTCAATTCCCAAATTTTCTTTTTTTGAAGAACAGATTTTATTTGGAGGTATTGAAAGGGAGAAGAGCAAGGTAGTGGGAGTGAGTGGAGAGAATGAAAGATTGTAACGCACTCGAGAGAATGCGCGCTCCTCCAAGAATAGAGAGAGCCAATTCCCATATTTTCAATGCAAATTTTCTCTTACTTAATGTTCTATTACTTGGCAATAATACTGGACATTCCCCACTTTTATCTCTCACAACTCTGCAGGTATTACCACTATTATCCAGGTATTACCAGAAGTACGCACAATAAGCATCCTAAAGCAAGAAACACTAACACCATCTGACCAATCCAGCAGAACTTTTTTGCACCAGAAATTCAATACAGCTAGTGAAAACAAATCCTGCCTGAAAGAACCACATAACCGGCAACACCTCAGCAAGCAAACACATGCTTAAGTTCCGAGTGCTGTCTCCTATGGCTATGGCGTTTCTAACTCAGGGAGGCAGAGTCTACTTGACCTATGCCCTCATTGCAAATGAGAGCATAGGAGCCTGAGTGAGATGCAATTCATAAAGCTGGAAATGTGTGAAATATACAAGATCAAAAGATTTCTAACAATCAAGATCCAGGACAAATAAACGGTGTCTTTGCTTTCACTCTTGCCCCTAAAATCTATTTTACAAACGATAACCAGAGTTATGTCCAAGTAAAGCTTATATTGGGTCACTTCTTACAAGTTTCCAAGCTGCCTCAGCCCTAAGTCTTGCTGAGGTGAGCCTCACACTGATGCAGGCAGGATAGGGAAGGTCCCCCTCACAAGGCAATGACAAAAGCTGATCTTGCAGAAAACAGGAAAAGCAGGAACTAAGACCTGATAAGACATTGAGCAGCAACTGACCCTGAGGAGATTGGACCCTCCCCATGAAGAAAATTCCTCGAATATCCTAACTTTAGTGATTCAGCCTTAAGAAGATCATCACCACTCCCAAGCTCCCTAATAACATCCTTAGCAAAGGACTTTTATCTAAGAAGAAGCCCCACATGGGGGCAGGTTGGAGAAACCCTATTAAGGCCATCTTGAACAAAGGAAGCGCAGGCATATGCTGTCTGAGCCCATGTGCTGCTTGCACCCACGTGGCCGAGCACATGTGGTATCCAAGCACATGTGTCACCCGCATCTCCCCTCTTGATGTGTATTTTCATGCTTTCCTATCTAACGCTGGGATGTGTCTAGGGGCTCTCTCCGCTCTTGGGAGAAACCTGGGTCTCTCTCTCTCTCTCTCTCTCTCTCTCTCTCTCTGTCTACCTCTCTCTCTCTCTCTCTCTCTCTCTCTCTCTCTCTCTCTCTCACACACACACACACACACACACACACACGCTGTCTCCTGGAGGCTGGAGGTTGGAGAGCAAGCCACAGGAAGAACAAAGAACAGAGGAGGAAACCCAGTGGACCCAGAAGCAAACAGCGAAGCTGCCCTTTGCACCTTCTCATCTACCAGGGATGACAGCTCTGCATTCTGTCCCATTTCTCTCAAGAAAACACAGAAACACAGGCGCAGGCCTCATCATGCTGCAGGGCATGGTGACCTCACCATGGCACAGTGCCCCTCCGTACACACTGCTACTCTCCCTGCCCACAGTCTGCTGGCAGGTGCTGTAGTCTGAGTCACCACACCCTCTGCAGCCACCAGGCACCCTCAGCATCAGTTTCTGGGCCACTGCCAGCCGCCACCCCTATCACCCCCAAAACATGCACACAGCTGAGCAGTCACCTCTCCGGTGGCCATCTAGGGTATAGAGCAGGACCCCACTTTCTCCAAGCTACCTCCCTACACTTTCCTAATGGGGACCAGGCTGGGAAGGAGACCCAGACCCTGACTTTGTACAGCTCTGGTGATCAGGGTCTCCAGATCCCATCCCAGGCACCCAGCTAAATCTGGAACTCACAGAAATGCCATTTCCTTGTGTTTTTATTTGCTAAATCTGACAGTGATCTGACGAATAGCGTAAGCGGGCAAATCCCTCTTCACTTGGCTCCAAATTCCTCTTCCCAAGCCACAGATGCCGATGACGACAATTTTGAGGAAGACTGACATTTTGAGCTGTTATGGGCCAGCTGCCGTGCAAAGTGAAAGCCCAATGCCTTGGCTCGTCAGATCCCCATGACAACCCTAGGAGAGCAGCTATGTTGCCATCACCATTGCACAGGTGAATAAGCTGAGGCTCAGAACCTAGCCGAGGGGGCACACTGCTAGGAGCTAAGGCTGCTGCCTGCTGAGTCAGACTCCAGAGCCTTTGCCCCCTTCATCATCACGTGACCCACACAAGACAGGTCACAGTAGAATAGGGTCACACTCTACACACAGTACAGTCACAGACATCCCGGAAGTAGAGACGGGCATCAAACTACTATCTTTCAGCTTGAACCCCTAGTCCAGGGCACTTGCCGGACTTTCTCTCCCATGCCCCTCCCCTGTGCAGTACCCCCCAGCCTCACTCCTCAGCTCTCTACAGACCCCTCTCCCAGGGTACAGACACTCTGAGGAGAGCTTCACCCCAGTCAGTTACACCTTCCTGTGTATGAAGTGTGGTATAACACCTCCCTGACTCCAAACCTGGGCGTGGTTGTCTCATGAAAACACAGGCAGTGCTTACACAGGAAGTTCAACCTCAGGTGAGTATTAGATATCAGAAAGGGATTCCCCATTTGCCCAGATATCCAGCTATCCCCTCCCTAGATGAGGGTTGGGGGAGGGAGTTCTGGAAAGAGGCAAAGAGACTCAGCTCTCAAGTGTCTGGCAGCACCGCCTTCCCCTGGCCAGAATTGCTGATTTCTGAAACGTCTGAATCATGCGGACTGTCCAAAGGAACAGAGAAGGGAGGGCAATTGGGTCAGAGGGTGGATATGAGGGAGAGTGGGTGGAATGGATAGACTGATGGATAAGAGGTGAGTGCATGGATGCAGTGGATAGTGTGGGTGGAGTAATGGATGGATAGATGGATTGGGCAGACGGGTGGATGGATAGATATAATAGATGAGCTTCAGAAGGGTGAATCTGTGCTTCTGAGCAGAACACCCACTAGATGGGGTTCCTGTCAGTAGCTTCAGTTATTTCCTTCAGATGCAGTTGAATGTTTTAAAGATGAAGGAAAAGTAAAGGAAGAGAACAGAATAGATAAAGGGGGTAAGGAGATTTGTACGGAGCCAGGTAGGAAAGCAAAGATGAACTATATAAAATTGTCGATTCATCTAGTTCCCTCCCAGTACTCCTGAACTTTCCTGGCTTGTTACCTCAAAGCAGAGATAGCCCCTGGGAACCCCACTTGTCATCTCTGCAATGTACTGAGTGTGGGTGTTCTAGAGCTCACGACAATTGGTTATTTGTCACTTTATTTATATAGGAGGCTGGTGCAAGGAGTGAGTAAGGCTGGAGTCTTTCTGCAGTCTGAATCTACAGCAACTGGCAGTTCCTTTCACCATTTCCTGAGCTCCACCCCCAGCCCCAAACCAGTCACCTGGCTCATGGTACCCCCTGCCTGGCACTACACCCTTGCTATGCCAGCCCTCAAATCTGAGCACTGGATTATATCCTCCCAAACCCCCAGTGGACTCTGGGAAGCCAGGCCTCTGTTCTACGCCTCAGTGCTAGAGGCAGGTCTGCCCTGCTCCTGAGCTTACTCACCAGGCAGCTCTCCCATGTCCCCATTCTCATTTCCATGCATTCCTCCCCCATTCCAGCTCAGCTTCTCCCTGGCACCTCTTGCCTCCTGGCCCTGGGCTCCGGGACCTCACTAGCCATGGTCAAAGCAGGAATAGAGAAAGTGAGTTAATCCCCAATTGAAGGAAACCATGAAGAGAGAGAAGACACACAGTCACAGAGAGAACAATGGGAAAGGGGAACGGCAGCTAGCAATGGAGGCTGCTGGGTGGACACGGGGTACAGAGTTCTGAATGCACATGGCAGTTGGGCACCAGGAAGCACATTCCCCAAGCCCCAGAAGCCTCTATTGGAAACTTTGCAGAGGGACCTCCCTTATTTTCTGGAACAGAGGAGTTGTTGCTGGGCTCAGAAGTGCAGAAGAAGGTCCAGAATGAAGCCATCAGGCTAAAGGATCTTAATAATCCAGGGAGGCACCACTGGGCACAGGGCTCATTGTTCCCACTGAACCACTGTGATTCAGCAGAAATAGCGCTGGACTGGAGCTGCCATGGGACCCCACTACTGCCACCTCTGAGTTCTGGAGGGGCAGAGAGAGTGGATGGCAAATCACAGCTCATCATCCCCCTCAGAAGACACTGGCAGGGGCTGGAGCGATAGTACAGTGGGTAGGGTGTTTGCCTTGCACATGCCTGACCTAGCTTCAATCCCCAGCATCCCATATGATCCTCCAAGCACAGCCAGGAGTAATTCCTGACTGCAGATCCAGGAGTAACCTCTGAATATTACTGTATGTGACCCAAAAAGCAAATTAAAAAAAGACACTGGCAGAGGTCCCCAAAGTCTCTGCTCCCTGAGAGGGTGCCCTGGGCCCTGGAAGAGGCACTGGTGCCTGAGGTGGCCACAGGGTGGGCAAGGAGCTCATTCCTGGACACTGGATGAAATGTTCCTTCCCCTCTGTCTTACAGACTGACCACCAGGGTGCTTCCCTGAGGGTCTACAGGGAGGAACAAACTTGTCCACTTCTCCAAATATTGATCTATGATAACGTTTGCTGACTAGTTTCTAAGCCAGTGCCTGCACTGCACTTTTTCCATAGAACAGCTCATTTAAGGCACACAAAAATCTCTTCCATGGGCCAGGAAGATAGAACAAAGGTTACAGCACATGCGTAACAGATGAGACCCCCAATTCAGTTCACCATTATCACATGCCACCCACCACCCCCACCCCAAGCATTACCAGGAGTGGCCCTGAAGGCTTCCAATCACATTCTGGTTTGGTTCTGGGGTCCCCGTGCACGGCTGGAATGGCCCAGGTGGTACCCAGCACGATGGGGTCTGAGCAGCCCTGTCTCCTTGACTCCATGCATGGGGTTGGCTGAGAATTGCCAGGAGAGGTCCCAAGGCTGCACCCCCCCCAAAAAAAAAGAAATAAAAAAACCTCTTCTGATATGTATTACCATTGCTCCCATGTCAGAGATAAGTCACACAAAATAGAGCAGCTTATAGGCTGTCCAGAGTTCCCAGAGGTGGGTGGTGGAGGAACAGGGCAGGCCAGAGATGGTCTGGGGAAGTATCCTGACCACTCTGCAGCCCACAATTGCATGCAAGGACAAGGTAAAACCTGACTCTTTCCTGTGTCTCAGTGGCCTCCGCCACAACTGGAACAGAGTGCTCAATAAATAAAAAAACAAGTGGACAGAAGAGAGGGAAGGATGGACAGATGTATGGGTGGGTCAGTGAACCGATGGATGGATAGAAGGAAGGAAGGAAGGAAGGAAGGAAGGAAGGAAGGAAGGAAGGAAGGAAGGAAGGAAGGATACATAGATGAGTAGATGAGTGGATAGATTAATGACAGGCTAAATAGATGAGTGGATGGATGGATGGATGGATGGATGGATGGATGGTGGACTGGACAAAGAAACTGATTTAACCTATTCTGTGGTGAAGAGAATTCTAGATAATGTGACTCTATTCTAGGAGATGTGACTATATAAGCAATTAAAGACAGAAATAAAAACCAAAGCAGACACCAAACCACAGATGCTAACAGAGGTGCCCAGGCCATGCACCTCCTGGAGCTGTGAGGCCAGATCATTATTCCTGGGTTCACTACAATCTTTCATTGGTCCAGGGTTACTTGCTGGGAAGTGGCTGGGTCAGGGG
This sequence comes from Sorex palustris, assembly GCA_028565675.1. NCBI lineage: Eukaryota > Metazoa > Chordata > Mammalia > Eulipotyphla > Soricidae > Sorex > Sorex palustris. Next base: position 20,591,632 of record JAOXYA010000021.1, on the reverse strand, counting down.
CATCTGACACCAGAGCTTGTTCTAAGAAGCAAGATTCACTTCCAGTGGTCAGGGAGATAGACAGGGGCACATACATAAGGGCCAAGTTCAATCCCCAGCACCACACAGACACCTCCCCCCAGCACCACCTAGTATCACCAAGGGTAACATTAATGGCCCCCAGCACCATTGGGCCTGAGCACTGAACTGTCCAGCCCAGTTGACCAAGTATCACCAGGAGTAGCTCCGGGGTCCCAAAGCATCACTTGAGAGGCCCCCTCCTTCCCAAAAGATCAGATGGCACTGCATCTACGAAGTCTCTAGTGATCTCCAGCATTCCTGCTCTCTGCTCCAACAAAACCTTCTACCCATTCAAGTAAAATGTATATTCAAATACAAGATTGCATATAAAAATGCAATATGAAATAAGAAAAACATAGTTGCAAGGAGAAAACTTAAATCTGGGAAAGAAGTGAATGTGGAAAGGCAGAGTAGGTGGGTTGCAATGGCTTGGCTCCTAAAAAAGCAAATATAAACAGAAACCCATAGGAGGTGAGTGGAGGGAAGGATCAGAGTATCCTGGGAGAAAACAGTCTGTGCTAAGGTCCTGAGGCAGAAGCACTTCCCACATGTTGGAGTCCAGAGGCTAATGGAGTTGGGCTGACTGATAAAGGGGAGGGCAGTCACAGGGCCAGTCCTGGGGTCTCATGGGGCATTCTGGGCTCTACTCTAGGTCCTGGCAGATGAGGGAAGCAGGTTCAAAGACAGCAGTGGAGTCCTTAAGTGTCACTCAGAGTTAAAGTTTCAAGCAAGGCCTTCTATCAGAATCCACCAGGAGCACATCCCACCAAGCTGACACCCCAGTAACGTTTCCAGTAATGGCCTCTGCGATCCGGGCAATCTCATCCACCCTGACTTCAAACAGCTCCTATGTATTGGCATAAAAGGGCAAGCACAAGCATGCAGTGCTGGGAGTGGGGGGTGGGGCCCCTCACAGCCCTCATGGGACCATCAGAGGCCCCCAAGGATGACAGGAATGGGCCTTGGGCCAGGGACAGGAAGCCAAGGCACCGGGAAGCCTCTGGCAATCGGGAGCCTTCCGGATCTCAGGCTGCAAAAAGAAACCGCCTCTCCAAAAGCAGGTTTGTTTTCTTGGAGAAAATCCCTGTGCTGGTTCATTGCCGATGCGTGAGCATCTCCGCCCCGCAAAAGCTACAAATAACCCCTCACGTTCTCCTCAGCAAGCAGGGCTCCTCCACCTACCCACAAGTGCACCCTGCCCCACCGACACACAGCCTGCCTCCCTCCAGAGAGGAGGGGGTCTAGGGGGGTTCTGTAGGAAAGGCTAGGGTGTCCTGCCCCAGTCTTTTTTCAGAGCAGGGGAGCTTCTGGGGGCTTGCTGGCCTTCAGGAAGGTGTCTGGGAAGGCCCCGCCTTTGCCCATCTCTTGCTGGCTCACAGGTGCCTTTCCCCTTTCCATAGGGCTCACCTGCATGATCGGGGGAGGTGTTCGGAGTGAGGGGTGTAGGCTTTACAAGAAGCAGCCCCTCGGCCCCAGGAGTCATGGGGCATGTGCCCTGAGAGAGGACTCCTTTCTGCCCTTAGGGTGACCATAATCTCTTCTAGCTTGCTTTCCCAACCAGCCATAGACTCCCATCAACTGAAGGTAAGCCAGAGTTCTGAGGACAAGAAGTTCACCATCTCAGGTGGCTAGTATCTGAGTTTAACTTTTTCTTTCCACATCAAGATTGTCTCCCAAGTAACTGGACTTAAAGCAATGAGCATCAGAACCTGGGATCAGCGGCAGTCATGATAGGGGTCGCGACCTCTAGGTCAGTCTATCTACTGCCATGGACAGCTGTACTGGCCTTTCCTTTGATGATGTCCTTGAGAAGTTTCCTATGCTCCATGCACATCCCCTTCATCTGTGTGTCCATCCTTCTGAGACCATGAACTCCATGTGGCTCCAGTTCGAGTCCACTGGCTCCCACTGAGAGGGATTATGATGGCTCATGGGAGCACTGAGCTGAACATGTGACAAGTGAATTATTTTTTTTGAAAATGTGCAAATAAATGAATGAACCTGGCCAGACCTGGGTGCTCTTTAGGTCTCCTTGCGAACCTTTAAGATTAAAACATGAACGAAATCAAAGCATCCCATCTGCCATTCACACAACCCCACAGCAGGGCTGAAACAGATACACACACACACACACACACACACACACACACAGTCTCTTTTTCCCCTTTTATTGCATTTAATTCCCAGTTTCAATTTAATTAAGGGGGGGGACATAATAGCTCAAAGTGTTGAATCCCGATACACTGTGCTATCCATGAATATTTATCACTCTGGGCTATATAAAATTGAATAATTATTAGCAATTAAGAGAAGGTCAACAGAAGGCTTGCTGGAAGGATCCACAAAGAAGAAGGGGGGAAATGGGACACTGCCGCTGAGAGCCCTTGGCAAGAACTCTGCAGGAAAGTAAAGAAAGTCTTGACTGTCAAAGGAACCACCCAGGTTTAGAGAACCACTCAAGAACGTTTCACAGCTTTGAGGGCCAGCTGTACCCACAAATCACTTGGGCTGTTGCTGTTGTTCTTTTGAGTCAGACCTGGCCGTGTGCAGGGCTTATTCCTGCCTCTGTGCTCAAGGATCACTCTTAGAGTGACTCTGTTGAACTTACAGGGTGCGAGCGACTGATCCCAGATCAGCAAAATGCAAGGCAAACTCCTTACCCCCTGCACTCTGTAGCTCTGAGCCTACTTTTGGTGCTGATGCCACCAGCGGGTATTCCAGCATCCTTCTGTGTTCTGGTGTCTCTCAGGACTGAGGCTCAGTTTGTCTTGCGTCCCTTCACCTGAGAGCAGCGTACAGATGGGGCCCAGAAGGCACAGCTGGAACACTCACTAGACACAACGCTGCTGCTTCAGAGAGAAGAACTTGGGGGCACCGCTGAACCACCACGACCACATTGATCATTCCCCCTAGCAGACGGTGGGGACACACAACAGGCGAGAAATTGCTGGAGACACCCGCTTAGCTTAGCACACCTAGGTTCAGCCCAAGGGACATTTCGAGGCGGATACAACACTTGAAACAAGCAGGCACCATGCCCCTCACAAAAGATTCCCTGCTATTCAAAGTAGCACTTTACCCCCAAAGTCAAACTTATCAAAACAGGAACCTGGTTGCCAGCCTTTGATTCTCTGCTGCTGTCTTTTCAGCACCCAGTCAGTGCATTCACTAACACTGACAGAACTGACCAAGCCTGGATCTGCCTGAGCTCACTGCACAGCTCCCTCCTCAGCTCTGAACTCTGCCCCCGCCCCCCACCAAGGGGAGTGGGGAGAGGTCACCTTGCTCTCTCGGAAAGCGTTTCCTATGACGATAAACTCCTGCCATTATCACGTATCACCACCCTGGACTCGGGGCAATACAGAATGTTAGGTCCTTGATATATTCTGAAAGAACCGTCAATAAGGAGCCTATGTCCAGTGAAGACATTTATTTCTGGCATCCTCGCATTTTCTTCTCTTTGAAGACCAAGTTCGTGTGTGTCTCCCAGTGGCGTCAGTTCTGGCACTGCTAGAATATTCCCAGGAAGTAAGAGTGCCAGATGCTGAATCATGCCTGCTTCTGCAGAAGGTCAGCAACTTAGATCCTGGCCCAGAGTGGGACAAAGTTGGTGACCTAACAGAACAACAGGACAATGGCCAGAAATGGATCCAGGCTTCCATCCTGGGGCCAACATCTCTGAAAGCCAGCCTCGGAGACCAAGCGGGGATGCACTGTACAGGAAGGAAAACGCTGGCTCAGAGACCCTCAGGAAGGTAATTCCTCAGCCCTGAAGCTCGGCCTCTTCCTGGGAACACATCTCTGCCACATACAGAGGCACCAGGTTCTGAGACAGTCAAGGACAGATGAGCTCATCTTAGAGGGCTCTTTCAAATATACTTTAAAACACACACACACACACACACACACAGCACATTTGCATTTCTCTTTCAGAGAGTAAAAAATCCCTTATTCTGTTTCTTCTTCAGTACATTGTTAGTGGTTGTTTTTCGTATTGTTTTCACCGTAAGTGGAATCCTCCTAATTCAGTCAGGACCAGCAAACCAAACAATCGCCTCAGGAAAGACTTTGCAATAGATATAGTAACCTCAGGAGGAGAGCAAGGGCAGCTTCGGCTAACTCCAGCACAGCTGCCTGCAAACACTCCAGGACGTGGCCCAGACAGAAGTTCCTACCACAGAAGACACAGTTGGCTTATTGCCACAGATGGGGCTATTCTAGAATGAGGAGGGGTGGGAGCTGTCTTTGTTCCAGCTAGAAGATGTTCATCTTTCTTATGCCAGGTATCTCAGTGACTTTTGAGTCTACATCCTCTGCAAATATGAAGGTGCTCGGACACCAAAAAGGAACCAGCCATGACCACTGACCTCAGCCCCCAGCCACTGGGATGTGAGTGACCCAGGCTCAACTGACAATACGTACTGCACCTAATCCAAACTGATTCAAAGAAAAGGTCGCCCAGAACAGAAAGGTTTCCTAGGATCCAGATGGAAATAACATCCAGGCATATCAACTGGATGGAGAAAGGATGATATTGAGCTAAAGATAAAGATTAAGTCCAGGCTGAGCTAGCACCAGAGACTGAGAAAGAGACAAAAAGAAACCAGCAGGGCAGTGCAGAAAAGAAGTCCCGTGTCCTAGGCTGAAGCAGCAGGAGTTTGAAACAGCTCTTCTCTCCCGGCCCCGTGCCCCTTTCATTCTAGGAATAATGGAAAAGAACAAGGCTCTGGATCTTACGCAGCCTCTGGTTCTTGCTAACCACGGGACTGCCAGATCATAACTTACCTCAGTTCTTACCATGTTGGAATATAGGTGACATCTAGGAATTCCTACAGCCTCCTTTTAGCATATCATTTCTCGTCTCTCCCTGTCTTTCTTATTCTTTCATGTGTCATTAGAATTTGCTTCTCTGGTTTGATTTTTCCCAACAATCAGAGGCAGTCATCAATTTTGGGACTTGAAGTATTTTATCCCTAATTTGATAAAAGATAATAGCTCCCGACAGCAAAACAAGTTGATTCATAGTAAAATACTGACTGTCTCCACATACCCATCTCAGGAAACAGAGATTTGTCTACTACACAGCTTCTATTTGACACTATGTGGAGGTCAGAGTCTGTGCAATAAGATAAGAAAATGAAATAAGGGCTAGAGAATGAATACATCAGTCACGCAGCAGATTGTACATGGCCAATCCAGGTTTGATCTCTGGCACATGTAGTCCATTAGCACTGCCAAGAGTGATCCCTGAGCATGGAGCCAGGAGTGAGTCCAAAGCACGCCACCTTCAAAAATGTAAAAACGAAATAAAATATATAAAGAAAAATTCTAGACCTTTTCAATATTCACAGATGACATGATGGTATCCAAAGAAAATACAAAAGAATCTAAAGATAATGTTAGTCACAAATAATTACATAACAAAAATTTTGAATCCCTGCTTATAATAACTTCAAAAAGCATTTTATTTCTTTTCCAGAACTTTGCACTGAAAACTTTTTTGCACTGAAAAATTTTTGAATTTTTAAAAAAATTTTAAAAAACCTATTGTGGAACCGATCAATTATAACATGCAATCCTAGCCAAAACTTCTTGCAAACAGTGTGCAAGAGAGTGTATACATTAGAAAATTGAATCTGTGGGGAAGAACCCATAGTGAGTGAGTGAGTATAGTGGGTAAGCCTCATGTCTTGCATGTGGCTGATGTGGGTTTAACTGAACAGGATCTAATCCCATATGGTCCCCCAAATCGCATCAGGAGTGATCCCTGAACTTATTAAATGGAGTGCTGCTGGGAGTGGGAAAGAAAGAAAGAAAGAAAGAAAGAAAGAAAGAAAGAAAGAAAGAAAGAAAGATGAAAGAAAGAAAGAAAGAAAGAAAGAAAGAAAGAAAGAAAGAAAGAAAGAAAGGAAAAGAAATGGCCTCCCCACTGCCAGGGCCAAACGGCTTTTACTAGGTGATGCTCAAAGGAACCGAGAGAGTCGACAAGTTTCTCCTCACACTTGGCCTTACCTGTAAGATAAAATTCACTTGAGAATGTGCCCCTCTGCTTTGCTTTCCTTGTTGGCAGAGCATAGTCAGTCATAGCTGACAATGCTGCAGTGTGATTTTTCAAGTCCATTCTTCAGTAAGGTAGATGGAAGATTGGATGCTAAGAGCCAAAACTGAACTGCCAGAATTTGAACTGCTGAGGGACTTACACAGCGTAGCAATGTACAGACTGCCAGAAAGTGAAGAAGTAGCAAAAAGTTTAGAGAGGCTGGACCTGTAGAAAGGAACGTGTTACCTAAAACCAGAGGATCCTCCTGCCGAGGGTGTTCCCGGCATACTCCTTTCCCCAGACAAGCAGAGATAGGAAACCGTGAGGAGGGGATATTTCTCAGCAGTAGAGCACAGGACTTGTGTATCTGATGCCCCTGGATTCCATCCATAGTCCCCCCAGCCCCCAGCCAAAAAAGAGGAAAGAAATGAGCTGTGACAGGGGCATTGGCATCATAGAATGTCTCACTGGTATTCATTGTTTTGTTTGTTTGTTTGGAGGGAGGGAGGGAGGGCTGGGCCACACCTGGTGATGCTTTGAACTTTCTCCTGGCTCTGCTCTCAGGGGTCACTCCTGGTGGGGTTTAGAGGAGGTGCCAGGGATCAAACCCGGGTCAGCCATGTGCAAGACAAGCATCAGAACCTGTTGTACTACCGCTCCGGCCCTCTGGTAGCTATTCTTTCTGAGGTCGGCGGACAACAGGGGAGGTGGCTATGAGACTGGATTCCCTAGTTTTCTTAATGGTGACAACAGGGTTCCAGGGCAGCAGAGGTCAGGTGGCAGAACATTAGAGCAAAAATCAACCCTAGTACAGTGCGTAGGGCATTTGCCTTGCACACAGCCAACCCAGTTTCTATCCCTGGCATTCCGTATGGTCCCCCAAACATTGCCAGGAGTGATTCCTGAGTGCAGATTCGGGAGCAACCCCTGAGCATCACTGGGTGTGAGAAAGAAAGAAAGAAAGAGAGAAAGAAAGAAAGAAAGAAAGAAAGAAAGAAAGAAAGAAAGAAAGAAAGAAAGAGAGAGAGAGTGGGAGAGTGTGGGAGGGAGAGAGGGGGAGGGGGAGAAAGAGGGAAAGAGGAGTGAATAGTTGAATATAAAAAGCACTATCAAAATGTGTACTATTGTTGAATCAATATTCATCTATCTCAGTAGAAATGGGTTCTTTCAAGGCAAATGTTACATTCTGTTCACATCTGATATGCCCAGAATATATTCATTAAATGTATGGATAAACAATATATGTTTGAAGCATTAAATCAAATTTGAAATTCTACAATGTTAAACCAAAACAACAAACCCAGTTTTCTGCCATTTTGGTATGCATCTGGAACTATATCAAGGATTGAAGTTGGTGAAAATATCAACACAATCAAACCACAAAGTCCAGTCAAAAATATGTTAAACTGATACTGAAGGAAATTTTTGTTCATAGATATATCAAACACTGTTTCCTCAGCTCCTGAGAAAGAAGATTTATAAAGTATTTGTATCATCCTGGCCGGCTGCGATAGCACAGCGGTAGGGCGTTTGCCTTGCACGCAGCCAACATGGCCGACCCGAGTTCGATTCCT
>JAOXYA010000021.1:20555449-20570512 GCA_028565675.1 Sorex palustris | reverse complement strand
CCGATCTGGGGACCATATGGGATGCTGGGAATCGAACCCAGGTCGGCCGTGTGCAAGGCAAACACCTGCCCCACTATGCTGTCACTCCAGTCCCAATCCATTTACTTTTAATCCACCTTTAAGTGAATCTCTTGAAAATAGTATATAGTTTACAGTCAGTTCTTACTACTCAACCATTCTGATTATCTCAAATCTTTTTTTAATCTCATCCCACAATTAATAATATGTATCTCAGTTTATTCCATTAATAGTTAAATAATTATTGTCATCATATTTAGGTCTCTAAATCTTATTTCAGTATCCCCTGTTTTGTTTTTAATTTTTTTCCTTTGTTCCCTATTTAATAATTTTGACAATTTTAGAATTCAATTTGGATTTACTAGTTTGTCTTGAACTACTTTTATTGGTCGCTCTGAGGAATAAAATATACACCCTAACTTTGTATCCTACCTGGAATTAAAATTCTGCTTCATATAAAATGTAGAAATCTCACTATCGTGTATCTATATATATATTCAGATACTTAATATATATTGCAAACCACACAATACAGTTTTAACTTGGGCTTTAAATAATTAAGCATACTTTTAAAAAACTGAGTAGAATCAAATCCTATGATATATTTTCTTTGGTATTTGGCATTTTTATGCTTTTTCACACAGATTTATGCCAGAATTATAAAACTATTCGAACAAATATTAGCAAAGCACATCATCTGGATTAATTCTATAAATAACATGAAAATTTTCCTCTGATCTTTTATCTTAAGATCATGAGAGGGACAAAGAGACAGTAGAGCAGATAGGGTGCTTGCCTTGAATGCGGCTAACCCAAGTTCAATCTCCAATACCCCATAAGGTCGTCCAAGGCCCACCCAAAGTGATTCCCTGATTACAGAGCCAGCATCATTGGGTATAGTCCCCTCCAAATAAAATGGAAAAACAAACCAAAAGCAAACAAACAAAAAAATCATGATGGTTATGTGACTGTAAACAAAACAAATTTAAGCACAAGAATTAAGTGACATGACTAGTGATACAACAAATTGGTTACAAAATAATATGAAAAGAATAGACATATCTACTTAAATTTACTTTTTCAGGTAAAATTTTTTTAAGGGCCAGGAAATAATTCAATGTTGAAGTATCACTTTCACATATATGAGGCCTGGGTTTGCTTCTTGGCACTATCAAAAGCAAAAAGCAAACTTTTTGTTTTTTAAAACAATTATATCAGGGGCTGGAGTGATAGCATAGCAGGTAGGGTATTTGACTTGCACGTGGCCGACCAGGGTTCGATACCCAGCATCCCATATGGTCCCCTAAGCACCGCCAGAAGTTATTTCTGAGTGCAGAGCCAGGAGTAACCACTGTGCATCACCAGGTGTGACCCCAAAAAAAGGCCAAAAAAATAAAAATAAAACAATTGTATCAGAGTAGAAAAATCTTTTAATAGTAAGTTAAAATATTCGAAATTTTTCAACTCATTATGAAAACTGCTCGAATCTGTATATTTTTAAAGCAAGCACAAAATGTCAACTAAGGCCTAACTAACGTCAGAAGTTAAATTACAACAACAAAATTCCGATCTTTCTCTTTATTTATTTTTCTTATTTTGAGGAAGCCACACCCGAGTGCCACATTCAGGGATCATGAAATGCCGGGGACCAAAGGTCCAAGCACCAACATACAATAAAGAAAAGATCAAAACATATTTGAAAAATTAAGAGAAATTATGAGAACTGAGAATGAAACTGTAGAAATTATCAAACGTCCATTTACCAAAAAAAAAAAAATACTGATTTTCATTCTGCCTGATTCTGAGATAAGAACTACGTTTCATGGGAGAGAATGGGTGTCATCCTAGGAAATAGGAGAGAGGGAAGGGAGTTAGATAAGGAGTTAGTGAGACTGCTCTGCAGGGGCTGCATACCCCAGGATACTAAGAAAGAGAGTACAGAAATAAGCCTGAACATTCTTCCATCCAGTGCACAAGAAGGCTGGGATAATTGTCCATCAGCTTCCACAACATCACTGAGAGGTGTCATTTTCTGACGCTACTAGTCTCTGCGCTGGTGATCAAAGCAAGCTCAGAGAAACAATATCCTCTGTTGCTAGAAGTCAGAAGCAAAAGTGCCATGGAGGTGTAGGTGGATGCCCACAGGTCCTCTGCCTGTGGACACTCAGCCACCCCATTATTGCCAAGATACCTCATGGAAAGGATGGTAGATCCTTTCCAGACGTTAACCATAAGACTCACAACAACACTACATGTTCAATAATATTTTCATTTTAGAGTCAGTAAAGCTAAGATTCAAGATCAATTGTTCAAAGTTGCTGATGGGGTATTTTAATCATTAAAAAAAAACCTGAGTTTTGAAAAATGTTCCAGCCAAACATTTGTGTTCAAGCATGAAAAGCACTGAAAGTCGCAGTGATATGAGCAACACTTTGCCTTCTAAAGCTCCTTTCCTCTTCCCCCAGCACCCCGGGGAACAAGGTGTGTCTAGGACTGTGGGTCAGGATTTCAAAACTCTCATAGCAGATGTTTCCCAACTATGTAAAAATCATATTCTGACAGCTTGAGGGACGTCTTCAGGCCTGAAAATGAAAATATTCAACACAGTAATTGTTCTGAATCTCCCACTGAGAAACCATTTTAAAAGGGTGCATTTCCTATGTCACAGTATAATCCTTAACCTGGTTCTAACCATCTGGAATAGAAACTGCCAGCCACCTCACCATGGATGCCAGAAAGACCCTGAGAATGCTGAGGCACATGGGATGAGGAACAGTGAGGGACACCTGTGATGGCCAGAGGGTACAGCTAGGCCCTCTCCCCCATCTCTAAGAAATGCATTCTTTTCCAGGCCAATTGTGTTCTGAACTGACAATCATGCTTAGGACAGCGAGGGGTCACAAAAGGCGAGAAACATGGCAGAAGAGATGACAGAACCTGGTCTTAGCATTGTTGATGGTTGAATTTATTCCTAGAGTTACAGTTACATCATGAATGGGTCAAATATCTGACTTTGGAATAGACACATTCACACAAAACATCCAGTTCCTTTCCTTCCGGAAGAAGCTGGTCCCATGAATTCAACTGCCCCGTAACCGATCACTTATTTCCCAATCAGTCACCAAGACCCCTCCCACCATGCAGCTGCAGGCTGCTGTATCTATTCTCTCCTCCAGAACAATTCCTTGTGCAGCACGTTTAAAATTACTTCATCCTATTTATTTGCACTTCTTTCCCAGGGCAACACTCCCTCTAGTGTCTGTGGAAGGATCTCAGGTTCCATTGCTGGTGCATAGGGTGCAAGCAAAGAGGAACTCAAGTCTGTAACTTGATGGGTTCCGATCACTCAAAATGACCAGCAGCTAGTATGATCCCTCTATGAAAGAGGTTGGAGATAGTTGCAGTCATGGAGACTTCCATTTCATACCAAGCATCAAGCAGAGCAAGGAGGTCCATGAAGAATCAAAGCCGGAACATAAAGGACCACTGCATGACTTCAGTGTAAATTAGTTTGGCAATTGGTAGTCGTTACCAACCAACCCGGCAGCCAGGGTTCCTCAAGTTTTCTAACACTACATAATTCACTCACTTGCTTCAATAGGTTTTCCATGATTAGCAGTGAGGTGTCATCATAAATACTCAAATCAAAGAGAAGCTACTCTTGGGGCTGGAAAGATAGTACCAGGCCTGTGGCACTTGCCCTGCATGCAGCACACCCAAATTAGATCCTCTGCATTGCATATGGTCCCCTGAGCACCAGCAGGAGGAACCCTTGAGCACAGAACCAGGAATAATCTCTGAATACAGCCACATATGGCCCAAAAAGAACCACCACCACAACAACAAAAAAGAAGTTATTCCTTCTCTTCCCCAGTGCCTTAAGGACCTGGGATAGCCCTGGAAAAAATGTATTACTCACTCATCATTATTTAAGGTCATCTTTAACCTGACTGTAACCATCTCTATTACAAATTCTGATTATACTTCTCAAGAAGTCAGGCTCTCACTGGTTTCACTGCCCACTTCAGCACTGAACAAAGACAAACAGCTTTGTCGTGCACTCACTAGGAAACTAAGTAAGTCCCTTCCTCTGCACCGCTGTTTGCATCTGAAAATGAAGGGGAGACCCCTTCCAGCATAATGGTAACAGCTAAGAAACTGCAGTACTTAACGGCTTCCTAGACACATGGAGCAACTCCTCTGATTGCTCCCTGCAAGACCTTACTCAAATCTGGGGCACTCTAGTGCAAGAAGTGCTATTACATTTTTACTGACTTTAAAAAGAAATATCAAAGAGAGAGTAACATTGTGCCTGGTGTCGCACCTCTATTAAGGAACAGCAGCAGAGGCCAGAGTGATAGTATAGTGGGTAAGGCACTGGCTCCACAATCCATAACCAAACAGGAGCCTTGATCACCCTACTGCTCGGTGTCCCATTTCCCAAAACCACCCTCTCTCACAAAGCATGACAGGAAATAGGCCCCACTGGACAGTGCCAATAGTCTTAGTGACCAGCATTCTGAGGGGCTGTGTTCCGGGTCCTCACTCATCCCTGCGCAGTGGCAACAGTTCCCGCCGTGCCCCAGTAAGGAGTTAATAGAAGAAAGCTATTTGTGTAATCATGAATTTCTTAAACTCCATTACATTTTCCAAATTTACTATAGCACATTTATTAGTGTACTCTAAAGAACAGCATTTCCATAAATAATTAAAGCCAAACTACACTGATCGAAATAAATGAGCGCAATGTTCCCGGTGATGCAACCAGGCTTGATTCACTAACTCAAACAACGAGGTGACTCACAGGAGGCCCCCATTAACAACAGTTAGTAAGATGCAGATTGTCCGAGGTTAACCAGCGTGGTATTTATTATTGTCTCCAGCCATGGGCGAGGGAGGCAGGGCTGGCATTAGGACTCTGCCCCAGAGCAGGAAGGAGGAATCGCTCCTGACATCCCATGGCACTGCACAAACCTATCCTTGGACATTGTCAATCTGACTTACAAAACGGACAGCTCTTTCCCCACCTCATCTGAGCAAAAAGGCATACATCCTCTGGGAAGGAAATAGTGCTATAAGCCCCTGAGGACTGCTGGGAGCAAGTAGTGAGGATGGCTGCCCAGAGAGAGGAAACAGTAGGGTGTCCGAGCAGCAGGAGGCCAGGATCTGCCTGAGTCTCCTATGACACAGCTCCATGCTATGTCCCCCACCTTCTCTCCACCCTTGACATTCTGAGAGCTTAAGAGCATGCAGTTCCTCCCCGCAGAGATCCCCTCTTCTCTGTTCTCACATCCTGAAATGGTCATTTGATAATGAACCACATATCACCACTCCCAGCAGCTGTCTTGTAAGCACATGTGATTTCACGTGACAAGAGAACCTGCTCCCAACCGAATCCTGTTGGAAGGACCTTTGTCTGCACCCTTCTCTTTCCATCTCAGTCCTACCAACCTCAGTGGCCGGAACACTGCCAAATGCACCAGAAACATATAGCAGGTGGCACCATATCTAATGTGAGTTTATCTGATCCCAAAAGTTCTTGAGGAAGAAACCAGGACTGCCAACAAGTCTTTATTTATGTCCTCTTACTGAGTGGAGTGATGATGCTTCCTTATCTGAAGTTAAAATGCATGTATGAACTCACTGACCAAATGCATAAATGATGCTCTTAAGAGACTACGGTCACCTGTCTACCCTCTCCTGCCCCCCCACACACGCACAGGTCGGGCACTGTCCCCTCCCAGGTCAGTCCAGTAAGAGTATTCTAAGCTAAGTGCCAAGCCCAGTGCCACTTGCCGTTAGGCGGGCAGGAAGACAGCACTCCCACTTGGTGGGCAGGGCTACTGTGATAATTCTTTAATTCCTTGTCCTCGGAACACTCACAAAACAAGACCGAAATAACTCGGCACTAAATGAAATAGAATCCAATGTGTGGTGTGGTCAATAAATCCTATAAACAATTAGGACAAAGGAAAAGAAATGCTTCTTGGGCCGGTTCCATGAGATAGTGTGAATGTGAGCAGCACTTCACAAAGAAAAGCGGGTCTCCTAAGTTAGGGAACCTCAGAATCCAGGGCTAAGTACAGATGGGGTATGGGCAGCATGATGCTGGCTTGGCCAGGACGAACGGGCCCGTGGTGAAAGGGTTCCATTCAGAGTTCAAGAAGTGGACCTGGGACTGGGAAGGGTGATGACAAACAACTTGCATTTGAATCCTAAGATACCAAAGGAACCGAATCCAGAATATAGACCTACTGGATGAAAAGCCCACACTGACGGCAGGACTCCACTAAGAAACGCCCTGAGAAATAAACCATGGCCTTCCCAGGAATAAGATTATTTTTCTGTTTGTTTTTTTTATTTGGGACCATACCTGGCAGTGCTCAGGGCTTAATTCTGGCTTTGCACTCAGGAATCACGCCTATGGGATGCTGGAGGTCGAACCTGGGTTGCTCGCATGCAAGGCAGCACCCTACCCTCTGCACTATCACTCCAGCTTCCCAGGGACAGGCTTCTAATGCTTTCAAGCCCTCGGTTCAAAGGTCCCAGCCAGTGGTTAAACCCTACAGGGCACTCACTGCATTTAAGGCAGTGCCCCAGCCCACCCCTGCCCGCAATATCACCAGCCACATAGCTGGCAAATCCATGCCCTGAAGAGCACAAGTCCTGTTCACCAGACTGTACACCTTCCATCACCTACTCTCCACACTTTTCTCCCAAATTTGCTACGAATTTCCTTCCTGCTGGGGAAGAGTCTCAAGCCAGCCAAGAAGCTCACAGAAGCAGAAAATCAACAGGTGAGTGAAGGCCCCCAGCCTCAGGGGCACATAACTTTGCCACTCAGACTTGGTCAAATCTCCCTGCTCCTTAGGGGGATGATAGGAGGGCCTGTGGGGTGGAGGCTGCAGGTCTTGTTCCCAAATGCCTCCATTCACCATAAAAAAATGTTGCACAGCCCCAGGAAAAGGTGATCCAGTCTTCTTGCCACCCGAGCTACCAATCCTCTTCTTCCGTCAAACCTCACACAGCTGGAGAAGCCACTTGCAAATATTTCTTCTTGCCAGCTACAAAGCAAGCTCCAACCGTTTCATTTCTGCAATCATTCAATCAGGCCTCGCAATTAAGGAGTTTGCAACTTCTGCTCACCTTAGAAATCACTGCAGGTTCTGAGAAGCCAATCACATCCTCCAGCAAGGCAGAGCAGACACACGCAGTCTGCGGCCAGCACTCTCCTCCCCCTGGCCCCCACCCCAGACAGTGACCAAGAACAATTAGTGCTGTTATGTCCCCACTGCCTTTTCCAGCTACATCTCAACTGAGATGACTCCCCATGTAATATTAATTAAAAACAGATTCTTTCTGGCAACCGTCTCGAAGCACCGCTTCTGTGGCAGGCTTCTTTATTAAGCCTTCGAGAAGGCAAATGCATTAAGATATTGTGACACCGAGGCTGTGAGCAGGGCCGAGGAAGGCTAGACCAGCCAGCCAAAAGCTATTTGAAAAATCTGTTTGGGAGCCACAATTAGATGCTCCAGTGAGTGAAATGCAATTAATCTGATCAAATCTGTCACTATTTTGCACATTAGGAGTAAATATTTTAGAACACCGTCCAGCTGAATTAGCGAAGGCTGCACGGTCTTGCCCAGGAGAAGCTGTGGAGGTCCATCTCCCATTACCTTCAGGGGTGCGGGACTTGGTGGGGATGTGGACTTAGCAGCAGCGGCCTCTTCCCTTCACCAGGGTGCAGTGGGAGGCACACACAGCCACGGATGGCTACTACCCGGATCAGTGCCACCACACACTGCAGAAAGCAGCCTGTAGGCCAACATCCCTGCAAGGGAGCCGGAGCAAAAACACCAGAGCCACAGCCTGCGGTAGGAGGAAAGGCGGAGCCCTCTCACCTAAGCACCAGACACGGGGGATCCCCATGCAGCCTGACCCTCAGGAGAGGGAGACATGAAGAAGCAGGCTGTTGCCTTCACAACTTCCCACTCTCCGGAGCCATTTGCCAACTCACTGAGCGTGCAGGGAGGTGTCTGCCTGCCTTGGTGAGTGAGGTACAGAATGATGTGGGGTTTTTTTTTTCTTTTTCCCTGGGACCCACGGAGACCCAGTTCCTCTGGCCACTTGTAACACATGCTCTAACCCATGAATCACCAGGATCCTGGTTGGAATCAGTGGGAGAGAAAGAATGAGCAGAGACCCTCCACAAAACCCCAGCCCCATTCCTCACCCCCTAACAAACATCTGGCAGGGCAGCAGCATCAGAGGGAGACCCAGACCCCAGCCCACCCCTGACAACTCCTGGCTCAAACCTGGTGGGCATCAGTCCCTTTGCCCATCTCGTAAATCATCCCACCACAGTAAGTGAGTAAGTGACCTTGTTGACCTGCAAGGATCCTCATCAGTCTCCTAGCACACTAGGATCTCCATCCTAGTACATTTGCAGCTCTGTTGACTTGACTGCAAAGTGCTAGAAGACAGTTCAGTTCTTCCTGCCAACCAGGGGTATCTGGGAACTCTCCCCAAGGGGAACTCAGGAGGTTCACCAAAAGCCTGGTCTCCTATCTGAGACCGCATCACAAGGAAGACAGTGGCCTTGCTGCAGGAACAATGTTTAACAGGAAAAGTCAGAAGAGGAGATGGAATTCTCTTTCCATGTCCCAAAAGCCTGATGTCAGGACCTGTAATCTCTGCCTTGAGAACATCCTTCTCCACTTTGAAACAGAATAGGGAATCTTCCTGAAGTTTCATCAGCTCCTTACTCCTCACTCTGGCTTGTGTTTCTAGCACCTTCTTTTGCTGCTCTCAGAAATGGGGGAAAGGGACAAAGAAACCACCTGAGTAACACTGCAGAAACTGTTCCTCCCCGGGTGGTTTCCTTCAGGGTTCCAAGGAAACAGATCAAGGTTTCACCAATCTTTCTACCAGTCCAACTGCCAATGGTCAGACTGGCAGGTCTATTCCAGGAGCTAGAAAGGCAATCCTCTCTGGACAGGAGAGAGGAGACAGAATGGGGTCTCTGCATTTCCCCCTCCAAACTTGCACAGTAAAACGGGTTGAGAGTATAACCAATAACCTCCGCAGAGCTATTAAGGAGTACCCACATTTCATCACCATTAGTAAGGACACCAAGGTTTACCTCCCAGGGACTTTTGCCCCTCTAAGGATGGAAAAGTCACCCCCGGGGATGAAGAGATACTAGCCTCTCGCTTCCTTAGCTGTCTGGCTGTGCTGGAGGTGAGAAGAGCAAGCCATCCACATTTAACTAGTGGTTCCAGAATGCATTCTAAGCCCCAAATTCAAACGTTTTATTTTTTAATTCACAGAACAATGATCCTTTAACTGGAAGCAGAGCTAAGAAAACTCTTTAGACAGAGTGAATTTACATTATCCAACTGTGGCAATCCTGGGGTAACCTCCTGCTCCTGAGAACATGTTTCCTTCCACACACCCTGTCCACCCTGCTAAGCAAGTAAGATCCTGGAAGCAGAAACAGAGTCCGGTGGGGACATGCCAGTCTCCACCCAACCACCCAGCTCTGCAAAGGCACACCAGGCCCTTCCCCCATGCCAGAGCTGCTGCCCTGCTAGAAAAGGGTACAACACAGATCCTTCCAACACAGCCCGGCAGCTGGCACTTGTGTTGTGTATCATGAAGAAACAGGAAATCGGTACTAGGTGTTGCTGACACACTGTGCTCTACAGACTCTTACACACTGTTACTCACTACTTACCCCTGTGACATCCCCAAGCCCCCTTAAAATAAGGCTGAGTTTTCCAGGAAAGTCTTTAATACCAGTAATGAAGAGAAATATCAAAGGGGGTGTGAGAAGCCTTCTTATAGAACAGTTCTCCCAACCTGTTTGCCTGTACATCCTTCCTCCTCCAGAATGTCCAACGCCACATTCTGATATGATCCAAGAGCGAGGAGGCTTATGGATATTGCTGTTCCTGGCCAGAGTGGGGACCTGGGGACCTGTGGCTAGAGGGTGGGGGGACTGAGCAGATCACGGGAAGGCACGCCCCCCACCTCTTTGTGCTGGGAGCGGTTCCGGGTTGCCTCAGTTTCTCCGCACAGTACCTGGAGCAAGTGGGGCAGGGAGTGAGGTGAGGAACCCTCACTCCAGGCTCACTCTGAAGTCTGCAGCATTCCCGGGCACGGTTCGCAAGTGCCAGAGCCACCGGAGTGGACTCGAGTGGACTCAAGGGCGCCACCTCTTGGCACAGCGGTGTCCAGGGCAACCAAGCAAACCGCGAGAAGGGGGTGGAGAGATGCGCGGAAAACTGGAACCCCTCGCTCTGCTCTCCCGGGCAGGCAGTGGGCAGAGGGCAGCAGCCAACGGGAGTTTTTCGCGGAGCCACTTTTATGCGCTTGTGCACGGGTGTGGGATGGGTGCGGGATTTCCCTGCACGCTTTAAACTTTTTCACTGCCTCTCCTCTTCCCTTCCGGAGCCGCTGCCTGGGGATGCTCCGCGGCGGTGCCACCTGCACACCAGGGCTGGGACCATTGGGGCGAGCAGGTGTATAGGAGTCGCCTCGATGTCCAGGTTTCCCTTCGCTTGATTTGAAGAGTGAAGGAGGGGGAAACCCAGACAGTGGCAGGAACACCCCTAGTCCTTCCCCCAGACTCATCTATTAGTCTGGGTCCCCACCCACAAGTTCAAGCGCCCACCCGCCCCCAACCACAAGTGACCACCGAGCCCTCCCTCCGGGCTCATCGGCAAGACCCCTCTTTTCCTCGCCTCTCCGGCAGCACCCCCCTTCCCAGGGTCTCCGGGCTAAAACAAGCGCACACCCCCCACTCCCACCCCCCACTACAAACTCCGCTAACCTGTTGGGGCCGTGGGGGACGCGGCAGGAACCCGCTCGCCCCTAAAAGTCGGAGCTCCCCCTCCCTCGCCCGGGTCTCGACCCGGAGCAACTATCCGCGTCTCGCGCGCTTCCCCCCTCCAGCCCCAAGCGGTCCCCGGCGCTCGGCAGACGGGGTGTTCTGCAGCCCGCGGGTACTCACGCTGCTGTTGTGTCCCGACCAGTGCACCATGGCTTGGTTGTGGGCCGAGTCGCCGGTCAGCGCGAACGAAGTGCTGGGCAGCCGGAGCTCCTCTGCCGCCGCCCCGCCGGCCCGCGGCGCCTTCGCCTCCTCCCGGAGACCCTTGGCCAGAGGGCGGCTTCCTGGGGCATCCTCAGCCAAGACGGTGGCACGGGTGTCCCCGCGTTCCAGGGCACTGGGAGGCTGCGCCCGGCGACTTCTCCTGGCGCCGCCAGGTTTGCCAGCAGCCGGGGTGCCCGGTGCCCACGGTGCGTCCGCCGGCGACGGCACCCGGGCCGCTCCCGGCTTCTCGCTGCCGCCGCCGCCGCCCGGCTGGGGCAGCGGCTCGGGGGTGGGCCGGTGCCCCCGAGCGGCGCCTCTCCGCGCCGCCGCCAGCTCCCGGGGCCACGGGCTCGCCCCGGTCCGCGGCGGGAACGGAGGAGGCAGCGCCGGGATCCGCGAAGCCGGGGCCGCGGGGCCTCGGGGACCGCCCGTCGCGCCCCAAGTGATCTCGGCGCCGGCCAGGACCCAAGTCGACAGGAGCAGGAGCCCGGTGCGGGCGAGGGGCGCCCCGGGCCAGCCAGCGGGACGCTCGGTGCGCGCCGCCTCCATCCCGCTGCGGCTGCCGCGGCTCGGGCTGCCGAGTGTGTGGCGCCCGCCGAGGTGCGGGTCCGGCGCGGGGGTGCGGGGGGGAGTGCGCGCGCCGGCGAGCGGCGGAGAGTGGGGAGGGGGCGGCCGGGGAGGAGGCGCCGGGGCGGGCGCGCCTCGCCGAGCTCTCCCCGCCTCGCGCGCCCGTCCGGAGGGGGATTCCAAACGCCCGGGCGCGATTAATAAAGGCTCCCTCGGTGCCGCTCTCCTTGCTTGCTTTTTTTTTTTTAATTCTCTCTCTTTTCTCTTAAAAATAAGATCTCCCCCCAGTCTCCTTCCCACCCCGAAATCTTCTCCACCGAGCTCCCCCAGAAATTTGGCCCAAAGCTGTGTTGAAAGGTAATAAGAAGATCCTCTTAATAGGAGAATCAAGTGGGAGCCAGGAGGGGCCGGGAGACCCGCACGGATGGAGCCTCCGGGATCTCCAGCCGCCGACCTGCTCGCGGCCAAGAGTTGGGAGCCGCTGCTCGCCGCGTTCGGCGCGGGGCTTACTCTCCGCGCCTGTCGTGGGGGGCGATGGGGGGAGGGGGGGAGGGGGAGCGAGGATGGTGCGAGGGGAGGTGGTGTGGGGGGGGGCTGGAGGAAGGAGGAGAAAGAGTAAAAGTGTTTTCAGCGCCAACTGTTCGGGTGCAGGAGGCCGGCGGGTGCGCGGAGGCTCGGCGCGGGGAGACTGCACGCAGAAGCCGAGCGCGGGCTGGACCGGGACTCCGCTCCGCGCCCCCCACCCCTGCCGGCGCTCCGCGCCCCCGCTCCGGTGCGGGGGCGCGGGGAGTGCGTGCGTGCGCGTACGTGCGCGCCAGCCGGCCCGGGTGAGGCGAGGGGTGCGCCCGGGGTTGGCGGGCGGGTGCCGGGAGCTGGGGAGGAGGTGGGCGGGGAGGACCCCCGGGCTGAGCCGCGGGGCGGCGGGGAGCGGGGGGCGCGCGGCTCCGAGCGCGCAGTTGGCACTCGGGGCGGGTGGGAGCGACGGCGGGCGGGGCGGGGCCGTGGGCGCGCCGGTCACGCACGGGCTGTTTGCGTTTCCCAGAGTCCGACTGGCCTCCCCGGCCAGGGGGCAGGAGGCTAATGCGTGTTGAGAGCCAGGCCGAAGACTGTAAACTGGCTGATTTCTTCCAGCCTGCCCGAGGGCCCGGGGAGGCTCCGGCGCCGGGGTCTGGGGCTGGCCGGCTCCGGACAGACCCCGGGGTTCTTCTTCCCGGAATCCCCTGGGCGGGAACTGGAGGGAGCCAAGGACCATCCGCTGTCACCGGGAGGCTTCGCGCTCCCCCACATCGATGGCTCACCCATCTCCCCCGTTCTTTCCGAGAGCGGGCTGTCAGAGAGCGGACCCCGCCGAGGCAGCGTGGGTCTAGCCACCCCTCAGTGGGGGCTGGGCTGGAACCCTTTGTACCCAGTCGGGAAAAGGGAGGCGTCTCCGCCAGAGGAAAACGGACCCCGGGTTTTACCGACCCCGGGTTGGCAAGCGCAGTCCGCCACCTCCGAGAAGCTCTCGGGGCTTGTAGGGGCTGGCTGCAAAGACCGGGAACCTTGGAGCTGGAGGAGGGACTATTAAGGCAGGAGTAGGAGGCGGATTGGCGAGCGTGACCGCCTCCCGGCCCTGCCCTTCCTCTACGGAAACGACTGACTCGCTCTTCTTCTTTGGGGTGGAGTAGGGGGGCTAGAAAATGGGGCGAAGGGAACGGAAACGATAGGGAAGGGAACGGAAAGGGGCGAAGAGCGATGGCTAAGTGCAGGAGAGAAGGAGAGAGGGGGCTCTAACGGGACAGCAAGGGGGGGGGGCGAAGGGGCACGCCGGGGAGGACCAAGAGAGCTGGGGATAGAGGAGACGCCCGCGATTCGGAGCCGCCGGCCCGGGACGGCGACCCCCCCCCCCCCAGGATCCCAGGCGCCCCCTTCCTGGAGATCTTGAATTTTCCACCCGGGGCTAACTTGGAAACTGAGGACCCAGGAAGCTGGGCCGAGGAACCGTTTGGTGACCAAGTCCAGCCCAGACGAGTTTCCCAAGACCCAGAACTGCGAGGTTCGCACGCCGGGGAAAGTTGCGGTGCGAGGGCATCTCGGTGGGCACCGGACCGGAAGAGGCCATCCGCGGGATCCCAGCGCCCCTAACTGGGAAGGCCGGGTGCTGCAGGCCCTGCAGAAAACTGGGGGCTCCGAAGGGATGCAGGGCTCCCTTAGCCTGGGCTCCGGGCAGGAGGGGAGGAGGGCGCTGGGCTGTCCTGCCTGCAAGTAGCACCCTCCCCCCCCCGACGCCCACTGGGGAAGGCGGTGGTCCGTGGCCATCCCCAAGCCCCCTGCAGTTTCCCCAGGAGTGCTGTGTCTGGAAAGTTCCACTCAGGAGCCTTGGCTGTTGTGCGGGGTCTCACCGTCCTGGAGATTGTGGCATTGGGGGAGGAGGAGGGATAAAAGACTCCTCTGGGTGGGATTTTTCACTTGTTCCCCTGCACCAATCCCTGGATTTTCACTTGTCCCCTACACCAGTTCATCTTTTTGGCCTTGCTCCATCAGTCATCACCACTTTCCCTTCCCCATTATCTCCACCCTACCCCAGCTGCACCCACCAATTTCCTCCCAATTCCACCTATGCATGGTCTCTAGAGCCCAAATTTTTAAAAGAATTGTGCCCTGTATCCATAGCTTCTACCTTTCACCAGCAGCTCTATGCTGCATTTTCCAGTCTGCCAGCTGACTAGTGACTTGCAGAAGCCTCGGCCAGCAGTGACCACCCAGGGCCTTCCTGAGAGAGCCAACCCCTCAGCCTCAGCCTCTGCCTCCTCCCCTTCCCCCTGCCACCTACCTACCCACATACTCCTCACCCTCCTTTGTAAACATGTTCCATCTAGAAAGATCTTCCCTGGTTTATATGGTGCCGGGGGTGTCTGGATTCTCCCTGACCAGTCTTTGTCAAGTTCACCAACCTTTTCTCTGATCCGGGTCTGAAATGAACCCCAGCTCCATCTTTCCCACCATTCTCTGTGATTGGCTTGCATCCTCTCCTTCACTGGTTCATTCCCACCAATGATCTCACCCATTCCTAGGCTGAAGCTGTCACCTCTCGCTCTTGATTGCTGTAGCCTACTGGCCATTCCTTGAGACCCGTGTGCATCAAATTCCAAACAAAATTCTCTAACATCTGAGTCACCTAGATTGCACAGAGCATGCAGCCCAGCCTTTTCCTCTTTCTCATCCACATATTCAGAAAACTCATAGGTAATTCCTACTCTAAAGCCTTTTAGCTGTCCTCTCCTGTCTATTCCAGAGTCTCTGTAGTAAAGAGGACCCTAATCATCTTCACAAATCACAAATCATCCTGTTAATCGTTGATTGCCTCGAGCAGGCCCCAGTAACGTCTCCTTCATCCTAGCCTG
>JAOXYA010000021.1:20541369-20552389 GCA_028565675.1 Sorex palustris | reverse complement strand
TCCAATGGAGACGTTACTGGGCCCGCTCGAGCAAATCGATGATCAACGGGAGGGCCTTTACCTTTACCTTTATGTTTAAATGTGTCCTATGTCTATCCCTGATGGACAATAGAAACAGTATTAGCATCTTTACTTCAATCATTAAACAAAATTTAGAAAACTTAAAAGAGTAGAAAATCTGTTTTCTGTACCCTTAATGTTACTCACTATTTTTCTTCCTTCCTGATATTCCAAAATTTCTTTTGTTGTTGTTTTCTTTCTCTTTAAAGTACTTCCCATATACATTTATGACTAGGTCTTCTAGTGATGATAAATCCTGGGTTTCTGTTTTGTTGTTGTTTGTTGTTGTTGTTGTTGTTGAATTTGAGGATGTCTTTATTTCCCCTCATTCTTGAAAGGAATTTTTACTGCCTATAGGACTCTAGATTGACATTTCTTTACTTTCAGCAGTTGAAAAAATGTTTTGTCAGTTCTTTCTGATCTCCAAGATTTCAGAGGAGAAATTCTTTGTCATTTGGATTGTTTTCCCCTATTGATAATGTGTCACTTCTTTCTTACCACTTTCAAGATTTTTCCTTTGCTTTTAGTCTCTAAAAGTTTGATTGTGACATGTCTTATGTATTTCTTTCTATTTTTATTTTCCTTAGGGTTCTCTCAGCTTCTTGAATATGTAAGCATTTCTTTTACTAAATGAGCCATTTACAGCCATTATCTCTGCCTACTTTTTTATTCCAGCATTTTCTCTCCTTTCCTCCCGAGTTCCGGACCATGAATGTTAGACTTGTGTTATATAGTTCCACAGCACCTGAGACTTCTATTGTTTTTTCTGATTGTTTTCTTTCCTCTCCTTCAGATGGGGTAATTTCTGCTTTTCTGTCTTCAATTTTTCTTTCCTTCCTTGTATTCTGCTCCTGGAAATCTTACTGTTTGATTATTTTTTCTGCTATTGTGCTTTTTGTTCTAAAATTCTCATTCAATCCTTCTTTATGTTTTCTATTAGCTTGCTCAAACTTTCTATATTTTTATATTTTAAATATGTACACAATGGTTTGTTGAAGTACTTTTACTGCTTTTATTCCCCCACAGTTTTCTAGAAGCTGCTCTGGAAGAATACGTGACACATTCCCTTATAGGTCGTGAGTTCTCTGTAGCTAGAAGTTTGGAGAAAAATATTTAAAGTTTTTTTTGTCAAGTTACATGACTACATGACCTCTAAATTTATTTCGTATTTAACACTCATTCAATACAATGACTTTTAAAGTTTTGTCAACTCTAACATCTTTGTCATCTTGATGTTAGCATCTATCAGTTGTTTTTGGTACATTCAATTTGAGATTTTTTGGTCCCTAACGTAATTGGTGGCTTTTTATTAAAACCTAACTATTGTGAGAATTGTTTCTGGAGCCCCTGAATCTTATTTGACCCTCTCCACTTAGCTGTCTTCTGAGACAGCTGTGGCCTGGAAAAGGGAGGGAAATGCCATTTTGTTCCTACTAGGGTCAAAATGTAAGTTCAAAATGTAGACATCCCTTGCTTGTCTATTAATATTTGAGTGGTACAGATAAGAAAGGTGGATGTTCCCCCTCCCCACCAAATCTCCTCTTATCCCTTCCTTTCTGGAAGGGTCAGGAGTCATTATTCCTTCCCATGTGCCCTCCTCCGACACAAACAGTGGAGGGAGGCATGGGTTGCAGGGAGTACGGGGTGTCTTCACTGCTACCAGCCAGAGAGAAGAGAAAGTCCTGACTCTTCTCTGGGCATCCCCTGACTCCACCATAGCAGGCTGACTACCAGTGAGGATAGAATTGTTTTCTATAGACCTCATGCATGGGACTGAGGACAGCCTCATCACCAACTGGAGACTCTTGGCATCCTACTTGGCCTACTCTTATACCACTGCCATAGAACTGGAGTAGCTTGTTACTGCCCCACGAGGGAAGTCAGGGCCCTCCCATTTTGTGGGTCACTGAGGTGCTAGACAGGAGATGTACTGTCTAAAATTTGTCTTGTCTTTCTCCTGCATTTGGTTGGAGAGAACAGGATTTTTACTATGTCCTTTTTATTTCCACATCACTGTCTCCTTCATGTTCAAGTCTGAGATTCTTGGATCATCTCAAGGACTCTTGCCAGTTTGCTTTCTTCTTTCCAGTCATTATCCAGGGGGCTTGTTATGGTTGTTGTACACTGGTAGAAGGAATAAGGGTAGGTATACCTTCCCAGAAGCTTATCGCCTCTATTGTCAAGGCCTCTTCAACCAAACTCAGTTTCCAGCAGAGTGAAGGTTTTAAATAGTCATCCAGAGACTATGTGAATACAACCACAGGCAAATTCTCTAAAATCTGAGTGAGCCGCTCCCTGGCTAAGCTTGAAATGGGTCTATATTCTGCAGGGCTATTAAAAAGGGCCTCCAAAAAGTAGGGTGCCTTTCATTTTCTAGTAAGCACATCTCTGAAGGGTTATATATCTGTAAAATTGAGATAATCATAAACCAACCTTACAGGCTATGTTAAGGATTAAATAAGGATTCCACAAAAAAGCACTAAGAAATGCCCCTGTCAAATTTTAAGCTCTCCATAAATACTATTGTGGTGAGAAAAAATGATTTTTTTGTCAATTAGATTGCATTTCTTACTGATTTGCCTTATCATTTGAGAGGTGACATCATTTCATTTCATTTTATTTTCAACCTGACAATGGTCCCCAATGCTTAGACTCTCAAGCTTTCGTCCCCGCCTTTGTGGCAAGCCCTGGGTAATCTACAAATGGACAGACAGTCAGTGCAGCCAAGGGTCTTTAGAATTGATTGAATCCGGCGTTCCTTCTTTTGTCCAGCCCTTACATAACCCCCTAATTGTTCCATTTTACAAACTCACATATTGGTTTCTTTAAATTCTATGTGTTTGGAGTGGAGCATAATTAGCTCTTGCATTCACTTGCCTCCTGTTCTAAAGGCTTTCCCTTGGGTCACCATAGGTGGTACCATTATAATAATACTCATTTTTTCCTGATGATAACCATCATCACCATGATAACAATAGTTGCTGCTTATGGAGCATTTATTATATCCTGGGCACTTTTTGTTGCAACTTTTCCAGATTTTCTCAATTTATCCTCACCAAAGAACTAGATTATATGTCCCCTTACTTTGCCTACTTTTCAAATGAGGAAACCAAGGTTTAGAGAGTTAAGTAACTTGCCTAACATTATAACGCTACTAAGTATTACAGCCTGCACTCAAGAACTGTCCAGTCAGAGACCCGGCCAAAATGCTCCCACTTGGGAAGTGGGGTTCATCTTTTCTGGCAACTACCACCGTGCAAATCAATGATGTCTCACCAGAGACTTTGTTTGCCAAAGGTAAAGCCATTTAAATCCAGAGCAGCCATGGCTCACGAAAATCAAAAATTCAAACAGTCTAACAGGAGGAGGTCTGAGTTCTGCTTAATTGACCCAGTATAATTATTTCCATTGAATTGCTCTGCATCTGGGGATGGGTATTTACTAAGCAGACTGGCCCCGTGGCTCCCTTCAGCACCTGCTTTAGTCTGGAGGAAGTTAATTGCTTGGAAAGTTTTCATCTAAATTACCAAGTTTCTGATTCCTTCCACTGCCAGGCACACACACACACAGACACACACACACAGACACACACACACACACACACACACACACAGAGTCAGTGCCAAAGGGACTTTGCGCAAAGATAGACCTATTGTTTAGCTCAGCTGCTGCTTCTGGATGACAGTGCTCAAGCCATTCTGGGAGTCTCCACAGCACAGTTGTTCCAGAGAGCACAGCAGGGCCCTTTGCACTGCAGGGAGGAGGGTTAAGAGAGCATCATGGCCTCTACAGAATCACTTAGGCCCAAGGCACCTCACAACATCCCCACCACCCAGAGATGCAAACCAGGAGAAGGAAGCCCAGGCAATGTGTTTATCCAAAGTTGGCCTCTTACATCTTTGTTGAGCCCAAGGAGAAGATAAATTACAGCTTCTGTTAGTACTATAATTGCTTTAATTAAAATTTAGGAGGTCGGAAAAGCCAATTCTGAACGTCAGCTTTCCAATGATGTGTGTTAAGCCAGCAAAAAATAGAAATACAGCCCTGTAAATAACTAGCATATTGTAACTGGAGCAATGCGCCTGTGCTGTATTCACATAGAATTGGAATAGCAATTAAATGATAACTGGGATTCTGTGCTCTGCCCTCCTCTGCCTTTGCCCTCATTTCACACCTAGGTAACAATTATATGCATAAGACTAGGTGGCTTTTTCCCTTCCCCATCTGAGTAGGAGCTGACCTCTAAGGTCCTTTGAAAATTCTTTCGTGAACTTTTTCCTGAGCAGTGTCTCCAAAATCCTCCATCCTAATCAGTCACTGTACTTGTTTTCTGCATCATGCATTTTCTCTTTTAATTGGACTGGTTTCAGCTTTGTAGCATAGTCTGTCATATATAGCCGTTTAATTGTGTCGTGTTTCCCTAACAAGATTATAAGCTCTCGGGAGGCACTGAACGTGTTGTTTTGAAAGCACAGACAGTTAGAGCTGGAAGGCTCTCTGAGATTGTATTGCAGATGAGAAAACAGGTCACAGAGCTAGTTGGGAATGAGTGAGGACTGGAGCCCAATAATCTCAGTTCCCTGTGGGTTCCAACCATGCTCGGTTCAGTGGGAGGTGGAGAATGAGTCCTGTTAAGAACTGCCTCAGTCAGGTATGTAGGAGATGCTAGGGGGAGCTTTTCTTGGACCACCTCCCCATCTATGAGCCTCATTTCAGAGTTGGGCCCATAAAGTGAAGACTAAGGATGAGAGTCACAATTCAGAACAGAGCAGGGTACCCAAAGTTGACTGAGCATGAACCCACTGTGTCCTGGGAATTGTGGAGACTCTTGTTTCTGAAGGACCATTAATGAGGGTAGGGACTCATCTTCCTGAAAACTTGACAGTGGGTGGGCTTGTTATAAAGGTGTCTCCCCCCACGCCTCCTCCGCTTTTCTTCCCTCAGGTTCTTAGCTCTATTTTCTCAGGATTAGACATTGAGTGGCATTTACAGGCTGTGTGTGCAGAAAAGTCAAAAAAGTGGGTGAAACAGGAAATGAGGGGGTTGATGGGGCTAGAATTTTTTTTTTTGCTTTTTGGGTCACAGCCGGTTATGCACAGGGGTTACTCCTGGCTCATGCACTCAGGAATTACTACTGGGGGTACTCAGGTGACCATATGGAATGCTGAGAATTGAACCCGGGTCGGCCGCATGAAAGGCAAATGCCCTACTCACTGTGCTATCACTCCAGCCCTGGGGGAGAGAAATTTTTACAGATACCATTTCAGAAAAATTTCCCAAGAGGGTAGCTTCACCTGGCTTGTGTTACCCTCAGAGTCACCCCAGCCGGAGAACAGGAAGGTGTACCTTCATATTCCCAGCCCTTGGGGGGAATCCCATTCTCTTTTCTCCTCTCTTTGATTCAGGGGAGCGGGTTCCAGGTGCCCAGGGTGGAGGGGTGAGATTGTTGTAAAGGTGCTAATTGTTGAAAGTTCAGAACACTTAACAGGAAAGGTATCCAAAGACTTCAGGGCAAAGAACCTGCCCTTGTCTGTATCACCAGGATATCTCAATCTAGACAGCAAGCACTAGGAAACTTGATAAACGAGTGTCTCTGTCCTTACTTTCTGGTTTCATCTTGGGTATCTCAATCTGGTTATTTGGAGCAGACATGATGGGGATCTGACAGCATTTCCAGAGTGCAGATACCCTCAGGCCTCAGGGCACAGCATTTCCTTGATACCCTCAGGACACAGTTACTAGGGTGATATGACTGCAGGAGGAAGACCTTCTGATCAGACTCTAGAACAACATGCATAGTGAGGTGGGTTAGGTCCCCTAGAGACCACCAGAACTTTTCCCAAAGTGGCATTTACCTTTCTGCACCAGAACCAGGTAGAACATATTGTCTATGAACACACACGTTCGTGTATTCAGGATCCAACCCTGCTATTGAGTAGATGACTTGGAAAAATTAACCTCTACAAGTCTTGATTTTACCATCTATGAAAAATGGGTATGATAAGAATCGTGCAAGCCTGTGTATGTGTACATAGATGTGTAAAAAATGGGTATGATAAGAATCATGCCTGCCTGTGTATGTGTGTGAGTGTGTGTGTGTGTAATTTCACAAAGGCACTGAAGTGAGTTGTGTTTTCCAAAGAAAACCTTGGGAAACATCTCATGTGGCTGTTAGCATGCTGGGATTATTCTCACCATGCAGCAGTTTGATTCTTCCTTCCTGTGAGTCTAAGGGAAAGTGCTGAGGGCATCCGGCTCCCTCTCACAAAAGGTGACAGAAGTGCTGTGTGTTGGGAGGATGGAACTGGACAGTGATCAAGCTTAAACCCAGTTTAATGAGAATCTAGCTCCATGAAGTTAGGAAACTCTAAAAACTCACCAGGAGGAGAAAAATGGAGGGAACTGGGACTCCATAAAGATAAAGTAGGGAAAGTACTAACACACACACACACACACAGACACACACACACACACACTCTCATACTGTGATCATTGTCTGACACCTAGTCAAGTCAGAACTATCCTGCCAAACCTTCCCAAATTTCTGATCTGCAGAAATGGGCAGAAACAATGAAACGATTGTTTTTGATTTAAGCCACTAAGTGGTCATTTATTACAGAGCAACAGATAGGTGAAATGGCGCTTCATAAATGCAAGGTATTGACATTGTTATTCACCACGGTACTGGGAAATCATCCACAGCCTTGCAGGTTCTGAAATGTGATTTGCTTTTATTCCACTGAGAGTGAATCAGTATCTCGGGGAAGGACTCTCACTCATCAAGGTCACCAGGGACTGCTCTACCTCCCAGAATACCAATTTACCAGCAGTATAGAAGTGCATGAGGGGAAAACATCTTGTCCTCAGACCAAGTGATTTCCTCTGTGCAAGAAACTTACTTTAACACTATCGGAGAGGGTGAGATACTACAGAGGTGAACTTGCATGCAATGTTCATGCAAGTTTTGATTCTGACAACATATGGACCCCCAAGCATCACAGGATATGGTCATAGAGACCTTGATCTGTGTCACACTCAACCAGCAATGCATCCTTGGGTACTAGCATTGAACTCCCAACCCAGCTGACCCCGTTTTGCCAAGAGAAGAACCCTAAGAAAACAAACAGAAACACTAAGCATGTCTCTCATTCATGGAGCTCATGGTTACCCTCTACTAGATTAAGACGTGCATGCTTACTAAGGAATTTTATACCTTTTCAATAACTAATTAACTTCTCATTCATATTGAATGTTTATATCTGATTAGGTTTTTCTTTTACATCCATAGAGATGCTTATTACAATCCTTTACCTATTAATGGAGACACTTAAATTGTATCTATAATACAATGTTTTCCAATATAAAGCCAACATCCCCTTTTCTGGAATAAAACAAACTTAGTACTATTATAGGCTTAAGATTTCCCCTTTCAATTTTCTTAATTCTCTTCACACTTAATAAAATTTACACTTGTAGGATTCATCTGTTTGAGATAAAATCTAAAATGTATGAGCACAGAATTATCCATAACATTCTTTTAATTTATATATCTCTTTAAAAAAGATTTTGGTTTTGGGGAAAAAACATTTTTTAAATGTATAATTTTGTGTAATTTCAGATTAGTTCTAATCATCTATATATGTGTGTCACCTCTTCCACAAAAAGAAAAAAATAGAGATCTCATCCATATTGGGGAGAGGGGGAGAAAACATAGCAAGAGAACAAGAAATGGTCATAGTCATCCAAACTGAAGATTTGGTCTATTAAATTGAGTTTAAATGGGGGTGGAGGTGGGGGGATGTTCAGGACGGGTGGAGGGATACTGGTGGAGGGAAGCAGACCCTCTAGGGTGGTGTTGGAATAATGTGTGTGAAAGAGTGAGTAACAGTATTGTAAATCCCAGAATCTCAATGCAAATGGTTTGAAAAAAATTAAACAACAAAAAAGATAAATTATAATTAGCTTGTCTCCAAAGACTAAAGTGAGAATAAGGGAGATCATTTATGTAACCCCAATGATTCAATGGCGTCAGATCAAGCACCACACATGGGGGCCAAAGAGACAGAACAGTGGGTAGGGTGCTTGCCATGCACTCAGCCAACATGGGTTGGTTTCTGGCACTTCATATGATTCCCTGAGCCTCATAAGGAGTGATCCCTGAATGCAGAGGCAGAAATAAGCCCTGAGCACTGACAGGTGTGGCCTTAAAAGCAAAAACAAAATTAAAAAAAAAAGAAAGCATATGTGTTCATCTTTCTGAAAACAGTGGGCCGGGTGAAGGATATGAGAACCCATACCCAGGACCCAGGCATGGGCTCCTCCAGACGGCCTTGGTTGGCCCATCTGATTTTTCCTCTATTGCACAGCTTTAATACAGACTAGTTCCACTCTGATTATAAGAACTTATTCCAGTAGATATGAATAGTATTCTATAAAAAAAAATAATGTCCTATGTGAAATAGCCAGATACATTTAAAATATGCTAGATTCAGTAAAATTGTTCATTACTACAGGACTCATTGGAAACTTAAACATGCCAATTCATGAAGCAATCAACGCAGAGGAAGATATAATACAAACATGAATTCTCCTATATACAATTATTTCCCCCAAATTTGATGAACACAGTTTTAAAAATAGCTTCAATCAAGTCACTCTCTGAACTAGGACTCATTCTGACTGCCTAAGTGGTCTTTTTACATAAAGACCTTTTCAGACTCATGAAGAGGATTTTGTCAATTACCTCAAAAAGATCCACCTCATTTGACTTTTGCTCCATACTCTATTGAGTGATATTCTCTTTATGGCCTTCTGAACTTCTGAATCTAGTGGAGTTCAGGAGGTAAACAAACATAGGGAAAGTGCTAGTATGGAGAGCCTATAATGCATGCTGGAAATACCAGGTGACCTTATATTTTTATTATTATTATTATTATTATTATTATTATTTTACCACTCCCAGTGGGCTGGAGCGATAGCACAGTGGTAGGGCGTTTGCCTTGCGCACAGCCGGCCCAGCCAAGCCGGGTTCAATTCCTCTGCCCCTCTCTGAGAGCCCGGCAAGTTACCAAGAGTATGGGTAAAGCCTGGCAAGCTACCCATGACGTATTCAATATGCCAAACACAGTAACAACAAATCTCACGATGGAGACATTACTGGGCCCGCTCGAGCACATCCATGGACAACGGGAAGACAGTGACAGTGACAGTGACCACACCCAGTGGTACTCCTGGCTCTGTGCTTTGGGATCACTCCTGACAGGTTTCAGGAAACCAAGTATGGTGCCAGGGATTGAACTCAAACCATATGAGTGCAAAGTTAACACCCCATCCCCTGTATTATTGCTCTGGACCATAGAAATGACTTTAGAGGGAAGCAACATTCAAGGTGGACTTGAAGACAGAAGAAGAATTTGACAGAAATTCCACCAGCAGAGTTGGAAAGACAGCACCAAGAGAGCAGAGACCTAGAGAGAAAGCAGGAAATAGCATTCAAGAAACTGGCTTCAAGTTTGTGGGTGAAGAGACATAGCTGTCCAGGCAAGAGAGCTCTAGAGATCTATCAAAGAAACTGGAGCTAAAGGAAGATTGAGGACCCAGAGACTCATTGGAAATGAGCAAGGGTCGCAAGATTCTTCTCAGGAGCTGGGAAGAGTTCTGAAGCTAATGGGTGGAATGTACTGGGGGAAATAAAATACAGGAGATCAATGAGGGAGGTACAGCATTACCCCCCAGGAATCTTAGCTGAGACTGGAAAAAAGCATGGCAGTTCCATAGTCCTCTGTACACTTCTCTGTGCAAATGGAGACAGGCTATTAGAACATCTGCTGTTAAGAAAAAGTACTGAGCTCTGGGCTTCGGGCTCTTTGAAAACTCATCAGCAGATCATTTCAGGCTTGAAACTTCACACAATGACAAAACAAAGAGAAAGCACTCTGGGGTGAGAGCACATGAACAAACCCCATTAATCCAGCCCTGCAGGTAAGAAAATAGGATTTATCCTGGTTTAGCAGTGCAAGAGACAAGAAGGGTTAGCCAGTCTTCCCTAGGGCAAACATAACGGCTGGCATTGTATCTCTTAACCAATCTCAGCTCTAAACTCTCCCACATAGCTGGAGGATATAAGGTGTGAGTGGGGATGCCTGTTAGTGCTATTCAAAACTCCCAGGGTTTTGTACATCCTTTGTCTTCACTTATTATATTATTACAACTAAGTGATCCTGTATAAACTAATCAGGTCATTTAAGGAGGCAGATTCAAGTTTGAAGTCAGAGATCATCCAATGCCACAAACAAAGGTATGCCAGGTCTCCTAGGCATCCAGGAAGCTACCTCAGCAGAAGGCACCTCACCAGAGAAAGTTAATTTCCATCTTTTATATCTTCTGCAAGTAGTGGATTCCTCATTTGCTTTGTAGGGCTCAGATACATTCCTTTCCTTTGCCCTGTAAACTACATTTCCAACTTCTCAGGTAGCTGTCATCTAGTTGAAGCAGGAGATTCAATGGTAGGCTAACTGGAGTCGGAGGAAGAAAAGATGTCATGATATTTCCCCCTTTTTTCTGTTTGACTGGTGTCTTTTGTGTGGCTCTGGCCCCTGCTGGGCAGTCCCTGGTATGGTAACTCCTTCTAGATGGCCCTAACATTCTGACCTTAGTCATACCCTCTCTTTTGGAGCTTATAGAGACTCCAAATATATCACCTGTATCACCTGTCATCCTGCTGTTCGTTGATTTGCTTGAGCAGGCACCATTAAGGTCTCCATTCATCCCGGCCCTGAGATCCTGAGATTTTAGTAGCCTCTCTCTCTCTCTCTCTCTCTCTCTCTCTCTCTCTCTCTCTCTCTCTTGGTGTCCACTGAAGTAGCAGGAGGTCCCCCATCAGAAACCTCGCTCAACATGGCTGCTCACCAGACCGCCTGGAACCTTACACAAACTCCAAAACCCAGGACCCTACCGGACA
>JAOXYA010000021.1:20465063-20477256 GCA_028565675.1 Sorex palustris | reverse complement strand
AGGAAGGAAGGAAGGAAGGAAGGAAGGAAGGAAGGAAGGAAGGGAGGGAGGAGAAAAACTCATGGCAGCATTTTTTTACAATACCAGAATATGGAAAATGAAATGTTCTTCAGGAAAAAGAATGAAAAATGGGGTTTCTATGTACCATGGAAAGTTATTGAGCTGTAGTAGTAGCATGACTGAATTAGAACTAAAATAGTAGTACATGCTATCATGAGAATAAACTCTGAAAACTTTATGCTGAGTAAATTTCATGCTAAAAGAGGCTAGACATGATAGTTCCATTTGTTTAGCTGCCTTTATGTGACTTACACAGGCCAGGTAAATCAACAGAATTGGAAATTGGATTAGTAGCTTTGCAGGGATGGGGAGGAAAATGGGGAAGTCTAACTGCTTTCGAAGGCAGATAGTGAAACTGTTTTAGAACCATGTAGAGGTGGTGTTTACACAACATTATAAATATACCACTGGTTAGTTAGCTTTAAAATGGCTTTCATTTTACCATATGTGAATTTTATTCCAATTAAAAAATAAACTAGCTAGGGGTTGGAGCTATAGTACAGTGGGTAGGGCATTTGCGTTGCATGCAGCCGACCGGGTTCGATTCCCAGCATCCCATATGATCCCCTGAGCACTACCAGGAGTAACTTCTGAGTGCAAAGCCAGGAGTAACCCCTGTGCATCGCTGGGTGTGATCCCAAAAAAGCCAAAAAAAATTTTAAAAAAATAGCAAACCAGCTAAACAAAATTAAAAAAAAATTAAATTAAAAAAACTCCCCAAAAGTGTAAGTTAAGCCTCACTCATCCTTCCATGGCTTGATGGTCACCATCTTCCACCCAGGATGCACATAAAAAAATGGCAGGATTCACCTGGATTCATCCTCTGAAGCAAAATTTCAAATAAACTTTGGAGATTTACAAATCTCATAAGATATTTCTTATTTTTCTCTTGCCCTTTCCACTCTTTTAAATATTTCCTTAGATTTCCTTTCTCTAACCACCAAAGTTGCACTCTTGTTGCTATGTCACTAATATTACGCATACCTGCACCATATTCCCATTTCAATCCCCAACATTGCTATCTCTAAATCAAAAAACTCCAGTTCTGCGTTTCACATATTTGCAGTCTGGTGTGTATTTTCTCTGTTATCTTCATGCTTATTCAAATATTCCCCCAAATGATCTTCTCAATCCTTCTCTCAGCCCTTGGTATTAGTATCAAAGAATAAAGTAATTCCGTGTGTGTATTTTTATTACTTCTTCTCCTGCCCCAAGATCCTGGGGACCAAAAGGGAATGATTGGGTGGCATTCTCCCAGGTCAAAAAAATGACATTTCCACTGCAACATGCATTGTCTAACTACACAACATAGGAGTTTGGTTTGAAACTTAAAATGAGAAAGCCTGAGTTGGTGAGACAGTTGGTAATACCCATTTCTCCACCCCTAATACATGCTCTTCGTTATTTCATAGCATCACTATTTATCAGCAGAGACCATCTGCCTTTCCTCCTGGATTTTATGCGGAAGACCTCCTCTTGTATCAAAGATAGAATTTCATACCTTTCCAATATTTTCTTGTGCTTACTGTCTACTTCCTGCTCGCACGGCAGAGCCTGACAAGCTCCCGGAGGTGTACTTGATAGGCAGTAACAGTAACAACAAGTCTCTCAATGGAGACGTTACTGGTCTCCGCTCAATCAAATCGATGAACAACGGGAGGACAGTGCTACAGTGCAGTGCTACAATGCAGTGTTACTGTATACTTCTCCCACCAGCTCATTAGCTCCACAGGGCTGAGTTTGGCCTCATCTGTCCAATGACATGCCCAAGACCTAATATGCCCGGCAATCAGAATAGATGATCAAAAATATTGTTGATTTGAACCCTACAAGATCTCGTATTTGGGTCCTCTTGGGATGGTTGTTTCCCTAAAGAAATAGTTGGGGGTATGAATCTAGTGATGGCTTTCTGCCTTCTTCTCCACTTCCTTGTTCCCAGTGAAGATGAAGGCTCAGGGGAGGAGGGAGTGTTCACGGGCTAATGAAGCTCAGCTTGTTAGAATTCCCAGTTTCTCATCTTGCTATCTCCCCAGTGAAATTTAGAGATAATAAGGTCCTTCATGTGCATCATGCCTTGAGAATCAATAAGTCTCCTCACATAATCTCACTGGGTTCTGGAGCCATCCTTTGGGAAAACTAGAGACTTTTCACCATTTCACAGAAAGAAGCCTTGGATGCTTCTGGATGAAAGGCAAAAAATAGAACAGGCTCTCCCACTCTTTATATGCTCAGGGCCCTCCATTGCCAGAGAAGGCCCACTGCTCTTTCATAAAGTCTTAATCTTAAAATCTTATTTTTCTACCTCTACAGTAGAAAAACAAACCTATTTAGAGAACAGTAAAGTTCAAAAGAAGAGAGGAAGGATCTAGGTTTCGTTTTTGCTTTGTTTTGTTTTTCAAAGATTGACTCTCCCCGCCCCCCAAGTTTGGGGTTGCTTTTCATATGGTGGGACTGAGATTATGCATATCTGGCCAAAAAAAAATCACAGCCATGATGTTTTCATCATGTCTTCAATGTTGTACTTTGGAAAGTATCAACATCATACAAAAAAGGTAAGACATTTCTTTTCCTCTTTTTTTTTTTGAAAGTATGATGCTCTTTATTGATGTAAAGATTTCATATAGTGAAATGTGGATATTGTAACTATACAATGTACTAAAGTTTTTATTAAGATATCATTGACACATATATTGTGTAAGTTGAATGTGCTACATTTATATTGCAATAGAAATCATTGACATTTATATTGCAATGATTATCAACAGTGTTGATAACAGTGTTGATAATTCCTCTGCCCCTCTCGGAGAGCCCGGCAAGCTACAGAGAGTATCTCGTCCGCACGGCACAGCCTGGCAAGCTCCTCGTGAGGTATTTGATATGTCAAACACAGTAACAACAAAGTCTCCAATGGAGACATTACTGGGCCCGCTCGAGCAAATCGACGATCAGATCAACGGGAGGGCCTTTACTTATTACTTTACTTATCAACAGTGTTAGTTAATATCTCTATAGTATTACATGATTAATTTCTTTCTTTTATTGAATCACTGTGTGATACACAGTTACAAAGTTATTCATAATTGGTTTTCTGTAGGATAACATTGGTTTGTCCTTTCTGCCTTGCCACAGGGAGTTAACATTTATTAGGTTACTCCCATCACAGTGCTGCCATTCATCTGTGTTTACTTGTAACTTTTTTCTTTGTGTTCTGTTGCCTTGTAAATATTGTTTTTCTCTTCTCCTTAAGCCCTTTGCATAGTCCATTTAGAGCATTGTCCTTTTTGTATGGGCACAAGAAGACAGTTAATGCTATGCTTTTGTAACATGGGAGTTAAATGACTCCAGATAATATTACTTCCGGGGCATCTGTTCTCTGGACCTAAGCCTCAGTTGCCCTTACTTCTTAGCAACCCAACAGCAGAGTCCTGAAGAGGGACTGGATTGACCCAGGCCAAGCTATGAGCTATGTGCTACCCTGGCACATGAGCCTGGTCAAAGCACCATAATGCGTAACTATAAGTTCAGAGCATGGTCATAGACATATTCTGTCATGATCCAAAAAGCAATAACTAGATTCAGACTCTGCTAGTGTTAGGAATGATTAATCTGGCCTGAGCACTGTAGTCTGAATCTGTAATATCCCCAGGAGAGCCACCCTACAGGCTCAGTGTATCTCTTAGTGTGTCCATACAAAATAATATTAAGAAGTACAATTAAGATGTTAATTAAGTTATTGGACTAAGGAAAGTATATAAACACCTTAAGTGATATTATGCCCATGAACAAAAAAGGGCTTTCTTATGTTGATTTTGCTGCCTGCCAGAGGGGGTGTGGTGACTACCCCCAATATGGGAAATTGGAGAGAGATGAGAGAGGCCAGAGCGGCAAGTTGAAGCAGAGAGATGAGCAAGGGGACAGAGGGAAAAGAATATAGGGGAAGAATGTAGGAGCAGGCAGGTGGAGAGATGAGAGAGAGGTTGTTGCGAGAGGGAGCCTGGAGAGATGAGTGGAAGAGTTCGAAGGAGACAGGAATGAGGGGCAGCGTGAGACTAAGCTCAGTTAGACTGGAAGAGGCACGCGGGGAGAATGGAATAAATGGCAACTGATCACCAACCGGCTTAGTCCTCGCTTCCTCCTTTATCCGCCCCATGGCCTGGGATGCCCTGGGAGTCCACTGAACACAGGCCACAGGAGAGAGAGCCATGGGGGCTCTCTCTCTAGTCGCCCGGAGAAAATACAGGTTTCCATCATACAATGTTCTATCACCTGTCCCTTCACCAGTGTACATTTCCCACCACCAATGTCCCAGTTTCCCTCCCACCAACCGACCTTTATGGCAGGCACTTTTCTTCTCTCTCTCCCTCTCCTCTTTCCCTCCCTGCCTCCCCTACTCTCCCTTCTCTCTCTCTTTTGGGGATTATGGTTTTGGTTTTGGTTTTTTTCTTTTT
Organism: Sorex palustris; assembly: GCA_028565675.1. NCBI lineage: Eukaryota > Metazoa > Chordata > Mammalia > Eulipotyphla > Soricidae > Sorex > Sorex palustris. The sequence goes on along the minus strand of JAOXYA010000021.1, from coordinate 20,472,748 downwards.
GGGTCACACCCAGCGATGTACAGGGGCTACTCCTGGCTCATGCACTCAGAAATTACTCCTGGCAGTGCTCAGGGGACCATATGGGATGCTGGGAATCGAACCCGGGTTGGCCGCATGCAAGGCAAATGCCCTACCCACTGTGCTATCGCTCCAGCCCCAGGGGATTATGGTTTTTAATACAGCTACTGAAAGGTTATCATGTTTGCTCCTTTACTTACTTTGAGCGTTCAGTTCTTGCTCTAGAGTGATCATTTCCAACTATCAGTGTCCTAGTGGTTCCTTGTCCTCGTTGTCTTCTCCTCACCATCACTTGTGGCAGAAACTACTTGCATTTATGTTAGAAATTCCAAAAGATGAAAGAGAAATAATAAAATGAAATGTGGGATCCTGGGTAGGATTACAAAACAAAAGAGCAGTGGAAAACTTGTTCAAAATTTAGAAAATATCCAAAGTTAATAGCTAACAGGACTGTAACACTGTAGCATTGTCCTCCCGTTGTTTATCCATTTACTTGAACAGGCACCAGTAACGTCTCCATTGTGAGACTTGTTGTTACTGTGTTTGGCATATCGAATATGGCATGGGTAGCTTTGCCAGACTCTGCCGTGTGGATGGGATACTCTTGGTAGATTGTCAGGTTCTCTGAGAGGGGTGGAGGAATTGAACCCTGGTCGGCTGCATGCAAGGCAAACATCCTACCCGCTGTGCTATCACTCCTGTATCAATGTTAATTTTGCCGTCTTGATCATTATACTATGGCCAAAGAAGATTGTAACATTAGAGGAAACTGGGAGAAGGAGATAAGGAAACTCAACTATTTTGCTACTTTTCTCCAAGGCTTAAATTATTTTTATAAAATGAAAGAATTCAAAAGGTCCTTTATTTATTCTCCCTATCTATGTCTATCTCTAGGAAGAGAATGGGGGAAAGATATATCTTTATAGCTCCCAGTCACAAATGGTAGAAGCACTGAACCCCAACCCAGATGAGAATAGCTCCAACTCATTTCTGGGTTCAGAATTGAATGACCAGCAGATGGGGGGGGGTGTCTTTCTGGAATTCCAGGGTCTTTCTGGAATTCCACCTTGGATACTTGCTGCATCTAGAGACTAAGTTGTAATCTAATAGAGGAAAGTGGAATCTGGTCTCAGTGGGCAAACTTTCTGCTTACCTGAGAGGCCTTCTTCCTCCTCCATGTCTATAAGACACTAGTCATTCATTTTCACTGCAACCTGGGGCCACACCTAGGTGTTAAGCAGTTAGCATTTCAGAAAATGTATTCCCTGCTTGGAAGCTGGCAGCAGATGATGGGGGGAAAGGCAGCTCAGATAGAGAAGGAAACACCAAGTAAAGGGTGTTTGATGGACTTGCTCGGGTGCGAGATGCGTGCTGAAAGCAGACTGTAGACTGAACATGATGGCCACTCAATACCTTTATTGCAAACCACATCCGAAAGAAAAGAGAGAGCAAAAGGGAATGCCCTGCCACAGAGGTGGGGGGGATGGGGTAGAGGTGGGAGGGCTACTGGGTTCATTGGTGGTAGAGAATGAGCACTGGTGAAGGGATGGGTACTCAATCATTGTATAATTGAAACCTAAGCACGAAAGTTAATAAGTCTACAACTGTACCTCATGATGTTTCACTAATTTAAAAAAAAATTTTTTAAAAAGAAAAGAAAAGAAAATGTATTCCCTTCTTCCCTGTCCTGACCTTAGCTCTACCGCAACTTAGCTCTTCCGCCTTCATCTTAAAACGAAGCATGCTTTGGATAGAGTGTTTATACTGTGACTGCTAAAACAAGCATTTTCCTACTTAAACTATTATTTACACTTCATTCAGCCAATATTTGCATAGTATCAGTAATAGTATTTGTGAAGTTGAAATCTAGCAATTAGTCATTGTGGGTAACAAAAAACACTTTTTAAAACAAACCCCTCCTTTTTTCCTCTAGTCAACAATGAGGATATACAGAATCCCTTCCGAATCTCCAACTGTGTTGGCCAATGGGCAGGGGGTGACTGCTCCAATGCTATCTTCTACAACACACAATACGGGCCCTTCTTCAATGATCCTAGACCCACCCCATAACTCAGACAGGGACCCCATTTACTGTCGACTCAGGGAACTATGTCCAGTCACACACAAGAGAGCTAAGGTTAGGATCCAGACCAAGAGACACTGAAAGGAATGAAAGCTTAGTTATCCATCAGATATGCCATTATCAAAGGGAGGATGGGGAAGGAGAGAAAACTTAGCTCCTGTGCCTGTTTCTAAGTGCCTGGGATTCTAGAAGGAACTTCATCTCTTATTAGCAACTGTTTGAGTCTATTCGAGATGCTATGACAAGAGTAAAATAGATGGGGGTTGGAGAGACACTACAACAAAATAAGGCACTTGCCTTACATGCAGCCAATATAGGCTCAATCTAGGCAACCCATATGGTCCCCTGAGCACCACTAGGAGTTATTCCTGAGTGTATAGGGTGTGATCTCAAAATAAACAAAAATAATGCCACCGATGGGGCATTTTTTAAGCAACAGAAATGTCCTTTCACTGTGCCGGAGACTGAGCCTGTGCAATCAGGTAGGTTCCCCTATGGTTGGGTTCAGGTGTGGTAAGTACCAACTGTCCAGCTCATCAATGGCCATCTTCTCCATAGACGATGACATGGTGGGAGGAGGTGAATCAGGTCTCGCTCCTAAAATCAGTCGCCACATCCCTTCATGTGCTTGAGCTTCAACATTGGAATTTTGAAACCATCATGCTAGAGAAGCAACCCACCTCCATCCCTGATTCTTCCTTCCACGGGTAAAGTCCAACAACTCATCCTGTGATATGGAAGACAGGAAAGTGTGGTATCCAACCTGCCTGCACTTGACTTTGAACATTGCAGACTATTAGAGGGGAGTGCGGTGGGACACCCAATAGTGATCTCAGACCCAAGGATCCAGAGAAAGTCTGCAGAGACTCTGGTACTTCGGGGTACCAGAGCTGCTGCCTAGCCTGATTCAGCCTCCCTCCTCCCACTTGTCAGCTAGTCTGAAGTGCTGAAAGAACCAGAGTCCTTGACACCACCTTCCTCGAGAGTTGTGAGCCTAAATTTCTCTCAGCAGGAGGGAGCCTTCGCCAGCCACTTGTGGCCCAACACAGTGGGAAAGAGTGACTGTCCCATATCTGCTCTGCCCCTACTCTTTAATTACTTAATGACAGTGAGTGGGCTTCCTCCTCCCCTCCAGGCGAGCAGCGTGGGGTGCGTTGACATTCAGGGCCCCGGTGTGTGGGCAGAAAGCACAGATGTGGCTGGAAAATGTCAGCCTCCCACAGCCTCTCTCCCCATTAATCACAGCACCATATGACAGGGCACACCTCTGGCTGTGGAGCCCAGGCTGACAGTCCAGAGCCCTCGGCTCCAGGCCCAGCCTCACAGCTAAATTAGACCTGTGACGCAGAGCCAAGAACTCAGCCTCTGGGAGCTTCATGTTTCCACAGCTTTGCAACGATTAGCAAAGGAACGTGGATGGGGAAGAGGTTCATTAGGGATGGTTTTGGGAAAGGGAGAATTGGGGCATAGACCCAGAAGGACCTAGGACCCTCAAGCTCCCACCGCTGACAATCTATCGCTATTGTGGTCCCAGAAAGGGATGGAACTTGTTTGCCACCAAACCCTCCCACTGACAAATAAGCATCACAATAGTATCCCCACAATAAGGTGGAGGGAAGGACTTAGAACCCAGCAGAGTGAGGGACATGCTTAATTCGCCCCATTGGATGTCTCTGATAGAGCGGATTCAAAGTTCTAATAGAACTTTAGAACTGGCTCAAAGTTTTAAAAGAACTATTTTCCAAGATAAAAATAACATGAAATTTGCCACAACCCCATCCACCATACTCACAATCTTATAGAAAGGATAAACATGTACATAAAGAAGTGGGGGGCAGAAGAGGGGGCTGAAATAGAAGGAAAAAGGTACCATAGTGTGGGCTGCTCTGCTGAAGGCCTGCTGACCACATCTCTTTCCATATTTAGCGTCCTCACTTGCACCCAGGGCAGCTGATTCTTTTGACACCTAGAATCTAAGATAAGTCATTCAACACCCCTGAGACTGCCCTGTAAGTGGGATATAGTCAATGCTCCTAACCTGGAGTCATTGGGGATCGATTAGTGGGATTTGAGTATCTTGATCAAGGAGTGTCCTTTGAACTGACCTAGTCTCCATCTTTTCAGTACTGGGAAGGAAGGGGTCTTGGGCATCTCCAAGGTTTCAGGGCCAGAGATGGGGAGAAGACAGCAATGCTGTGTTTCTCCTGGGAATAGCTTAGGGTCTAGAGCTGGGATGAAGTCAGAGGCAGAAAAAGACAAGGAGTTTCTGAGAAGGCAGTGAGCACCACTCTCACACGTGTCTTCTGTGGCTGTGAGCATCTCCGTCCCACCCAGGCCTTCCAGGCAAGATCACCTTGAATCATGTTAAGGATCCAGTATCAGCTCCAGACACAAGTCTGAAGGATCCAGTATCAGCTCCAGACACAAGTCTGGAGCAAATGATGCCCTGGCATGCCAAGATCTGATTCAGAGGATAAAGAAGAAATCCTCCAATCAAGATAAAACAATTTGACTACTTTGGCCAGGCATTTTCGTTTATATCTCTCTGGGGTTGCTGTGTCTTTAATTCCATTTCTCCATCCCAAGGCTGTGCCAGGCAGAGAACTGGGAGGCACACAGGGCCTGGTGCTGGAGTGATTTGGTCCCTGCTCCAGGAATTCACAATCTGCAACCCTCAGATCTAAATCTGCTGAGGGCAGGGACAGGGTTGCAGGTGGAAGATCACTCTGCTGTGACCCTGCAATGCTGACCACACAGCAGGTTCTCACTGTGGCTCTTCAAGGCCACACTTCTTGGTATCTTTCCCACAATGAAAGAAGCAAGAGTCAACAGAACTGGAATCAGTTTTCGTCCCTTATCTAATCAATTCCAGGGAACCGATTTCTTCATTTTTTCATTAAGACTGAACAGTAAGAAAGATGGCTCCCAAATTGGTTCCACAGACTCGAGCAGCATCACCAAGTACTAATGTGACTAAGGCACTTGTGTGGCTCCAATAGAGAGAATTCTGGGTTGAAGCCTCAGGCTACCACTGACTCTGCCCATGGTCCCTGGTTCAGAGCCTGGTGCCTGAGGGTTGGTTCCTCTGCCCATTCCATCAGGAACCAAGAAGCAAAGAGGGATCTGACCTAAGGCGTGGAGGTGGTTCTCTCCAATCCCACACCTAAGGAGCCAATGTAGTGGTCCCAGATGTCACTGGTACCCACAGAGAGTTTCCAAGAAAACAGAACTGACATCCACATTTGAAATGGACACGAGCTCGTGAATTTAAAATCTGGGTTTCCATCTGACCTGACCTGGAAGCTCAACATGAAGAGTGGCTACATCCTTGGGACAAAGCCTGTACTGTGTGACTCCCTAGTTCTCAGCACAGCTTTTTTTCTTTCCTCCTCTTTAAGGACCCTGGAGTCATCTGGAAAATAAACCTGATGGCTGGCTGGTACTGCAGAGATTGATAGTAATGGGTGCTACTTGACTCCCAGGACTCTGGGGAGAGGGCGTTGCAGGGTGTTGGGAAGGGAGTCAGGGAGAACCATGAGAAACATGTGTGGTCCTGCGTGGGGATCAGGTGTGAACAGTAAGCCAGCACACAGCCTCTGTGCAGGAAACCTGGGGGGTGGGGCGATAAGGCTGGAGTGCTCATTTGAGCCTGTGCCATTGGAATGAAAGCCCCGAATGCCAGCTAATATTATTCTCAGATATGCATGCCAGAAACCCCCAAGATGATGTATGGTTTCAGGACTAAGGCTGCCAAGCTCACCCCTACACACACTTCCGCCCCCAGGCTCATGACGAACGTTGAAGTGGGAGTCTGAGCCTCAGGAAACACAGGCTGCATACAAAGTTCTGCAAACCACCCTCCACCTTCCTAGTCCCTTCCCCTTCTGGTGGTTTCCTGAAGCAGTCACAAAGACCTGTGGTAGCAGGGAGCTAACTTCTGGGTTGAATTCTTCCAGAGCACCTTGGGGGAAGAAAAAGAGAAAGAAGGAAGGGGAAAATCTCCTTTCAGCTTCATTAGAGCGCTTGCTTAACCAAGCTAAAAATAAAACTAATTGCTTTTGCTATTCGAATGTGAAAAATCAGTTTTTAAAGGATCAAGATTCTCCTTGGCTGAAGAAATCATTGAATCGGTAATAGACTGGCTGCCAATGAATTATGAATGTCGTAATCAAGCCTTCTGGAAGGCCAAAGTCTTGGTTACAAATGGGCACTATAATTAGCAATATGCTGAAGCTGCCGAAAGCCAACGCCCCCCTCCCTCTGTCTTTTTTTTTTTTTTTTTTGGAGAGGGGAGAGGCAGGATTGCTTTTTAGGCACTTGGCTCTTCTCAAACAAATGCCTTGTTCTCACCAGTACAGGAGGCATCTAGACAAAAGAGCAGAGAAACAACCCTTCCTCCTCTAAATCCCTTCTTCCTGCTCCACTCCCCCCAACATCATAAAGAGTTATCAACTCTTTAGAGGTTATCATTTTGATGAAATTCTCTCTCATATGAACCTATCACTGTGATCTGTGGAATTGGGAGTCAGAGGAGACAACCGTGCATATCCAAAAAGGGAACTTAGAAGAAGGGCAAACTTCAAGACTGAGATTCATGATCAGACAGCCTCAAGGGAGGTCACAGGGACAACTCATCCTGCCCTGGAAGGAGAGGTTCTCTCCCTCCCCAGTGAACACAGGTCAATCTAGACTGGTAGGGTCCATCATTATAGGGTCCTGTCCAGAGCCGCACACCTGAGAAGGAGCTGCCTACTTCAGTGAAGAACAACTAGGATTGGCTGGTTGTTCTTCAATCCCTTACCTGTGAATTGTCCTCTAGAGATGGGACATGTACTGAGCCCTGAGTTGCCTGAACAGAAGTTATTTCCAAGAGCTTGCATCATCCCAGCCCTGGTGTGACTGGTGGTGGGGAAGCAGGTGAAGGATCTGCTTGTGAACCAAATGCCTCCACCTGTGCCTCTTGCTGAGAGCAACTACATGGGCCAAATAAATGAGGCTTGGCCCCTTTGCCCGTTAGATTTACCATTTTGCTGTTGTAATTCAGGTCCTATGTATCTCAGACCAACTAGAGAGAAAAATCAAGAAGTGGCGCTGGAAATGGCTATCTGCTAGAACTTCTGGGTGATTCTAATGTGCAGCCATGGTTGAGTGCCATGGGGGCCCACTCGAAGTTCAGAGACTGTGACAGGAGAAAGAGACTTGATTTCTCAGGGGGACTGCAGGTTCTGAGGTATCTCTGAATAACATCCAGAACACTTCCCCACACCCCCTTCCTCCAAGTCATTCCACCAGAAAATCATGGTCAGGAATGACTTCTGGTAATGAATAGTATGAATAGTTCAGTCAACTCTTGGACCAGAAGAGTATAAGTTGAGAACATAGAAACAGGTTGAAGTTCAGGAGAAGAGAAGAACCCATTTCACTGACCTGTGTTGGCCAATGCTCGGCCCAAATCCTAGTAGGCTTGGAGATCTCGGCCCCGGAACTCGCACGACTTTGTCCCTCTACCAGTACCTTCATGTGTGCGGAGAGTTGTCTCAGCATGGTGGTGGCTGGTCCTGGAGGTCTTTGGCTGCCGGAGCCC
>JAOXYA010000021.1:20452340-20464274 GCA_028565675.1 Sorex palustris | reverse complement strand
GCGCAGCCGGAGCGAAACACGCACGCGAGGAAACCCCGGAAGTACCTGAGCTGTCATTTGTCGGCCGTCCCACTTAGACTCCCTCAGGATCCTTGTCAATAAAAGGGAGATATTAATGACACCGATCTCACAGGGGTGCTCGAGGGATTCAATGAGCTCACGCATGTGTGAGTTCCTGGAACATCTGACATACTCAATAAATGTTAGCAATTATTATCTGCTTTGGCTCATGTCCACCTTACCTTCCAGGGACCAGCTCCCACACTCATCTCCTGTTATGCCCAGTCTTATGAATGCTGCACCTGGTTGCTTGATCTTCCCCAGGCATCAACCAGAGCCAGTGCAAAGCAGGAGCATGACTCTTACACTTACTCTTCTTCACTGTATCCCAGTAAACTGGACCTTAGTCAATAATCTCATATCTGATTTTATAGACTTAAAGATTTGTACACTTTTTGTAAGAATCACTTAATATCTGCCCACGTATTTATTTTTTTTGGTTTTGGGGGGCAACACCCAAATATGTTCAGGGACCCAGATGCTGTGCCAGGGGTCAGACTTGGATTAGCCACATGCAAGTGCACTACCCACTGTTTTCTCTCTCCAGCCCTACCTATTTTTCAGAAGGAACCCAAAGATAGCAATGCCTTCGCAAAAAGGAACAAAGTCTTCACACTAAAATTTCAAACACAGTCATAGATGAGGCAGGGATGTGCTTGTAAGCTGAGTGAGGAAAGACACTGAAATGCCCAACACAGAACAGTCCTGATCCTACAGCAATACAAGAGGACAATACAGCAATTCTGGAGGGAATGCCCAGGTAACTGTATGATTTGTGTGGTAGGCTGGCCTTCAACTTGGCATATTTATTTGTAGGTAAGAGCATAGCATGACTTCTGTTTGGTTGTGTCCCACAGCCAGCACGCCTTCTGTGACTCTGGATTAGAGCGCCAGCACTGACGGATGTGTCCAGAGACTTCTCGAAGTCCAGGTCCCCACCTTTTCCTCTCTCCATCCTGGGAAACCACCACTCCCAAGGCGCTAACCAGCAGAAGGACTGCGGTGTTGGTTCAGCTTCCTCCTGGAAGAATGTGTGCATGAGCTGGATGTAGGGAAAGCAGGAGAACATGGTACCTGGGAGAACATGGTACCTAGGAGTACATGATTCCTGGAAGAATGTGATTCCTGGGACAACGTGATTCCTGGGAGAATGTTGTTCCAGGGAGAATGTGGTACCTGGGAGAACGTGGAACCTGGGAGAATGTGGAACCTGGGAGAATGTGGTACCTATGAAAATGTGGTGTGGGCTGGCTGCGGGAAGACGGGTGGGAGATAGCCTCTGAGCATGCCATATCCCAGGACCCAGTGATGGTGTTTCAGGAGTCCAGGAAGAAGAAATGGGTTTTTATTCTTTTTTTCTTCCTGCTTTCCTCACATACTAGAGCTCTGGATTCTTGATCATCCTGCATCATGTCTCGCAACGACACACATACACACACACATACACACACACACACACACACACACACCATATATAACCAAGCCCATCACAGGAGATGCAAGTGTCCAGCAAAGATTAATAGCAGAGGCGCTGGGCACTGAGTGGCAGAATGGCATAGACTGATGTCAGTGGCATTTGTTGGTGGAAAGTTATGAGCCCATGAGACCCAGTGAATGTACCCCCTCTTCAGGGAGGATGGCCCCATGTCCCAGGGAAAGGCCTCTCTCTCCCAAGGTCAGAGAGAGGGAGGGAAGGGAGAGAGGGAGAGAGAGCCCACAATAGAATCTAGCTCTCTCTGAAGAGCTCCTGCTACACGACTCCACACAGGCCACTGCTGGTGACTGTTGGCCGCAGCTACCAGGAGGTCAGAGCAGCCTTTCCCTTCCCAACTTTCTCCTGAGTCTCAGAAGCAACTAAGTCTTGGATATGCGGCTGCTGCCATCTGAATCCAGTGGGATCCCAGCTCCCCTGCAACTGGGGCACCTTCAGCATGGCAGCTTCTCCCCCAAAGCTCTACCAAGGTGCCTGTGCTGGCTCGGTACCACAAGGCACCCAAATCTCCGGTCAGAACAGCGTTCACAGATGGGAGTAGGGAAGCGTACAGGCATGGCCCTAGCCACTGTCTGAGCTGAAGAGATGAGACAGACAGGGGACAGGCAGACAGACATCTTGTCCTCCCTTTGCAAACCATCATCATTGAAGAGAAGCATGAAGCTTCCAGAGTTTCTGCCTAAACCTCCCCTCTCCCCCTCACAACACCCTCCCCCATCACTGTGCTCTGCCACAATGCCAGGCTGTTCAGGGGAATCAGTGAAGGAAGAAAACGATTCTTTTCTCAAATGACTGTTTTGTTCACTGTGGAATGAACTAGTAAAAGGACAATGTCCCTTTGCTCCCACTGTGGATTGTTCCTTTTCTTTGCTTCTGACAGGAACAATTTGCTCTCAAGGGAGAGCTGAGGGTGGAGAGGGTAGAGCAGGTTCCATTCACAGGGACCCCCGCCACAGAAGGCGCGCATCTCTAGCCCAGGGGTCTGAGACAACACCATCACTTATGAAGCCTGGAGTCTCATTTGGGAGACGCCTGTCAAAGTCAAAGAGAGAACGAACTGCGTGCAAGCGTGAACTAATGAAGACAGAATGCTTCTCACAGGCAGTCAAGACTTAGTTTGGAATCCCTGTTCTTCCACTTACTCACCGTGTCTCCTTGGACAAGGATCTTAAGCAGCACGATGCCAAGTCTCCCCGCTTAAAATAGGAGCCTCATCTGTGTCTCAGCCTGATGCTCCCAGGATGAAATGAGACGAGGGTGGAGTTGCTGGGACACCATCGCTCCACCATGGAAGTCGATGGTAGGAGGACTTGTAGGTCTCTCTCTGAGGGTTTTAATCTCCCCCAAGCCAGGCTCTGTTGACACTGCTGCAATGCCTTTCGACCCCTTTGGGGGATTAGAATATTTTGGGGGAGCAGATACAATATGCCTCATCATCCCTTCTTCATCTGATGATGTCCCTGAGATCCTTCCTCTGACCCATTAAAAAATTCCTAGTACAGACAGAGCTGCAGGTCCAGGCTGGACTTTGTGATGCCTTTAAGTCCTGGGGAGAGTCCAAACAAGGTGGGGAGCATCTTCTTCCCCAAATGCAGGCAGCCCCAGGACCTTCAGAATGTGACCAGCTGGGTCAAAGCTGGACTCAGGGCAGATGAGACAGTGGCTTGAAGATAAGGGACTCATCACCCTCCCTGTTCAGAGGGTCTCTATGGCAGCTATAAAAGGGATGGGAAGGGCAGTCTGTGGTGCTGCAGACAGCAAGGAAGAGGGGGAATTTTGAATGAAAGCCATACTGTGCCTGCAGTGAAAGTCTACCAGCTTTTATGCAGGTTTGCAGTAATGAGGGGAGAGACTTCAGCAGCTCAGAGAGTGCCTGTGAAAGGAAAGGCGATTCCCCACAAGTCTCCCCCTGTTCAGGCAGCTCTGCATCTTCCTGTCCCCACCTCCATGGTTCAAACAGATCAAACAGATCTTTTCTGATTTAGTGGCAATTGTTCTGTGTCTCTTTCATTCACCATCAGGTTGGTGACAATTCTTCAAGTCTTCCAAAGGCAGAGTCTATAAAGTATAGCTTTTGCCCTGAAGCTAGGGGTTGTAGTTTTATGACCTCTACAACCAGGAAAGAGTAAAGAACTGCAACAACATCTGGGTAAAGAGGGGAGAACATTCTAGAACATTCGAAGAGCTCAACAACATCTGGGTAAAGAGGGGAGAACACTCTAGAACATTTGAAGATCTCAGAGCTAGGGGCAGCTGTTTGAAGAGGAAGTGTGCCCTTGGGCCTCAGATCTGGAGAAATGGATGGAGTCAGATTCAAGAAACAAGGCGCTGAAGAGACCGTCCCTGTGAGGTGGTCAGAAATTTAAGAGAAAGCATGGAGATAAATCTTCCAGATTTCCCAGGAAGGGGTACAATAGAGATAAGACCAGCCACCTGGAAGTACAGAGAATGTGCTCAAAGAGGCTGGGAAGCAGGTGGGAAAGTCCTGGAGGCCAAAAGAAGGAGAAAGCATGAGGGAGCCCCAGGCCAGAGGCAGATGGGCACAGTGCAGAGGAAGATGGCCACTCTCAAGAGCAGTCTCTCCCAGCGGCAAGCCATCCAGCAAGCTCCTCAGCATACAACAGTTTCCAGCCCTTGCTGAGATGCCTTTGTGATTGGAGCCAGACCTGGGGGAGGGGGCAGCAACAGTCCGAGCCATCTAATAGGCATCCTGTCAAGCCTTGTTAATAGAAACATGCCTGATTTCAAACTCAATATTGTTTGGACAGAGACAGAAGCAAGCTGACAGTTGAGCTTTCAACGAATGAACATCCTGTTTGTTACACAAATCAAGAGTGTGAAGGAATTATGGGCACAAGGGATAATTAACCTGCTTGAGGAAGCCCCACTGATTTCAAGAACTTGGAAGGACAAGAGCTCCTCTGGCTTTACAGCCAAATATTGTCACTTACAAATGACTACAGTCTCACCTCCGAGAAGACTGGCAGACACTTCCTTAATCACTAATTGGGGTGCTGTGTATGCTTACAATATTGCTGGTGATGCACCCCTGCTTTCAAAAGCAGATTACCCCTTTTCCCTACTCTATGAGGCCTTCTAGAATATCTCAGATTCCAGAAAATTCCCTGAAGAATTAACTGGGTGCCCTGGATGGGCTATCTGGATCTATGCATCCCCTGCCCTAAACCCATGTCTCACAGTTCTAGCTGGAGACAAAAACTGAGTCTTATTTATGGCAAATGGCACTGCTTAGGTTACCAAGAACTCTGTGTTGGCTAATTGAAAGAGAAATGTCATTTTCTAGTAAAATCTTCATCTCTGGATACTATGAAATATTAGGAAGCAATTAAAAAAGATGAGTTGGAGCTCTCTATATTGATTGACCTCTGAACACATCAATTTCATTTTGCTTTTAGTGTGAAAAAAATGACCAGACTATTGTTTATTGCGCAAGCCCAGTTCTGACGAAGACAAATGTGCTTTGGTAGAATATTTTATAAACAATGAAGAATGTGCGTATGAGCACAGAGAACAGGAAGGCCACACACTCAGCCACTCATGTTCATTTTCCCTTCGGAAGACAAGGAGCTGGCTTTCCCTTTGCAGTTCTGGGCTTGGCTGGATGGTTGCAATAAGCACGATTCTATGCTCCTTGGAGGGGAGTTGGGAAACATAACCTTCAGACTCACTGTCCCAAAGGCTCTGCCTCTTCTGCAGAGACTGACAGCTAAGCTCAGGGTGGGGAGGAGCCTGGGAGCTCATCAGCCCCCTGCTGGAGGTCCCCTTTGGGGATGTTATAGCGGATCTTCATAGAGTCCCGCATCCCCAGAACTCTCGCATCCCCTTCACCACCTCTGTGGGTCTCTGTTTTTTTACACCCCTGAGCCCTACTGGGAACAGAAGAGCAAATGGGAGAGTTGAAGAGTGACAGCACCCCTTCAGGCCTACCCCAGAGCCCCCAGCTTGCATGCTCCCCGCCTCAGGCTGCCTCGATGACTCAGCAGTAAAGCTCCCTTACTGACAGGGTGTGGGCCACAACCTCCCAGCAGTGGGACAGAAGCCCAAGGGGGAGGGGGCCATCAGGGTCCTCACTCCCCTAGCTCCCTGGGGGCCCAGGGATGCTTTGCAGCCTCCAGAGCAGTGGCCTTTCCTCAGGGTGTGGGAATGCATCGCATCTGGGTTCACAAGGATGTGGGATGATTCCCAGGTAATTCAGCTTCCTTCGCTCTCTCCCTCAGGAACTGCCATTGTATTAAACTCCCTTCCCATCCACTCCCTGCGACCAGGCCATCTGCTCCCTGGCTGGGACCTGAACCCTTGAGGGAGCTCTGGTCTGGTCCTTGAGGGAGGCTAAGGCCCAATAAAGCAGAGAGCATTCAAGTATGAGCAGCTTCCCTGGACCATTCCCCTCCTGGGACCCTCCACCCCGCACCCAGGTCCAAACAGGCACAGCATGAAGACCACAAAGTGGGAGCGAGCAAGCCCAACTGCCCTCTTGCAGTCCACAGAATCAAGTGGAGCTAAAAGAGATGGAAATCTCCAAGCCCCCGCTCACAGCTAGAAACCATCAGAGGGATGCTGGGAAGCCAGCCTGCGTAGACAAATATCTCCTGGAGCAAAGTTCCGCTCCCGTGCGGCTCACCCAGCGGGTGTCAATCAGGCAGGGATGGGGAGAGAGCAGAGGCAAAGAAACCAACTAAAAATACAGCTGCTGCAGGCTTCACTCATTGTGCGGGAATATTCTCAGTCCCTGGGGCAAGTACGGGACCTCAGCATCTCCAGGGCCAGAGGAGGAGAAGCAGCTCAAATAAACCCCAACGAAAAGCAACGGCAATAATGACATGCCTGCATGCATGCACACACATTTATATATGATTTAAAATAACGGCTCATGTTGAAATCCTAGGGGATCCTAGCACCTAATTAATAATCAAGCTGAGCAAGAGTGAGCTCTGGCCTCTGAATCCGCTCATCTAATCTCTCGATGGATGCTATTAATTCCGTGAACATCAGGAGACGCAAGCGCGTCCGCGTCGGGTCTGCTCTCTGGTGGAATGCGAACGAGCAGTGAATTGAGAATTGGGGTCTGAAGACCCTCCTAAAGCAATTGGAAAACGCCACTCTAGAGCCTTTGAAGCAGACAGGAGGACAGAGGACTCAACTCCAAAGATGCCCTGAACTTGTCTTCCTTTCAGTGAGAACAGAGGCTGTGTGTTACTGAAGGCTGAGCTGTTAAGACAGCGTTTGCAGGAAAGGATATTGATTGGTTTATTGAAGGGTCCAGTGGTAGTTCGGATATAACTGGACCTAGGTGCTTAGTGAATAGCACCAGGAATCTCTGTTCCCTAGGATTTGAGTTTGAACCACCTGCTCATGAGATCATACCTGAAGAGCTCTGATTGGTCAGGACTGGGTCACATGCTCAACCGGTTGCGGAAAGGGCGTCGCCTGGGCGCAGAGCAGGTACAGAGAGATCTTCCCACTTAGAAGGGAGCCAATATAATAATTTATCATGGAGGCCTCTGTGTTCCAGTTAAACAGCAAAGTAGAGGAGACACTTGGGTTGAAAGGTTGTTCACGGAAATAGAGGTGCAGTGAATATATACAGAGGACAGGACTTGGGGTGGGGAGGTAGAAGGCTGAGGTTTTGGGGTTCAGGATTTCAAATTTGACTGTGGGGCATGATTGTTCCTTCTGACCCAACTTTCCCCTCCCTTTCTTGTTGTTGCAGTGCCTGAAGGTTTCAGTCTTGGTGGTGGTGTGTCCAAGCTGGCATATTTGTGATGCCAGGGATCATAGTGGAAGGCCGTCAGGATGGAATGCAGGTGTAGGGCAGTACCAGGGACTAAACTCTGGATCTCATGGTTTTATGCCTGCAAACTACCTCGCAAATACCACTGAACCACCTCCTGGGGCCCTGGCACAGTTGTTTCCATCTGGTCACTAGCCCTCTCCATGGTATTTTCAGTGTTTTAGAGCAGAGCTGTTGAGATCCATGCTGCTCAGAAGTGAACAGGATCTGTCCGCCCCATCGGCTGCCTGCTGCTCTGGGGTGGATGGTTCCTCCTCCAAGGGGCAGCGCCTTCAGGCTTCCCATCACCCTCCCTGACGTTTAGCCACTTGCAGCAACAAGGCAGAGCTCATCTGCAGAGCCAGATTCTCACATGCGTGATACACTCAACTTGAAACTGATTATTGAAAACTACAAGCTGTTAATCCAGTGGCTGCTGGCAAAGCCCCATTCTCTGCACTGTTTAATCTTCCCTTACAAGGACAGAATTCTTATGTTCCCACAGATGCTCTCAGCAGTCCCCACCTTTCCTCCGGAGCCCCTTCTAGCAGTCACTGCACCCAGCAAATGCAATGCAGCCCTATACATACTCTCCTCTCCCCTCCCCTTCTCTCTTCTGCTCGTCCTCCCACTTGCCCCCATCCCTATTGTGGTTCTGTGGGTGCATTATGTGGACTCTCATCCTGTCCTGTTCTGTATCACAAAAGCAAAGCCTAGAATCTCACTACATATCCCTTTGCTGTGTGAGCCTGGAAAAACAACTTAACCCCTCTGTGCCTCCGTGTCTTAATCTCCAAAATAGTATTCCTATTGAAGCAGAGTTGTTGAGACAGATTAGTGCACCAATAATTTAAGCATGTAGAGAAATAGACAGAAATATTGAATATTGAAAAACCACCAATTAGGGGCTGGAAAGATAGTACAATGGGCAGAGCACTTGCCTTGCATTTGCACATGGAGACCAGGATTCGATCCCTAGCCTTCCATATGGTCCCTTGAGCTCCAGCAGGAGTGACCCCAGAGCACTGAGCCAGGAGTAAGCCCCAAGCACCACCATACTTGTCGCCATAATCCTTTTTATTTCTCTAAGTCCCGGTGTCTCCTTCTCACCAGAGTCCTGCCCACTGCCCAGCATGCTCCTTGCACACAGCACACACTTTGCCCTAGTTATGTGTAAGTCACGAAAGGAAAAAACGGTTTAGCCCTGCATTTCCTGTCTGGATCAATTAATATTCAACTATTTCCCCGTGGGGCCTGCTATACTCCCTCAGGCCTCCACACACAGCCAGCATCTGAGTATGTCACACCCATTAGTCTCAGGAGGGCGGGGGTGGGGGGGCTCCTGCATCACCAGCAGAGACCACTCCTCTTGCTATCATGCCCACACACACAGCACAGAGTCCTCCAACCCTGCCTTCTCAACATACCCGTCACTTGCCTCCTTGAGACACTCAACAAACCTCTGCTCAGCCCTTTGACAGTGAGAGCTGGGAGGGCAGCAGGTGGCATGGCCCCTATCACAGGGCAGCAGCGCAGAGAGGCTAGAGGGGATGCAGGTGTTGGACCGTGGGGGTCTAGGGATGCGCCCCTTATTTTGCGAGTTGGCAATCGGGGTAGGAAGTGGGTGAGGTCCTTCAGAAGCGCTGCAAAGATGGGCTTCCTAAATAAGGCAACTTTCCTCAAGGCCACCCTCCTGTCCTGGCTTGCCTTCCTCCCTTTCATGCCTCCATCCCTCCCATCTTCCCAGGATTTCCTTGATCTTTATTTCCTTTTCCATTCTTTTCTTTTCTCTTTGTCCTTTTTTACAGTGCCAGGGATCAATTGGAGAGCAAACATAAGTGCTCTACAGTTGAGCTGCATCTCCAAGCCCCCCTGCTGTCCCAAACCAATCCCCACCCCCCAGTACTAAACATGCCCACTAGGGGCACCTATGTCCCCACTGGCACCAAGGTCACCTCAGAACCTCCCCCCGCCACCACCCTGGCATTATTCTGCATAGACAAGATGAGATTTCTCTGAGGAATTCTTCCCTGGGGACTAAAGCAAATCTGAAGTTAGGGAGCACAGTGTCCCCAAAGCACAGAGGGACAGGACAGAGCTCTCTCTTTTCCCACTCCTCTATCTTCTTCTCCTTCCTACCACCCCACATCCAGTGTTGCTAGGGGAATAATCTGGGCCCTTGGCTTGTGGTTCGCCCTCTATGATGCTCAGGGGAGCCTGCAGGGCAAAGCCAAGCACATGCTCAGTCCTTGAACTATCTCTTCCCCACCCTGGCGCTGGTCTTACCAGCTTTCCAGACTACCCTTCAATCCTCCATCCTGCCAGTGTGTTGTGTGTCAATGTCCCTAGAAAGTCAAAACCTAGCCCAGGGCTCTGTCCCCACCTTGGCTCAGAATCTCCCCACTGTGGTAAAGGCTCCAAGCAGCTGATGGTAGTTCCTGAAGAACGTGATCAGCAGACCCTCCCGAATTTCTCTGAAGCTTAGTTTGCTCTGAGCCAGTCTGGGGGTTGACTCCTTAAATAACTCCTCATTAGGAGATGAACACACAAAGACTTTAGATCCCTTCAAAGATGTACAGGATCCCCAAACCCATCTATGGACTGCTGGTCCCATGCCATGTCCAATGGAGTCCAGACACTGCCCTGTGTCTGCCCTGCCCGCCCATGTCTATAGTACCAGAGCCAAACTGGCTTTCTCTACCTGTTCCTCCACAGAAGGATGGATCTTTCCTGCCTGCCACTTCTTCTCTTCCTAGAACACCCCCCACCCCATTTAAAGTTAGAGCCTGAGAGCAGAATTGCAGAAACATTTCTTAAGGAAACCCCAATATAGCAGGTTGGGTATTTGCCTTGCATGTGGCTGACACAGATTCAATCCCGGGCATCCCATATGGTCCCTTGAGCATCCCTAAAAGTGATCCCTGAGTGCAGAGCCAGGAGTCAGCCTTGAGCACTACTGTGTGTGGCACAAAAAAGCAAAAGAAAATCCCAAGGAACACTGAAAATCCCAGATGTTCCCCTATTTGCTACATCTCTTGCCTCCTTTGCCCAAAGAAGCACAGGAAAAAGTCCTTCATGCGATGCTAATACATACAGAACAAGAAAGAGAAGGAGGGGAGAACTCTGTGAACTCTGTTTTGCAGACACCATATTTGACAAAGGGCCTTTGTTGGGGACATCCCCATTCTGTCCCCCTGTGTCTTTCTGCGTGACAGTGGGGTGCAGAAATAACGTTCAAAATTGAAATCCTAAACCACTTCCACCAGCAGCCGAGAATAAAGCAGCAACTCCAAAGTGTCCTTACCTTCTGTTTGGGAGTCAGGAACAACATGCCAGAACAAAGCATTCGTGGGTTCCAAAGCAGTCATTTTTATCCTTGGCTCCCCTTCAAAATTGCAGGGACGCTTCCTCTTCAATGCCCTGCCTCCCACACTCTCCCCTCCCACCCCACAGGTCCCGGGACTTTTGGTCCCTGCGTTGTTGCATGGAACACCCTCCAGGTGATTCTAATAGGCAGCTAGAGGTGCTCGTGTTCTGGCTTTCTTCACAGAATCCCTTGACTCGCTTCTGCTGTGAGGATAAGTGGAGATGGTTGGAAAGTGAAGGCTCTTTCCATAAAAATTTAGAGATAAGAAGCCTGAGGCTGGAAGGCTGGTCCTGTTTCATCACATCTTCAGGAACGGAAGTGCCTTCTAGCTCACTGCTCTGCTGACCCTAAAGAGTGACTCTTGTCTTAGGGTCCAACGTGGCAGCGAAAGTGCTCACCAACTTGTCTATTCTTCTTGGCAGAGAGGGAGCAAAGAAATGACAACCAGCTAGAGGGGGTCCACCCAGCAGTGCTCAGGGCTTATTTCTGACTCTGTTCTCAGGAGTAACCTCTGGTGGAGCTTGGGGTGCCATGGGTGATGCCAGGGTAAGTGGGATACAAGGAAAGCACCTTTAACCCTGTACTATCTCTCCAGTCCCTCCCACTTCTTTAATAAAGGTACTCCTCAGTTGACAAATAACAACTCCATTGATAACTCCTGGACTAGAACTTAGTCCATGGTTTCACATATTCACAAAGATGACAAGGAAAGACAGTGTTTATTCTGGTTGGCCACAGCGCCAGATAAAAATCAGATGCAGAACCAGAGGGATAGGACAATGTGAAGGACACTTGCATTGCACTTAGCCAACCAGGGTTCATTCCCAGACAAGCACCACCAGGAGTAATCACTGAGTGCAGAGCCTGGAGTAAGCCCTGAGCACTACCAGGCGTGTCCCCAAACCCAAACCCAAACAAAACAAAACAGAAAAACAACCGAGGTTCTCTAAGGAAGAAAGAACTACCAATTTCCACTACCATGTGGGACAGGTAATTTTATCTGAGGACATATGCATGCTACCAGAGCATCCTGCTTGGCTGGGGGAGACCAACGGGTCTAAGATTAATCTAAGGATTCGCAGGACAAGGACCATCCAGGAAAGAACTTTACCTAGAAGCCGGGTTTCCTAGGTGAGCAATGCCATGCCCCCTCCCTTCCCTTCCCTTCCCTTCCCTTCCCTTCCCTTCCCTTCCCTTCCCTTCCCTTCCCTTCCCTTCCCTTCC
>JAOXYA010000021.1:20431924-20451141 GCA_028565675.1 Sorex palustris | reverse complement strand
CCTCTTTTCTACAATTAACAAAACAGGAGTGTATGTCTGTGCACTCACGCCACCCAGGCCCAGAACCAGACCCCATTTGGGGCAATGGGGAAGCAGATCCTCAGAAAGCAATCTAAAATGATCTGAATGTCCTTTCTCGCCTTGTATTTTAGCAAGCATCATTTCTCCGGGAAATAATGATAATGAAAAATGGCCTCCAATTAGTCAAAGCCCATTTCCATGAATAATTCAGGAGCAAAGAGCTGGGACACCATACATGCTTGCCATGGCATAATGCCTCTCCATTCCTCCCCCACCCAGGCGTTGCTTCAAACCCCCCACCCCCACCCTAAGACTGTGACTCTCTGGGCACACCAAGGTGCCTGGCAGCTCTGACTCTGGAACACCCCTCTGAGAGCATCTGTGCTGTTTGGAGACCCCACAAGCCCTGCCCCACCGGCCGACTATGCCACCTGTGAGCCTTCCCTGCAGCCTCTACAGCCAGGAGCAAGGTCTTGGCACGATCCACAGTTTGCAGGCTAGAGGGCAGAAACTCAGAAAGTGAAAGAAATTATCCCAATGTCATGGGCAGACAGTGCAAGCCCAGGAGCTGGAGAGACCAGGCTCTGCCCACCCTCTAAGACCAGTGTCCCCTCATACAGCAGAGGAGATCTTGGGGTTCAAGCCAGTCCCGTGAGGTTCACAGAGAGGTATCCCTCATCCTCTCAGGTGGCTGGGTGCCCACTATGTGACACTGTCAGAGCAGCCTCCTACCACCTGCCCACCCCTCCCATGGCCACACCCCCAGGGACAGCACAAGGGAGCTGAGGGGAACCAGGCTCTGAGGACCACAGAGGGGGCCTGGCAGAGGCAGCCAGGGCTCCGAGACCCTCAGAAGGAATCCAAGGAGCTCACAGGGTTTCTGCTGGGACCCCTCCATTTCCCCTTGAAACTGCCTCAGCCCCCTCCCCCCCCCCGCCGCCCCTCTCTCCCCCCCTCTCTCCCCCTAGCCAGAGACTTGCTGCTTCTGGTCATTTCTCTCGTTTTTCTCTTTGGTTCCAGTCAGACAGACACAAGACATGAGTTATTATTTCAGCCATTTCACACAGACCATTTGGGGCATTAAGTCCCTTCCACAGTTGTGTGACCACCACTAGCATCATCTCTGGAACAGAGCCCTCAGGCCCAGCTGAAACCGGGTCCCATACAAGGGTGAGGTCTCCATTCCCATTCCCCCTTCAAGCTCCTGGCAGCCGCTGTTCCATTTCCTGTGTCTCTGAGGAGGCTGACACTCTGGGTCCCTCATTCAAGCGGAATCAGACCATAGTTGTCCTTCACTGACAGCCTTGCTCCATTTAACATCACATCCCCAAGGCTTGTCCACGTGTTGCTGAGGCTTGCATTCCTCCGTAAGGGTTCAGCCCCTCTGTGCACAGTGACCCCTATTCTTCAGGTCTTCATCCACCAAAGATGCAAGTCACTTTGTACTACTGGAAAGTTTGCATTTATGGTCCCATCTGTACAAGATCCACTCATGTCCTCACTCTCCAGACTCTGGGGTGTACATTCAGAAGTGAGTTTGCAAGGTCCTTGGCCATTCTGTATTCTTCAGCAACTGTACCACTTTCCACTCCCACCATCTCTGGATAAAAGGGTTCCCCATAGATCTTCATCCCTGCTTCATGGCAGTAGTCACACCTGTGTGTTCTTTTCCCAGCAGACTCTCAGAAGCCACATTGAAGGATCACACCTTCTCCTGCCTGTGAGGCCAACAAGATATCAACTGGTACCAGTGCCAGCCCAGAGATGGCTGAAACCCCTCAGGAGAGAAGTTCCAGCATCATGAAAGACTGATAAGGAGAAGGTAGGCCACCAAAAGTTCAAAACTCTTCTCCTTGAAAATGCCCAAAACCACAGACTGTTACCCAAATGGAAAATCCCAAGTGGGTGCAATTTGGAAGAAACCCCACAAAATGAGCCTGGCAAAGGCAAGTGTTGCCTATTCTTCATCTTGAAGATCTCCTGCATCTCTGAGATGGGAACTCTCAGCTCTCCCTCCTGGAAAAGCCCGTACTCTCTCCTGAGTGCACGACTCTCTCCCTTTCCTTCATCATAATCTCTAAATAAAAACAATTTTGTTAGTATTGAATATTAGTTCCAAGCATTTTAGGTTTAACATTCGGCTGTCCTTTCTCCTCTCTCAAGAAACATGTTTTTTGAGTTACATCTACAAAGGTGCTCCTGGGGGCACACCCAATTCCACCAGGGAACTCCCAATCCCCTTTGTTTATCCTTAACCTTCCCTTTGTGTCCTAATCCCCCACATGTTAGTCACAAATAACTCCAAACCAGACATGGTAATTTGTAAAGTTAAATCTTCGGTTGGCTCTGGATTTTGTATGTGTAAGTGAAATATTTACTCTCTTTTCCTTTACTGGTAATCCGTTTAAATAATCATATTAAATTTACTTTTTAATAATATTTCTAGTCATTTTTATAAACACACAAAGGGATATAGATTTTTATTATACCCTAGATTAAGCTTAAAATTTCTCTCTGGACTCATGGTAAAAAGTGGCTTTTCCTGGGGACATCTCGCTATATTTCAGTCTCAGATTATAGTCCTCACAACTGGTGAGTTTTTTCTAACCCCAATAGGGTACTTATCCAGTTACCTTCTGGGGGAGTCATGAGAGAGTTTATTCCATGGCCATGCTCTTAACTTACTGTACTTCTTATGGCCCTTAGTCTGTCCCAGGTAGAAGCCAAGGTGGCTTAAGGCTTGCCCTGGATCCATCAAGTCCCTTGGTGGGACCCACCTTTTGGGGTGTAAGGAACTAAGGTCAATCTAAGGGCAACTGGGGTTTAAGTAAAGTAAATCTGATAGATGCCCAGGAGTCAATACATTTCAGAGTCAATTAACTCCCACATTACAAAAGCAAAGCATTAACTATCTTCTTTTGTCTATACAAAAAAGGACATTGCTCTAAAATAAGAATATGAAAAGGGCATAAAGGAAAGAGAAAAGGAATAGGAGTGCCCTGTTGTAATTGGATCCTCAGGAGCACTTTGGTGGTTGTAACTCAAAGAACATAAGCTCCCTGTGGCAGGAGGAAAGACAACCCAATGTTAAGCCTAAGATGTTTGGAACTATAATCCAACAGCTAGTATCCATCTCCTGGAATTCCTTTCAGCAAGGGAAATAAACCAATCAGAAAAGAACCTAGGCAGAAGTAGGGCTGATTTTCCTTTCACTGAAAAGAGCAATTTCTCACTTCAATCTGAGTTTCACAGTTCCCCAAGATCGGGTGGCAGGAATCATTTCCCACACAGCATAGATCAAGTGGCACTCGGGCCCTGCCCACTGATTGCCAATACTGCTGGTGGGACACAAATGTCCACACCACGCAGAAACTCTTGTGGCAGACTTTCTCAGTCCTGACCCACCCAGACACTTCCCGGCACTACCAAGTTGCTTATAGAAGAAAGCAGTAGATACCCTTCTTGAGGTTCCACCTTTCTACTCCCCACTTTACCTAAGGCCACAGTTTGATAAGTGGACATCATCAACCAATCACAGGCCACCCTATATATAGGAGAACTTTGACCACCACCTTTCCCCAGTATCAGCTGGGGATGTGAGAGATGGAGGAGCTTGACCCCATCACACCCTGGCAATTCCTGGTTAGGAAGCAAGTGCATTGTGGGAAAACCCACAAACCACAGGCAAGAAAAAAACCCAGTGAAACTCTCCCCTCCTGTGTCCCATCTCTGAAGCTACGAGGCATTGCAGGGAGCTGATAGAAATATCTATGGCAGTGTGATGGAAAAGTCCAGTTTACTGGAAAGCGTCTAAACCAGATATTGTGTGAAATTCCTACACACCTTCATGTCACCTACACACCTACACACCTACACACCCCCAGTGTGTTTTCAGTTTCAGAGTTACTTGCAGAACTCAGCTGTAGGGACCAAGGCCTCTGTAACTCTGGGGGGTAGGGAGGGGAATGTGCCACTCTTCAGAGAAGCCTGACTTCCTTTTACCTCCCACTAATGCTGTCATCATCTAGGGCTTCGTAGCAACTGGCTTGGCTTGCAGAGAAAGATGTTTGAGAAATTTATTACACCTCTTCCACCTCCCTTCAGTCTTTCATTTAGGGAAGAACCAGCCCTGTCTTCAAATCAACCTTGATGTTCCATTTGTTCTGAAAATGTCTGTGTGTGCCCTGCGAGACCACAGCCAGCCCAAAGTGGGCTGTTCTCCAGCCTCCTCTTAGGTTAGCTGCTCTGTGAAAGAAATACCAGCGGTTGTTTGACAGAGAATCCCCGAACCCCCAGAGGCTCCAATGAAAGGCATTTCTTCTCTATCTGCAGGTTTGCAGCTTTGCAGATTCAGCCTTGCTGCTGGTGTGGTACAAATCCCCCAACCCCTCTCAGTGCCAGCGGTGAGACAGATGGTGTCCAGTCACCGTCCCCTGTTCTGCTACTATCACACCTGCGGGCATCCTAAAGCGCATGCAATGGCCAAACCCACTGACAAAGGCAATGGAGGTATTATCCTTTGGGATCAGAATTGCAAAGAGATGTAACACCAGGCATAGACGTGGAGGAGACTGACTCACCCTCCTAACTAACCAACTCCCCATTCTTCTCCAGGTCCCATGTTTGCTGAGTTTCTATGGTAGGCAGGGCAGGATGGTAAACCAAGTTGGATTGGATCCAATCTGCACTCTCCAGGGATGTAGACTAATAATAAGGAAAGTGGAGTGTCTCTGAAGGGCTGGTATTTGAATATGAAGCCAAAACCTGGAAGCTAAAGTGGCCTGGTCTGTCAAGCAGTCCTTTGCAGGGGAGGGAACACCCTATGTTCAAGAAAGAGCTTGAGCCACAAAATGGAAGAAACCCTTCCTGACCAGCCCATGCAAGAAATCCAAGCTCAGTGGTGCTGTCAAGCGTGATTTCTGTCATATTGCTGCCTCTTTCAAACTCCTGCACACATAGGGTCCAGAGCATGTTGGCTTCCCAGCAGAATGGTGCTAGAGAGGATTTGAGAGGTCCCTTAATCCAAATCTGTATCAGAACCCCCCAAATGCAGCTAAGTCCAGTGCATGCAAATAAATAAGCATTGTTCTCTGACTTCAAGGTCAATCCTTACAACTCCCCAAAAGAAACATTCATCCAGGCATACAAGTGGGCAGTTTTGGGTCATGGGAGGGCAAGGGCACTGGTTTGCTAGTGTTCTTGCTCTCCCATGACCCAAAACCAAACCACATGGCATGGGGAAAGCACCAGTGTGGTGACCTCGGGGACAAGACATGTTGAGAGCCTTCTGCTCAGGGTTCACACTCTGAACCCCGCATGAAACAGGAGCAGAATTGACTCCCTGGGAACAGATGATGTCTGGAATGAATTCTTCTTGAAGCCCCAAGGTCGCCAAGGGTGTGGGTCAACCCTGCGTATCTTCCCAGAACATGGAGATTAGAAGTGCCATTGTTTCCCCACACCCTTCTGCTCTTGGTGACATTGGGGAAACCAAGGCAGCAGAGGAGATCTCATATCATGGCTATTGTGGCCAACAAGTGGCCCAGGCTACCTAGAGAAGAGGAATACCAGCTGGTCTCCCCAGTTTTGAGAGGGGGGGGTCTACAAGGAGCTGTAAGCACCCTGAAGCAGATACATGAATGGTATCTGTCGAGGAATAAGACTCTCATAGCTTGCGTTGTATTTTCCAACAACTACGACCCCTGCCGGGAGCTTAAAATGTTTTGCCTTCCTGGGGCTTCAATTTTTTTCAATTACTTGGACTAAATATGATTGATGATTGAGAAATGCCATTGCTAACTTGGGGAATCCAGGGCAATCCGGTCCCCCATCTTGCTCTTTCAAGAGGCCTGTTAAGTCCACAGCACGTCAAACCCTTTGCATGTGGGTCCAAGCCACACCGCCCCTCCCAGAGTTATTCCTCACAATTCCCTAAATCCTCCTGAGCCACACCATTCTCTCCCCACTCCCTCCTACCACCTGCCTTTAACAGACATCAAGGAGCTCCACCATGGTGCACCGGGTCCTGTCTGGTTTGAAGACAGAACCAGACTTTGAATGGGGATGTTTTGAGGCCATTTATCTATATGACCATAAAAAGCCCAGGACTCTCCTCTGCACTACTCCCCTCTCGGCACCCCTGCCCTGCGCAAGTCAGGGACCTTTGTGTATTCCTTGGAGGAGCCCTAACAAAGACTCGCCTACATAGATGTTTATGGAAGAACATTAGAGAATCACCATGGTTACAGGGCCCATCTGCCTCCGGTATGGACCAGAGGGAGCCAGAGGAAAGCAAGGAGCAGAAACTCCTGGAGCTGCTCAACCTGGAATTGTCATTAAAAAAAAAAAAAGCACTGCACTGTAGCACTGTCCTCCCTTGTTCATCGATTGACTGGAGCAGGCACCAGTAACATCTCCATTGTGAGACTTGTTGTTACTGTCTTTGGCATATTGAATATGCCACTGGGAGCTTGCCAGGCTTTGCCCTGTGGGCAAGATACTCTTGGTAGCTTGCTGGATTCTCTGAGAGGAGCAGAGGAATCAAACCTGGGCTGACTGGGTCGGCAAACGCCTTACCCGCTGTGCTATAAAAAACCCTCTTTAGATCTGAGGAGAAATTGCTTTTCATACAGCAAAGGGAAAACACCGGGTCTGATGAGATTGTTACACAGACTCCTGACTGGGTCTTTTCTCCAGGGCTTCCCTCCCCCCAGCCCCATTATTGTTTAAAGTTGGATTAAATCAGGCAAGCAGAGCTGAGGACTCAGTGTGACTGTGCGTTGCCAGCTAGGGCAGGCTGTCCTGGACCTGTGCTGCCCTGTGGCCAGCCACTACAGCTTCAGCCCCAGGGACAGAGAAGCCAAGAGCCCTACCTGCCAGTACCCCACTCACAGATGAGTGCCAGGATCCTATCTCCATCTCCCTAGGGTTCAAGTACTCTCAGGGATGGTTCTGATTCTGAAATAGAACAACACTGGGTTAAAATCAGACAGCTGTGGACCTAATTCAGCTCTATGCATGTGCTGTGTGCCCATGGGGTGGTGTCCTTATCTCTCTGAACTAAGAGTCCTCTGCCTTTAAAATGAAGGTGTGGGGATAAGGGACTTGCTTTGCCTATGAGTCACCCAGGATTGATCACCAGACATGATCCCTGAATACTACCAGTAGTGACCTAAGCACAGAACTGTAGGCCCTGAGAACCACCAAATGTGATTCTTTAACAAATCAAAATAATATAATAATAATCAAAATAACATCAAAATATTATCAAAATAATATCAGTGATGCTGATGATGATAACAAATGAAGGCATGGGTATCCATCCTGAAAGCAAAGCAATGAAAGGATTTTGTGAGGATTAGGCTGCCTCTGCACTACCCCCTCTCTGCACCCCAAAGCAGATGTGGTCTTGCAGATGCTCAGGAGATGGGTATGGTCATCTCTAGGGTAATGGTGTATCCTGGGCACCACCCCTCTTCCAGAATTGGTGCCCTTCTCCAATGAGGCTATCACTGGCACAGCTCCATGATGAGTCTGTTAATGCATGTCATAATAACTGCATCCCTTCCCTGACCCAGCTCCTGCCTCTGTGTGAACACATAGTTGTGGGGTTACTCTGACACTTTGGACAGACAGGAGGGTCCCCCAACCCAAATATGCAGAAGGCTGGATATTTTCACTTCCAGGTTCTAGAAGTAGAGTTAGGTCAGGGTATGGGCTTGAGTGGGGAAACCAGAAGTGTGGGGCCCCT
Organism: Sorex palustris; assembly: GCA_028565675.1. NCBI lineage: Eukaryota > Metazoa > Chordata > Mammalia > Eulipotyphla > Soricidae > Sorex > Sorex palustris. Next base: position 20,443,370 of record JAOXYA010000021.1, on the reverse strand, counting down.
GGGAATGGGGGGGGTGCTATAGGTGAAAGAGAACACAGGCCAGATTTGTTGAGGACAGAGGTGGTCACTGGCCTTGCCTCTCCTTGTATGGCGCCATGGAGCCAGCACCCAGCTTGCCTTCCCCTGTGGTGTTCCCATACCCCTGTCAAAGACACACATTCACTTTCCAAATTTCACACACAAAGAAATGGCAGTGGAGCCTCTTGCCAAGCTCAAGGTCAAGTCCAACTTCACCTCTGCAATGGCCTACGCCTGGCCCTTGGCCTGTTTTCCAACAAGAGGCCCACACAGGCAAAGGATTGTGCTCAAAAAGCAAGTGCTAACCCCAAGCTTCTTCCCACGTCTCTGAGGTCATGGTGTCTCAGAGAACTTGATCAGGTGTGGTAGGAAATCCGGCCCAGCCTTCCAGTGTAGAAACAGGAAAAGGAGCCGCTGGAGATAAAGGCTACTGTGTGCCTGTGGAGCCAGCAGCCACCCCCACAGCCATACTTCACCCCGACTTGGGTTCTTTCAAGGGGCCTGTGGGCAGCTGAGTGGCTTTAACGATTGGGTTTAGCAGCGCAGTGTGGGATCTTTGGGCCTGTGGGCAGGGCCTGCCGTGAGCCAAGCAGGCTGCCACTTACTCCGCCCTTTCTCTGCGCCAGGCACTGTATTAAGTGCTTTACACATAAGCTTTATGCCACTTGGCCTCACCACTGACTGAAGAGATAAATACAGTCCTTACTGCCATTGTCTGGGTGGAAAGGAGCCTTCAGGAGTTTAAGTGCCCTCTCTAAGTTCCTAAAGTGAGCAATGAGAGTGCCAGGAAGTTCCTTTCTTCAAGGACGTGGATATTAGTTGGGAAGAAAGGGAAGCTGTCTACCCAAATCACCCAAGCAACACTGACGCTGGTGAGTGAGGACAGAAGGCTGAACTTGGGGACGCTGCAGAGTGGAGATCTCTGAGGGCTGCTGGGAGATCCCGAAGAGAAGCAGAGCTGAGAGGAAGTGAAGTGAAAAGTGAGCAGGGGAGATGCTGCTGAGAGGAATGAACAAAGAGGTAAACAGGAAGAAAGTGAACACAGAGGAGGTGAGATGTGAACCTCAAGCAAGAGGTATTTAACCAGCTGGCAATGGCAGCAAGAAGGGGCTTATGGGTCAGAAAATCTAAGTGGGCTGAAGTTCCCAGACAAAGCCTGGCTGAGTCTATGAGGTATGCCTTGCTTCACATGCAGGAGATAGGATAGATAGGTGGATGGATAGATGGATGGATGGATGGATGGATGGATGGATGGATGGATGGATGGGTGAATGAAGGAGTTGGTGGATCCTGGATAGAGGATGATAAATAATTGACTGATAGATACATAGATGCATCAACAATATGATCTTAAACTTAGGAAATTTCTACAGTCCCTTGATCTCTTCAACTTTTCCTTGAAATTTTTACTTTCTTTCATCTTCCACAGGTTCTGTTTCTCTGTCTGGTTGCACCCAAAGGTTTGAAGAGTGGCTAATTCATTTTCTCACTTACTTACATTGTGAGACTAAACAATACGCTTTTAGAAATGTACCATATCCCAAACATTTCTGACAACCTTTTGTCTAAATGCCAATGCCTGGCAGACACTTGCAGAACCTTGACCTCTGATTGTCCTGTTGAGTCCACAGGTGGTCATGGCATCCTAGTACAGTTAGTGGCCTCTCTTTTCACCCACCCTGGAGCTACAAATACTTCTGACAAGTTTGAGGCAAAAAAAATACAATACCATTGGATTCCTAAGAATGTGGTTCTCAGGATCATGCTGGAAAGGGACCTCCCAGTGGCCCTCAAAGATCTCTCTTTTCACAGATCCAGAAGGATCCTTTAGCTTCTATGCAGAGCCTCACATCTGCTCAACTCTTCCTATTGTCCAGTAACCCTTCCCTGATTTCTCAGCCTTCTTTAATCTGTTTCCTTCTCTGACCACTACAAAACTCTTTCAAAAGGGAAGAGTTATTACAAGCTTACTAGTGCTTAATAACTTAACAACTCAAATTCTTCCCCTCATCTCATATTTCAGTCTCAGCCCATCAGAGAAGGGTGTCTGCTACCAGTTTCTCTTCCAAGGGAACATTCTAGAAAAAGACTGAGAAGTTCCACGCTATGCTGTAAGATGCTAACACTAGGGGGGACTGGGAGTGGGGTATACACAAATTCCCTGCCCTAGTTTTGCAAGTTGCAATGTCTAAAACTTTCCTAACATTAAATACTGATTTCTTAAAAGGCAATAGTAAAACTTGGGATCCCAACCCAACCTCCCTGTAGCCCTAAAACACCTACCTTCCACAGGCAGAACATGTTTGCTTCCTGTCTCCCACCTCTATTTAGTGACCCAGCAAGTTCATATTCCTGAAAAGCAAAAACCAAGTCTTCTCTTTCTCTCACTTCACATGTAAGAGTAATGCAGAGTAAGGCAGAATCAAGCTTACTAGTGCTTAATAACCCACCACCACCCCCTCTCCTTTCAAACATCTCACACCCTAGGGAGCAAGTAAAGGGGTGGAAAATGCTGCCCAAGCTGCCTTTTATTGTAATGTATGCTTTTCATGAAAAAAAAATCAACCAACTGTGATATGTTAAGTGAGGCCAACTGTCACAACTTCACAATTAGCTGACCTGCACTTGTAATACTTATAATCACTCACTTGTAATGCTGAAGGCATAAGCCATGTACCTATGGCAGTAAGTACTCAAATAAACAGGGCAATATGCTTGATCTGACACAATACTCATCAGAGTTCTAAGTAGTAAGTAGTTAGATCACTTAGTCCCTTTTTATTGATGAGGAAACAGGAGCTCAGTAAGACTGCAAGACTTACGCAAGGACATGAGGCCAGTCAGTGGTGGAGTTAGAATCTAAATCACCGAGGCAAAGTCATCTGATGGTGAATCTACCCTATGTCAGTATGAGTATGTCAGTATGTGCTGTTTATGTTACCTGCCACCCTATGTTATGCATTACAGCCTGTATGACAACAAGGTATGCATTCCATGATATGTAGTTATCAATTTCTGCTGAGTTGGTCAATATCAGCAAGGCTGTTGGGAACCAGAATTCAGAATGCTGGAGCTCAGAGATGGAATGCTGCCCCTGATGGGGGTCCTGTACCTGTTCTTCCTTCCTGGAGAAATTTCCTCTGGAGAAAACCCTTTACATTTATGTTTATCCCGATAAATCAACACCTTCAGATATGTAAAAGTCTAACCCAGATAGATCAAGATAGTTAGGCACCCGACCAAAGAATGTTAATCTTTTTCTTTCAATAATTACTGGGTCTAAGTCATAAATACTAACCCCTTGAGGAGAACAGATGAGAGCAGAAGCCTTGAAGAACTCTCTGGAAGGATGCTGCAGTGTTGGGGCTGCATTCATTCCTATAAGAGATCAGGGTGATGGCCATTAGAAACACAAGGAGCCTTTTCAACCTGTTGGCAGGTGGGAGCCATCCCAGACAGCACCCTACCTCTTTCCATTGATCCCACCAGACACCTGACCAGAACCTCCTAGAACTGCATCAGCTAAGGAAGAGAGAACCCAGCCATGGGCTCTCCAGGCAGATGAGCCAAGGACCCTCCATACTTGCAGGCTCTAACTAATGCTTCTAGAAGGCCAGGCATGATTTTCCTTCATGCCCCAGATCTCTAGACAAGTCTGAGACTCTGTTACCAGTGCTACCTGCCAGAAAGAAAGAGAGCTGGAATCCAGACCCAAGTTTTCAACTAGCAACAGTGGGTGACTGGATTAGTCAGTCACCCCAAGACTCAATTTATTCATCACTTTCATTGCTTTCCATCCTATTACAAATACCATGACTGTGTAAGTACCTGAATCCCTGACTCAGTAACGGTGATGCAAAAATTCAGTTAGCTAACCAAAAACAGCCCTTTTTAACTCAAGGAAAACCTGCTTCATGCAAGACCCTGAGCTAGATCAACCTTTCATGCTCATCAACCGCTAAGGATTTTTACATCTGCCAAGTGACGACAGTGCCGGATGCTGGCAACACTACGCTCATGTTTAGTTCAATACCACAGAAGGCCGCATGATCAGGCTCTCTCAAAGGTCATTGTGGGTAGAAATCAGGGTGTCTGTTGGTCAGATTGAGTTCATCTCTGATGCTACTGGGGGAAAATTCCTTACACTGGGTCCCTCTAGACTTATAACTGGGGCTCCCTCCCCCTAGGGGCCTGTTCTCAGCAGTCACAGGCTGTCACCAGACCTTGTCACAACACTTCCCCCCTGCAGAAAGCCCCACTAGTCCCAGCCTTTCTCAGTTCCTGACCTCTAGGACAAGATTTTTTTTTCTTTATTTGGGGCTTTATTATTATTTTTGCCACATCTGAATTCACAGGGGCTACTTCCCAGATCTATGCTTGAGGGTCACTTCTAGCAGTGTTCAGGGGACTATGAGAAGTAGGGATCAAATCCAGGGCTCCTGCTATTGCCCCTGGCCCTAGATTAAAAGAGTTCATGTGATTAGGGTCAAGCTGAGTCACCTTAAACTCAACTGATTCGAGACCTTATTAATATTTGCAAAATCCCTTTCTAGAATTACTTACAGTGGGTGTTTAAATAATTGGTCTATGTTTTCTAGGAGCTGGGAATCTTGGCCCTATCTGAGAATTCTGCTAATCACACAGTTTTCAGCGATTCCAAATGAAGTTGCTCTGGAAACTGCTTTTGTTTTAAAATACACACACACATAAACACACACACAAACACACACACAGATCTATGGGGTACCTTTACGTGTCCGTGTCTGTCTCTGTCCCAGGCCCCTTTGTGGTGGCTGAGCAATGTTAGCTAGATCCCTCATGCCTTTGAACCCACAGTTTGAAAAGGGGACAGAGGACTGGCTGGGGTGATTAATCCCAGAGAAGATGATAGATGCAAAGGGAAATTGGTTGCTATTTCCAATGGGGCAAGAGGAATTCTGCCCAGAACTCCGGGGAATCCCTGAGAGTCTTTGCTAGCCAATTCTTCTAATCGCTTGGCTAGTGGGAAGGCTGCAATTGAGAGGTATCATGGGCATAAAGGCTTGGAACCCCTGCCAGGAGAGTCCCTTAAGGCGGTACCCACCCACCTGCCCAGAAATATCACTTTCCGAACATCTCTGTTTCTGATGGGGAAAAATAATCCCGCCCCAGCAATCCTACCCAGATGCTCTTTTTGGTTTTGTTTGAAATTGCTAGGGCATTCTACTAACACACTTTTAAGATTGAATCACAGAATCTCCAGGTTGGCAGTCACTTCAAAAATAATTCAGTTCCGAGATATCTAGAGGCCTCGAGCTCCCAGAGACAGAAAGTAAAATAGTGGTTGCCAGGGGCTGCAGGGAGGGGGTGATGGGTTTTGCAAGATGAAAAAGAGTTCTGGAAATTGCTTGATGATAATGGGACTATCCTTAACGCCTCTGAACTTAAAAACAGCTAAAAATGGAGTTTGATCTTACATGTATTTTAAATTGTGGTCACGTTTTTTATTAGAATGTAAAAGATAATACACAAAGCATTTCAGTTCAAACCATCACCAACCTAAATGTTTCACACCGTATTCCTTTTTTTCAGAGGTCTGTTCCATCCGTACCACTGATAACCTCCCTCCCCTACCCCCAACCCACCCGCACCGTGACCACCACCAAGATGCGCTTTGAATTGGAGGTGCGGTCTTTTGATTAAGCAAGTGTGTAGCAGGAGGTCAGGACAAGCATGATGTGATTTTTGTACTCTGGGTCATGGAAATAGTACAGTTTTTTGTACATGCACAGAGTTCATGCGTGCGCGCGCGCGCCCACACACGCGCGCACACACACACACAGGTGCAAACAGGAAACCTTGGGAAACTTTTCCCAACTTCTGTATCTGTCGGGTTCTGGCTGGGTTAGCAGAAAGAGAAGCAGAGGTTGAAGACTGAAGAGCAGGAAGAAGGGAGAAGCCAGAGTAACTCCATGCTCCTCCTCTATCCCAGGATATAGCTCTAGTCACCCGTGCATCCCTAAACTTGCTCCCGCTCCTTCAGAAATCAGCTGCTCCGTGGCTCCAGCTCCCACCAGAGGAGGCTCCTGCCTCACTGCTGCACTCACATCACACCCAGTCTTCCTTCTAACTCCCAACTGACAACTGCTTCTGGCTGTGGCTAATCTCCAGGTCCCCTCACCATCCCTTCAGACCCGAAGCTTGTCCATCTCTGGGCACAGATGATTAGTAGTGGCCACACTCATAGTGGAGTCCATTTTTTTGACTGGACACTGCTTCCTGACACTGCTCCCCGAGATGACAAAGCATCTATGCACAGTCCATCAGTGGCCCTGGGCTTTGGGGACCAGAGGACCAGCAACTCAGGAAACAACTCAGTTTGTGATTCCTTGTGGCTCAGGGGCCCTCTGAAAATACTTGGGCACCCAGTGGCCAGGTGAGGTCAGAGTCCAGAAGAGCTGGGAGCTGCCTGATTTTTGAGGCAGTGGGAAACAATTCCGAGGGACATTGAAGGAAGCCCACCACCCCTCCCTACCCCTGCTGGAGGTGTACATGGCCCCAAGGGTAATGCAGAGTAGCACTGGAAGGTCCCTTCCTCCTAACAGGAGCAATATCGCTCACAGACCCCTGTGGTCCTCAACAGTGGCCAGAAGCCACATGTGGCCTTTCGTACTTTAAGATTAAATGAAATAACATTTAAAATTCCTCGATTCAGTTAGCTGGAGCCATAGCACAGGGGTAGGGCGTTTGCCTTGCACACGGCCAACATGGCCAACCCGAGTTCGATTCCTCTGCCCCTCTCAGAGAGCCCGGCAAGCTACCGAGTGTATATTGCCAGCACGGCAAAGCCTGGCAAGCTACCCATGACATATTCTACATGCCAAACACAGTAACAACAAGTCTCATGATGGAGACGTTACTGGGCCTGCTCAAGCAAATTGATGAACAACGGGAGGACAGTGACAGTGACAGTGACAGTGACTATTCAGTTGCATGGACAATACTTTAAGGGCCTTCCTTGAGGTGAACCGCTGCCATTTCAGGCAGCATAGGTTCAGAACATTCCCAGCCACTGGGAGAGGCCTCGTAAACAACAGAGCCTTTGTCAACAGAGAGAAATGGAACCTGCATAATACAAATTAACCAATTACATTTTAACAGCCAAACATTCTCCCATCTCTGGGTGCGAGCAAAGCTTGATTGCGGTTTTATGCAGAAATGGCTTTTAAAGCTGGACGAGATGGGGGTTCAAGACAAGTGGAAGAGGCAGAGAGATGATTTTTCTAATGCCTCCTCCGAAGAGGCACAAATTGCGAGTTGATGGGATTAATGTAAGAAGGCAAGCCCACCAGAGCGAAGAGCTTTTTTTCAAAACGAAAGGCAGATATTTACTAAAATGGGAAAGAGAGGAAACAACATGTTTACTCTTCACTGGGTTCTTTAAAAGAAAAAGAAACAAAAGAGCGGCAGCTAAAGCATTTAACTACACCACACGTTTAGCAGGCCAGTCTGAAGGGAACGACAAAGGTGGGGGAAGGAGATGCTATTTAACGCATCTGCTCTGACAAGAAGATTAAAGACAATTGCGCAAGGCATTGAGCCTGGAGAAATAGAGATGGTCCCTGAGCATTGTATATACCTCCTCTTGCTGCAACTCCCACCCAGAAGAAAGCAGCTTCATTCTAAATCTACCTTCTTGCCAGGGGTGGGAGAAGGGGAGGTGGTCAGGAGGTCAGAAGGGGAGACAGGCAGACTTTTGGAACCCCTTCAAGTGTGTTGGCACTTTCTAGACTGGAGAGAGAGTACAGTGGGTAGAGCACTTGTCTTGTATGTCACCAACCCAGGTTTGATCCCTGGCAGCACATATGGTCCCTTGAGCACCATCAGGAGTAATTCCTGAGTGCAGATGCAGGAGTAAACCCTGAGCATTACCCAGTATGGCCCCAAAGCAAATAAAACAAAAAAATGTTCATTTTCATTTCAGACCCAAAGGGTGAAGGCCACAGGGATATTGTCTTAACCTGGAGAGAAACAGCAGTGCTCCAAAAAAATGATTTTTACCAGCATTTGAGGGACACCCTCTCCCTTCAGTAGATCTGGAATTGGGCCTCAAAATGTACCTTTTAGTGACTTCTCAAGAGATGCTGATGGTGCCAAGGAAACCACACTTTGAGAAGCATGTTTCAGAAGAGAAGTTCCAGGCAGGCAACATGCTGTGGTGGCATTCCCTGCTGTCCACACAGGACACTGACTGAGGGAGTGGAGGGAATGCATTTTGCGATGAGAGAATAGCCAGTGTAAATGTGGTTCCAACTGATCTTGATGTGGAAGGAATCAGAAATCTTTGTCTCTGCAAACAAATATGCCTTCCTGAAGATATTGCAAAAGTTAACAACTATGGCATTCTATTAGTCCCTGAAGCAAACATCTATGTCCTATACAAGGGCAAGTAACTGTGGTACCTGTGCTTTAAGATCTTAACATCACACCCCGCCCATCTTTGATTAGTTCTATCGAGGGTTATAGATCTCTGACATAGTCGTATACAATGCTGCTTAATACTTTTTCACACAGGAGTTAATATGTTACAGATATTTGACAACCTAAGAGGTGAGAATGATGAGATCAGGAGTCTAGGATGGGTTGGAGCCAAGAAAATCCAAGAGAGAGAGAGAGAGAGAATGAGAGAGAGAGAGAGAGAGAGAGAGAAGGAGAGAGAGAGAGAGAGAGAGAGAGAGAGAGAGAGAGAGAGAGAAAGGACTAAGGTGATCAGGCAATGACTTCCGGCTTCATTACACACTCATTATAATACAGTGAAAATCACATCCACCCACACCATGACAGTGTACAATTTCCATAGCAACTCCAGGAAGTGCCCAGATCCACTTATACTCTCAGTGGCTTCTTGACTCCAGAAATTTAGCAGCCCATAGTACTTCCTCTTCTTTGAAATATCATGCATGCTCCCTGAATGCCCTATTTTTATACCTGTAAAATCTAGACATTTGTGGAGAGACAACCCTGCTCCCACATGCTGGCCTTTTGCTTCTAATAAAGTGCTTGGGTTACTTTCCTTAGATTATGGTCACATATGGACTCTCAAATGTATTCTAGTCTCTCATAAATCTTTTCTATATTTTATTCCTCTGAGTTGTGCCTGAATTCTTTCCTGAGTGGGTCAAACAGACCTGCTTCCCAATCATGGCACTTCCCACAACACATTGACTTTGAGTATTTTTTTTAATTTAACATTAAAATGCTACAACTCTTGGGCTGTGGGTACCTTCCTGCTTAAATTTCACATCTAAGGCGAGTAGCTAACTTTCCTGCCCAAGTCTCGACCCTGGTTGTAAGACTGACAGGAGAAGCTCCATTATCTCCCTCCCAAGGTTCAGAGAGGTGGGTAATTTGTCTGAGCTGGCACAGTAGGTGCAGAGCCAGAACTTTGGCCTCCCAAAGTCTAGGATTCCATCCCCTCACCCAAGGTTCCTCCAAATTAACACTCTCTAATGCACCTGTACTCCACTGTGCACAAGACTCCTTTAGCTGATTGACAAAGATGAGCCACGCCCCTATTGAGGGCAGGGAATTGCTTAGCCCTGTCTGCCAACACCTCAGTGTACACCAGAGAACCTTCCTTTTGTTTCTTAGAGGGTCCCAGCTGGGAAGAGACAATTCTTCCACTGAGTCATAATAATCAGCTCCTGGAGCCAAGACAAGGTGATGGTCAATGCTAACATTCATTAACTATTCACCAAATACTAGGCACTCTGCCCATGTCTTATTTGGTGCTTATAGTAAATATGGAAAAGGAAGCACTGCTAGTCTTTCTCATTTGCAGTGGAAAGATGCCGAGTTTAGAAAAGCATATTCATCCAAGTCACAAAGGAAGGAAAGGAAAATCCTGGATTCCAACCTCTACCCATCATCAGGAGACCCCAAGCAGGAAAAACAGAAGACCCTAAGGTAAGCAAAGTGCCCACATTGCCTGTGTTAATTCCTTGCAAGGACCTTTCCAAGTTCTTCTTTCAGCCATGGATTGGTTGTGCACCTACTATGTGTGGTGCAATGTACACCTGCTATGTATGGAAAATTCCCGGGTCACAATTCCAATCCTCCAGGCTTCTACAGATTTCTCTCTTCCAGGCTGGTCCTTCATGGATAATGTCCAAAATCATTTTTTCTTTCCAAAAAAAAAATTAAAAAGGAAAAAAATAACAACACGTTTTTAGCAAGAAGAAGATGCCAGAAGGTAATTGCTTTGCAAATTACTGAAAGTTATAAACGGATCAATGATTTTCTCCAAAGTTGGAATCAACTGTAATTAGCAATTTGCAAATCCTACCCTGAGCCCTTCACTGCCCACAATGAAGTGGGAGGCGCCCAGAGGAGCCATTTATATTCATTTGGAGGAGTCTGGGTGATGTTCACCAAACGGGGTTTGCAATCTGGGACCAAAGGAGAGGGAAAGGAAACAGCACAAAGCTTGGCCCTGCCTGAGACTGGAGTCAGCTCTGCCACACAGAGCTCTTCTATCCAACCTTGCCTCTGTGTCTGATGTGGGCCTGTATGCACACGGCAAAAGACAATTTCCATCCCATGTGACTTTCCTTCCACATCTGATTGGAGTTTGGGAGAAGGGTTGAAACACTCATTGGTGTCATTTCTAGATGAGAGTTCCACGGAGGTGCCTGCTTCCAAGATGTCATCCACCAGCTGCTATTGCCCCTGCAGTGACTAGTCAGGCCACAGACAACTTCTCCAGGGTCGAGGCTGCTAGCCACATTCATTTCTTGCACAGGGCCCTGTGACTCAGCACCCACTCAGATGCATGCAGGATGCAGGCTGGGGACATCCCCAAGATGTCCCTGTGGCCCTGGCTCTCCTGATTCCTTCTCCATGTTAATAACTGACTCCAGGACCTAGAGATAATTTCTGCCCAAATGTCACTTCTTCAGAAAGACCGCCTTCATCAGCATCCTTGCTGCCCCTTAAACTTACCCTCATCATCAGCCTCTCTGGGAATGCTCTAAATGGTGACCACCAAAAATCATGCTACATCATCCTCTTGAGTCTGACCTGGTCCTAATATGTGTTTTAGCCCCATATCTTAAGAAGACTCAGAAGCAGGCCAGAGAGATAGTACAGTGGGCAGGACAATTGCCTTGCATGCATTTAAATCAGATTTGATTTATCCCATACCATACCCTGAGGACCGCCAGGAGTGATCCCTGAGTAATGCAAAGCCAGGAGAAAAGTCTTGTACATAGCCAGGTATTCCCCCCCACAATAAAAAAGCAGGTGGAGGAGATAGAGGAGAGTGAAGAGAAGGAGGAGGAGGAAGAGGAAGAGGAAGAGGAAGAGGAAGAAGAAGGAGGAGGAGGAGGAGGAGGAGAAGAAGAAGAAGAAGGAGGAGGAGGAGAAGGAGAAGGAGGAGGAGAAGGCGAAG
>JAOXYA010000021.1:20407173-20429809 GCA_028565675.1 Sorex palustris | reverse complement strand
AAATTGTCTACTGTTGCCTTTTCAGCAGATCTGAGTGTTGAGGTAAAATCCCAAATAATAATGGTGGGTCTGGTGTCGAAATGTTGAATGTAATTAAAATAGAGAGAGAGTAATGTGGAAATCATCTGCCCCACAGGTAGGGGGAGGGTGTGGGATATGGGAGGTATACTGGGGTTTTTGGTGGTGGAAAATGGGTGCTGGTGAAGGGACGAGTGTTTCAGCATTGTATGACCAAGACTTAAACCTGAAAGTTTTGTAACTGCTCTCACAGTGATTCAATAAATAAATTTATATTAAAAAATTAATTTTTTCATGATTTCATTATTTCATCATTTCTAACAGCATAGTATTCCATTGTGTATCTATATCACATCTTCATGATCCACTGATCTGTTGTAGGACATCTAGGTTAACTCCAAGTCTTAGGTACTGTACTGAGTGCTAAGACTGTACAACGAATAATAGTGAGCATGTCTTCTTGAATGAATATTTTTCTGTCCTAGGGTATATTGTTTAGCAAAAACCCAACTGTGAATAACTTTGTAACTCACAGTGCTTTAACAAAATTAATTTGGGGGGGGAAAGAAAAGGAAAAAAACCTCTCAGTCACCAAAATAGGAAGGTTTTGAGTCCTCTCAGCTCTGTGCTCCATGCAGGGACATGAAAGGCAGGATGCAGAATAAAGTCAAGCATTCCAAAGAGCCTGGTCCCCAGTTAGCTATTCTCCCTAACCCCAAATCTCAGCTCCCCCTTCAACTTTGTGGGCTCGTAGGAGATCTTGCTGTGACCCTAGTTGAATGAACACTGATTCGTGACATGTGCCAGGACCAAGGGAGGGATTTGTCTCTTAATACTTGACCCACTCAACTTCCACGTGCCCTGCTACTACTTGCTCAGTGTTTAGGGCTGCAGAGACCCAGAGAATAATGTATGGTGAATGAAAGGATAAGACCGGATGAAAGAATGTCTGAACAAATGGTAACTATTAGTAGCACTGTAGCACTGTCCTCCAGTTGTTCATCGATTTGCTCGAGCAGGGCATCAGTAATGTCTCCATTGTGAGACTTGTTGTTACTGCTTTTGGCAGATCAAATACGCCATGGGGAGCTTGCCAGGCTCTGCCATGCAGGCAGGATGCTCTCAGTAGCTTGATGGCTCTCCAAGAGGGAAGGAGGAATCAAGCCCAGTTGGCTGCCAGCAGCATGCAAGGCAAACACCCTACCCGCTGTGCTATCCCTCCAGCCCTATTATTAACGATTAGTAGCAACTATTTGCAACTATTATTAGTAGCAACAATTTTTTACTATTAGCAGCAAAATAGTAAATATGAATTGCAAACTAACAGCTAACAAGCTTACATCATAGTAGGCACAGAGCTAAGAGTGAAAAGTTACCATCATATCTTGAAATAACCTAGAAGCCCTGAGTATTGAAACAGCTGGGTCAAGTGGTCAGTTGTTTGTGAAATCTGTAACCACATGTCCTTCAGCATTTAAAGAGCTCAAACTCTAGCTGAGTAACCAGGCAGAGAGGCCACAGGGTAAAGGACCCACATCACAGTCAGTCTTCCAGCAGGAGTCAGCAGAATGGGGAAGAGGGCGCAAGAGAGGCAAGGGACACCCCACAGAGAGGGGGGGGTGACTTCCTGTTCAAAGGAGCCCATATGTATGCTTTGAGGATGCCGTTTGCTAAGGTTTGGTTTTGACTTTAGAAGTGGAGCAGGAGTTCTTCTGAGTGTTGTGGCTGGAAAGCAGGTAGAGGAGCAGTACCCTGCAGACGTGCCACATCCTGCAGGTATAGAAACTATCTGGGCCCCCAAGAATAACGCGGCAGCCCAGCACGCTTGCTGGGAGCAGCCCACTGGGTATCCATCAAGTGTGTCCAGAACACAGCAGGAGTTTTGGGAGGATTAGGATTAGGATTAGGACAATCAGGAGGGCTGTGGGGCTCTAAAGTATAGGGGATCTAATGCCAAAACCCTTTAAACCTGAGGGAAAAGGTAGCATTGTAGCACTGTCCTCCCGTTGTTCATCAATTTACTCGAGCAGGCCCAGTAACATTGTGAGACTTGTTACTGTGTTTGGCATATGGAATACATCACAGGAGCTTGCCAGGATTTGCCGTGTGGGCGAGATACTCTTGGTAGCTTTGTGGGCTCTCCGAGAGGGACAGAGGAATTAAACTCCGGTGAACCAGGTGGGCCACATGCAAGGCAAACACCGCCCTACCCACTGTGCTGAGGGGAAAAGTATTAAATGCAAAGGAAAGTAAAAAAAGGGGGGGCCTGACTCCCCAGCTGACCCTTTGTGGACTGACCCCCTTTCTTTCAACCTCTAAGTGGAAAACAGCAACAACAATGGACAAAATTTGCATCAAAATGAGAGTAACTGGTTCCATGGCCAGAGGCCACTGTCCCTCTGAATTATCCTCCAGAGGATGAGAACCTTTGCTTTAAGTCTAAGTGTTGCCTCTAGCCCTGACCAAGCTGGGGAGTATGTATAAGCAGATATTTGTGTGAACAGAATCCACACAACACAGTCCTGAAGAACATGGCACAGGAGAGGGGGAGCTACGATGCCCCACAGCTTCCCACAGGGAGTTCCACTCTCCACGTCACACAGACCCACCACTCGATCTGGAATCAAGGTGGCTGAGTTGCTCCTCTACAGCAGACGCCACACGGAGAGAGCAGGCCTGGCAGTGCCCAGCGGCTGCGCAATCAGGCCCTGGAGACTAATTACTCTGTGTGAGATCCACAGGGGAGACGCTGACAAACTCAATCAGCAGCTTAATCCAGACTCCTGGGGCTGGAACCACATTCCCACAGCAGGTGGGCAGGGCAAGGGCACCCAGGGATTCTCCAGAGAGTCTTTACCTGCCAGCCCTCCACCCTCAGAGCCCCTCACCCACTTCCCACAGAGACCCTCACTTCCTCCCACAGAGACCCTCACCTTCCTCCCACAGAGACCTTCACCCTCCTCCCACAGAGACCCTCACCTTCCTCTAGGCTGCTCATAGAGGAGCCTTTCAAGGGCAGGCAGAGTAAAAGATAGGGCAGTAGTTCTGGACAAGCTGGCGTCTCTCTGCCCAGAGAGCCCTGCCTAGGTATAGAGCTGTGCAGAAAGCAGGAAGCCTAGTGCTCTGGAATTCACCCAGTCTAGAGAGAATTCTTGGGTATGAGGCAATTACCAATGACCCAAGGGAAGCAACAGTGAGAAGAAAGTTCCACAAAGGCTCTCCAGGGTAACCAGAAGGATGCACAGTCAGCCTTTGGTGAGCCATGGTATTTCTCTGGCAATAGCACAGTAGCCTGGAAGCACCTTGTTCCTAATCTGAGAACTAATTTATTTCCCATTCCTGGTCCTTAGCTTCCTAGCCTGGAGATGGGAAGAAGATTAGCCTTGTGAAGACTTACAGCTGACTGGTTAAAACGTATGAAATAGGGAACATAGAAGTAATTGTGACTGGGACATAGGCTAGGAAGTAGAGCCCTGAATCTGAAGAGGGGATGACCTTGAAGTCCTTGGTCCTCTGAATTACAGGGGCCATAAAAAAGATGAGACTAAAAAGGTGCTTAGAACAATGTCTGGCACATGCAGGCACTCCATAATTATTAACTTTTATTAGGAACAATAATCCAAATAAGATTTAAAACTGATTGCTCACCTCACTGAATGGTCTTTAGAAAGTATTCAATATATTGAAGGTCAGTTGCCTTCCTCCCACCTCTATCTGTCCCCAGTGGGTTACAGAGGGGACTTAATGCAAGGAATGTCAGGGAATATGTATCCCTTCTCTAATCAGACAACAGACAGTAGGCATAAATTTTTTTGCACTTCCTTTGGTTTGGTCCAAGTGGTGTTTGCATTTGAACTAGACTTCTCTAAGTTACAGAGGTATGTGAAGATAAATGTAAAGGTTTTCTTAAGATGTTTCCTCACCCTCAATAATCTAGCCCCTTGCCTTGCTTTCCCCTTAGGTGATTAGTGGAAGTAGTTTTTCTTACAGGATAAACAGACATTAACGATGGGATGGGATTGGGGAAGAGTGTCAATGGTATAAACTGGGTTCAGAGAAAAATCATTTCTGTATACTGTTGTCATATAGAATTAGGGCTGGTTCCTCTTCAGGTGGATATTTCATTAAAATGCTGCCAAGTATGGAGATTCCTCAGATAAGTAAGAGTAGAGCTCCCATACGATGCAGTTATTTCTCTTCTTGGTATCTGCCCCAAGACATAAAAACATTCACTCAAAAACATATACACACCTATGTTCATGGCAGCACTTCAGTGCAATAGCCAGGATATGGAAACAGCACATGTGTCTGGTGGCAAAAGAGTGAAGAATGAAGGTAGTGTATATTCATAGTGGAATACTAGCCAGCCATAAGTAAGGATGAATTTATAAATTCACTGCAACTTCGATGAGACTGAAAGATCTCATGTTAAGTAAAGTCGGTCAGAAGGACAAGGACAAATACTGGATGTTCTCAGTAACCTGTGGTATATATGAAGAGGTGGTATATATATATATATATATGACAAGGTGGAGCAAATGCTAGACCCTAGGTTACAGAGACAAAAATGCCATGGAAAAGAGGGGGAAAGCCAGAAGAAGGAATCTCAGTCTTAGGGCAAAAATAGGGCAAGAATCAGGGGCTTTGGATTTGTCTGTAGTGCAGAGATGAGGTTTCTGCATATATCTAGCCCCTGGATCCAGCACCATTGTAAGCTTGGGACCCAAACTACAAAAACTAAGGACCAGGAGGATTGCTCCACAGCTTGGAAGCCAGACTCACATGCTGGGGGGAAAAAGGCAGCTCAGATAGAGAAGAGACCACCAAGTAAAGGGTGCTTGGAGAGCCCGCTTGGGATGGGAGATGTGTGCTGAAAGTAGACTATAGATGGCCATTTATACCTGTATTGCAAACCACAACACCCAAAAGAAGAGAGAGAGCAAAAGGGAATGCCCTGCCACAGAGGCAGGAGGGGGGAGGTCGGTGCTTAGGAGAGATGGGGGTGGTGGTGGGAGAAATATTTGGATCACTGGTGGTGAAGACTGAGCACTGGTGGAAGGATGGGTACTCGATCCTTCTATGACTGAAACGTAAGCACAAAGTTTGGAAGTCTGTAACTGCACCTCATGGTAATACATTGTCACTGTCACTGTCCTCCTGTTGTTCATCTATTTGCTCGAGCAGGCCCAGTAATGTCCCCATTGTGATGCTTGTTACTGTGTTTGGCATATCGAATCCATCACAGGGAGCTTGCCAGGCTTTGCTGTGCGGTCAAGGTACTCTCTGTAGCTTGCCGAGCTCTCTGAGAGGGGAGGAGAAATTGAACCTGGGTCGTCCAGGTTGGTCGTGTGCAAGGCAAACGCCCTACTCGCTGTGCTATCGCTCCAATTTTTTTTAAAAAACTGAATTTTAAAATGTTAAGCTAAGAGGTTGCAAGACGAGAGGGAAACTCGGGTCACTAGTGGAGGAATGGGATGACTTGTGGTGGAACTGGAATTGAACATCGTATACCTGGAACTGTTGTCAACAGCTTTGTAAATCATAGAACCTAATTTATTTCTTTTTTTCAAGTTTTGAGGCACTTCAAAGCACAGTGAGGAGAGGCTGCTATGCAGGGCACTGGCCTTCAACTGAGAGGAGCTTACAGAGAGGCACCAGGAAGGAGCCAGCGGGTAATCTGCGGGGAACAGATGTACTCAGTTGGGTCTGGATGAACTCCTCGGGCTCACAGGAGCTGCTTTCAGCTTTATTTGCCAACTCTGCCCCACTCACATCTGCACAGGATTCTGAGAGACTGAGCAAACAGGTGCTTGCCACCCTCTCTGCTCTCCAGAACCTCTCTGAACTGCCGGGGCTGCCTCCTCACCAGGCTTGCCGAGGCCCCTCAGCTGAAGAACCTCCTACTTTCCAGGAAGAGCAGAATCTCAGCAGTGGCACTTTCCTTAGTAGCTCATATGTTGATGTGATTGTTCCCGGCGCAGTGATTTCAGCAGCGTTCTTCAACTCCTGGTCCACAAACTGGTGCTGGTCCGCAGGTATACAAAAGTTGAAATCAGTTTTTATGACCACTGTGGTCCTCACCCAGGCTGTGAAGCCAGATACCCTATCCTAGAGACTCTATGAACCAAGCGTGTTGTGTCACTAGTATTTTGTGCTATTAAGACTTAATGGAGGAAAGTGTGGAGAATTCTACCTGTCCCCATACATCCATGCCACTTCCACAAGGCACACAAACTTCCTGTGGTGCCTTTGTCACAACTGAAGAAGCAACACTTACATTTCTTCATTCCAGGAGGTCCAGAGTTGACAGTGGGGTGTGTTTATACTTCTCTGAAGATACATTTGGAGAGATGTCACTCTCACTGTCCTCCCATTGTTCATCGATTTGCTCGAGCGGGCCCAGTAACGTCTCCATTGGAGACTTTGTTGTAATTGTGTTTGGCATATCGAATACATCACGGGTAGCTTGCCAGGCTCTGCCGTGCGGGCGATATACTCTCGGTAGCTTGCCGGGCTCTCCGAGAGGGGCGGAGGAATTGAACTCGGGTCAGCCATGTTGGCTGTGTGTAAGGCAAATGCCCTACCGCTGTTCTATTGCTCCAGCCCTGGAGAGATGTAAGGATGTCTTAGTTCTGCAGAGTATGTTCACTGCCCTAAAAATCCTCTCTGCTCTGCCTATCTATCCTTCCACCATCCCCACTTTCTGGAAACTACTGATATTTTTATTGTCTCCATTGTTTCACTTGTTCTAGCATGTCACATTTTAGGAACTACACAGTAAATGCCTTTTTAGATTGACATTTTTCACTTAGTAATAAGCACTTTAATTTGTTTCTATGTTATTCATGTCTTAATTTCTCATTTCTTCTTAATGCTGAATTATATACCATTGTCTGATGTACTACAGTTTGGTTACCCATTCACCTACTTAAGAGACTCAAGGTCGCTTCTAGGTTTAAACAATTATAAACAAAATTTCTATAAACATCAATTTGTGGGGTTTTAGGTGGCGCTCAATTTCCAGTTCTTTGGGTAAATACCGAAGGGCACAATTACTGGATCATATGCTTAAAGTATATTTAGTTTTATAAGAAATAAATGTGTTTTCTTCCAACAAGACTATAGCATTTTGCGTTCCTACTAGCAGTCAATGAGAGTTTCTGATGCCCCACCTCCGTAAGAGTATTTGGGCTGGAGTGATAGCACAGTGGGTAGGGCATTTGCCTTGCACACAGCCGACCCCGGTTCGATTCTCAGCATCGCATATGGTTCCCCGAGCACCACTGGGAGTAATTTCTGAGTGCATGAGTCAGGAGAGTAACCCCTGTGCATCGCCAGGTGTGACCCAAAAAGGAAAATAAAAAAAGAGTATTTGGTATTGTCAGTGCTCTGGGCGTGGGTAGTTTTGTAGGTGTGTTGTGACACTGCTTTATTGTTTTGGTTTGCATTTCCCACTCTATAGTATGTCTTCTTATTTTCTTAACAGTATCTTTCACAAAGTGAAAGTATTTAATGATAACAGAACCCAGCTTATCAATTACCTTTCTGCCCTTGGTGTTGTAGCTAAAGACATCACCATACCCACAGTCAGAGGCTTTCTTTCTCCTGTTACCATCTAAAGAGTTTCATTATTTTACTGTTTGACAATAATCCCATTTTCATTTTATTTTTGTGAAGGGCATAGAATATGTGTGTAGGTTAGTTTTGGTGCATATGAATGTCCCAAACTATTTGTTGCTATCTTATATCATAAACTAAGCCTATCTTTACTTCATTTGACTGCCTTTATTCATTTGGGATTTTTTTTGTTTGTTTTGGGGCCATACCAGAAAAATCTTAGAAGTTACTCCTGGCTCTAAACTCAGGAATTACTCCTGGTAGAGCTCAGGGAACCAAATGGGATATTTGGGATCAAATACAGGTCAGTCACATGATGGCAAGTACCATACTTATTGGACTGTCACTCTGGTCCCTACTCATTTGCTAAAGATCAGTGGATTAGATTATGTAAATCTGTTTTGAAGTTATCTATTCCATACCATTATTCTATCCTTTGCCAATTACCACACCAAGTTGATGACTTTGCTTTAAAAAAAAGAAAGAAAATTTTTAACTTTATTTAAACACCTTGGTTTGCGAAGTCGTTCATATACAGTCGCTTCAGGCATTCAATGTTCCAACACCAGTCCCACTACCAGAGTGACCTTCCTTCTACCATTTTCCTCAATTTCCCACCCACAACCTAAACCTTTCCCTTAAGCAGGCAGGCACAAGATAATCTATTTTATGTTCCTTGTTACAACAAAATGGCTAATTGAATTACTGAAAACTACCTCAATGAAAGAAAGTTTGTGAAAGTTGTCATATCTCACCATTGGGCCATTAAAGTCATTGTCCAAGGGTTTACCAAGCTGTTTGTTGCTAGTTGTGCCTTGTGTGCCTTGGTTTTGTTTATTGAGTTTAGTTGACTTTTCTGCTATTTTCCACCATCTAATTTGGTGTGCTCCTACTGAGCTGCCAATACTGTGGAATTTAGAGGTGTTCTGTGGCCACATGTTCCAGAAATTTCACTATCTATAAATCTGGGCTGATGGGTTTCGGAGGCTTGACCTCACGTCTCTTCTGAGATTCGTGGTGAAACTGTGAAGCTGGGCTTTTTACGTGGCAGTAACTATGGAATATGGGTGTGGCTGCTGGTGCTCGCAACAGTACATGGGGCAGAGAGGCTACCTACCCCGACTCTGAGAAGACCTCAAAGTTCTCAACCCAAAAAGCAATATGTCATAGGTTTATTGCAGAGATTAGTCATGAAGCAGTGAAGTCAGGCTGGTTGCATGGTTTGCATGACGGAAGCTGCAAGGTGTGGGTGAGGCTGCCAGGACTTGCGCAGGGCAGGATACTCAGCCCACTACTGGTGTACCTGTGAGTTTTAGGGTTTGGCTTGCATCTCTTCTGAGATAGTCGTGGACCTATGCTGTTGTTTACATGGTGGCGGTTGTGGGATGTCTAAATTTTTTGGAGGGTTGGGAGCCATACCTGGCAGTGCTCAGAGCTGGGGCTCAGAGGACCATATATGGTGCAGGAATCAAACACAGATTCACCATGGACAAAGCAAACACCCTGCCCACTGTACTCTTGCTCTAGCCCAGATGACTTTATAATAAGTCTTAAAGTTGGGGATAGTCAGTCCTTCAATTTGATATTCATCCAGTTTTTAAAAAGGGCCTTTGGAACCAAAAGAGAGCAGCTTTTCAAAGCTTTGTGAATACCTATATATGAAGTATGCGTCCAGGGGAACGTAGTAAAGAGTGATTTGGGGTCATCATCTTTGGAAATAGAGAGTAACAGAGAAATTACTTAACACGGGACTTTGAAGGTGTTATGAAGCTCCTTGGAGCACCATTCTTTATCTATACAAAAGATAAGATAGGGACCAGAGAGATAGGAAAACTGATAAGGTGCTTGCCTTGCAGGCAGCGGGCCTGCATCCAATCATGGGCATCACCTAACATCCCCAAAACCTCACCAGGACTGATCCCTGAGCACAGAGCTAGGAGGAAGCCCTGAGCACTGCCAGGTGTGACCTACTCCCCTCCAAAAGAGAGAAGACAGAACTGATCAGAGACGGTCGCATTGAGGAGCAGGGCACCAGACCCTGGCACACAGCTCTCTCTTCATTCAGTTGCCGCAGGGTGTTTGGGCAGGTGCTGCCACAGAGTCCACCTGGCCCCTATCCGGAGGACAGCCCAGAGAAGATATAGGAGAGTCGGGGTCATTCTCTAGACTCACTGAGAGGCTGGTGCCTGCTCTGTCACCCTCTGGGCTTCCTTTCTGCACCTGTGACCCTGTAGGCTTATTAGAGGGTGGTGCAGGGCTCCCTTGAGCGGGGTCAAGAGTCAACCTGTCTGATTGCAGGGAGCAGAGCCAGCCAGCTACCCCTGTGCTGGCCCAGCATCATGAGGACCAGGCTGAGTAGTACATGCTGGCTCTGGCGGAGATGGTTTGACTTTACCATGCAGACGTGGTCAACGTGGAGGTGTCATGAGAAGGGAACCCCCTGAATGGGGCCAGGAAAGCTATGAAAATTTGAAGTAAATGGGGTGAAGAAGCATGCAGGAAGAAGGAAGATGAAAGGAGGCAGAGGGTTTTGGGAGGGCTGGTTAAAAAGCTAATTCTGGAATAATAATAATAATAATTTAAAAAATTGAACCCTGGGGGATAAAATTGCTAAAAAGGGCCATCAGTTCCTGCTGGGACTTATTTCTTGAGGCTTTTACACCCTGACTGGCTCCTCCCCATCCCCCCTGTCCCCACCCTGGCTGCTTCCAGGTGAACCCTGAGTTCTGTAAGCTCTGTGCTTGGATTGCATCTAATGTAAAATGTTCCACTCCAATAATCAGGTTTTCATTTTGCCGGGAAAACAAAAGCCCCGAGATGCTTTGAAAACGCAGCCCAGCCCAGGCAGTCTCAATAGGCTGGTGGGTGGGGTGGTATGCCTGTAACTTTAAAACAGACTTCAAAAGAGAGGAGACAGACAGAGGGAGAGACAGAGGGGCGGAGATAGAGAGGCAAAGACAGAGGCAGAAGGGCAGAGACAGACACAGGCAGGGACAGACAGAGAGACAGATGAGCCTCAACAGAAAGTGTGGAGCCCCCAACCCCACCCCCACCCCTGCAAATGCCTCATCTGAAATCTAAGAGCGCCCTCTTGCAGAACCCTCTTCCCTAGTTGTCCTCCAGAGGCACGGGTAGGTTGGGGGCGGAGGGGGTGGGAGTAGTGACAAGACCTCAGCCCATGAACTAGCTGATCTCTGGGGAACATCTAGAGAAACTGTCTTCTCCAGGAATTCCCAGCAGAGTTCTGCTTCCCCTGGGACCCCAGCAAAGTGACAGTAAGGAGTTTTAAACTCACAAGTGGAAAGTGGCTTTCTTCAACCCTGAATTCTGGAACTTTCTTGAGGAGGAAGGGGGTGTGGAGGCGAAAGCAAATTTCCTTCCTCCCTGTAGCAACTGCCTCAGCCCCCTGCAGGCCCTTCTCCCTGAGCCTCAGCCTATAGGAACTTGACTCTGATCCCCCCACCCCCACCCCCAGTGCACCCTTTACTGACTGCCTTATGATCAGAGTGAGAGTAAAGTCCTTCACCAGCTTGGCAGTGTGTGACCATTGCTCAGTCACCTTACCTGGGGCAGGGAGGGGGCGGGGGGGGGGGGATTGATCCCATTCCTAAACTCCCAAACACTGGGGAAACAGAGCAAACCAGAACTGTCAGGGGAAGCTGGCATAGATAGTCACTACACACTCGCCCTGCCTGGGCTGCCTCTTTCTTCCTGCTCTGTACCAGACCTGCCCACTGCCTTTGAGCTGGGAAGTCTCCTGCTCATCCTACCTCAGGACCTTTGCACACACTGAACCTCCACCTGGACTCCCTCTGTCAATTCTGTTTAAACCCAGGCCCTTCTACACATCATCTAATCTGACTTTGGAGGCAGGGGAGAGAGTGCAGAGACTGAAGTATGTTCAAGGCTCCAAGTTCAACTTTGAGCACTGCAGTGCCTCCCCCCTGCCAGCCCCCAACTCACCCCACCACTCCCACCATGCCCAGGTATCGCCACAATGGCCTCCAGTACCATCTGGACCCAGCACCAAACCATCAGATCCATAAGATACCACAAGGCCAACTATCCTGGGTGTAGGTCTTGGGTCCTGGGCATCCTGAGGAGTACACACACACACACACACACACACACACACACACACACACAGACACACACACACACACACCTTTGAAGAGCGGTTTAACCTGGTCTCCCCCACCATATTCCTCTGTGATCTAGTCCCAAAGAAACAAATTCCTTTCGTCTAGTTCACTGACCTCCCTCCATATGAATTACTCTTGGGGTTAATCTCTCCTGCCCAATTCCCTCTCCAGACCATTGAGAACATGGGTGAATTGTGCTCTCTGCTCCAATTAAATTCCTGGCATCAACAAAGTGCCTGGATACAGCAGGTGCTTAATAACGCCAAGAGAGATGAATGAGGAACAGCTCAGACCTTTTGTAGAACACGCAGAGAAGCCCAGGGTGTCCATCCCTCCTGGACCTTGCCCAGCTCCTTCAAGGATTCATGGCCCTGCCTGCCTGCGTCTCCAGCCCCTCCCCCCACCCCAGTTGGGTTTTTGCAGACACACAAGCTGGGTCTGGGCTACCAAATGGAGACTTCGAGAAGATCCTGCTTTGGAACATTCTTGAATGGTCGCAGTTGTTTCTCCTAGTTATATAAGTTCTAGAACACCAGCCCCAGGTGAAGGGAACTTTCTTAAGCCCCACTCCTCATGCTCTGAGCAAATTCTTACCTAAATGTCATTGGTTTTTTTCCTGCCTTCCCTCCACCCTCCACTGATATTGTTTTGAAAATTTTTGCCCAACCTACTTGAGTCACGCAGAACCCTCTGACCCAGCCATTTTCAGTAATGAAAAGCACCTCTCAGAAGAGGAACTGCTTGGGTTCAAATCCTGGCTCTGCTCCCCATTAGCTGGGTGGACTTAGGCCATTGGTCTTACTTTTCTGTGGCTTCATCTGTAAAATGGGGCTCTAATGGCCCTGCCCTTGTGTAGTGATAAGAACATGAATTCATGTGTGGGAAGTCATCAAGCACAGGAGTCTGTGCTCTTAACACAGTGACTCCAGGGCTGTAGTCTGTATTCATTGAGCTACATTCAAGTGTGAGCCACCAATGCTTCAAGCTGCTATCAACATGTTCACCAAAATTTCTTAAACTTTTCCCACTTGTGACCCCTTTCCTCCTGAGAATTTTGTACCCAACCCTAGGTATACAAGTATATAAAACAGGAGTACAGATCAAAGAATTTAATAGGATTCTAAGTTCCAGGAGCCATAGTTTACACAGCCAGGTTCTATTGTACATTAAGCAATGCTGTGATCATCAGTAACACTGACTTCAAATCTCTAGGATGAGGGGATGGGGCTAAAATTTCAAACAAACAAACTGGAGTCATCTCAACCCATATACTCAGGGCAATGCTCTTGCATCCTGACATGAGCATGGGCTCATCGCCCTATGAGCCCAGGGGTTACAGAACCCTGCTGCTCTCTCTTCCTGCCTCTGCTTCTATCACTGTACAGTCAAAGACACCTCCATGTCCCAGCACAACACACCTGCAGGCTCAGACAGCCCACAGATATGTCACATGTTCCCAAAGGCTAGAAGGCCTCTCGAGGTCTTGATTGTTTTGCCCACTAATGTCGCTCCCATTCTGGCATGGCCCTGGCTGGCACATAGTGGATTCCTTATAAATGTTTTTGATTGCTTGGCAACATTTATGCCAGGGATCGATCAAGGCACCAGCATGACATCATGATACACAAGAGACACAGCCTCTGTACATGGGCTTACAAATTATCTGGAAAGATACAGACTTTAAGAGGCCAGTTCACAAGAGCATGTTAAATGAAAGAGTGAAGAGAGAGAAGTCCAGGGTGTGATGAGAACATGTGGGGAGGAACACCTAACCAGGGAAGGCAGCCTGGAGAAGGGGGCGTTTAACCTTGACCCCTTAGACAAGAGGGTGGGAAAGAACCAACCAGAAGCTGTGATAGAAGGATGCCACAGGCTGAGTAAATGACACTGTGAAACTTAGTAGCAAGACAGAAGGGAATAGAAATGAATTTGGGTCAACTGGAGGCTTGGATTAAAGGAAAAGGATGTTTGGAGAAAGTTGGTGAGGGGAAAATGGTGAGACTCTATGCAGGGCCCATGAAGTTTATTCTAAAGCCATGGAAATGTGTGCCCACCTGCTGCCCATGCTACATGCCAAGTGGACCGGGCTCTGGGTGCACAAGTGAAGCAGTAGGGTGAGATCTTGCCTTTGCTGACTCTACAGAGCAGGGAGTCCTGGGAGCAGACATGTGTCCCACCATCACTGGACAAAAGAAGGGAGAGCAGTGACCCAGAGTGGCCTGGCTGGACCTTGCTGTAATAATGGACACCAGTGGTTCTTGGATGTCATCATTTCATTCCAAGTCCTTTCACTGTCATCCGTCAGGGCGGAATCTACAATCTGTCCAGCCTTATTCCAGTGGAATAAGCAAGTTCAAACATAAATGAATGAACGCATGCAGTTGGCTATTTATGTGAGAGGTGTTTTAGGTTCTGATTTCAAAGTTTAGTGATGTCTTTGGATTGAAGTTTGCCATAGAAATGCAATTCTAGTTCATACCTACAGTAAAATTGATTTCAAGATAGGGGTTGACAGACTGTTGCCATGCCCAGCCCCCTTGGGTGAGGTGCTGTGAGGTTCAGTGAGGACTGGCTAAGAGAGTGCAGTGTAGCACACAGGACTTGGATACCATCAGATGTGACCACTGTGAAAAGCCACTTGCACTTTCATCATCTTTCATTCAAATTGAAGTAGCCAGACGTGGCTAATGGCTTTCCTGTTGGAGGGCACAGAACAGCAGGACCTCAGTTCTGACAGCTAAGAACCAAGGAAGGTCTCATTAGAGGGTCAGGAACTCTGACCTGGTAAAGTACCACACACACCAACTCCTTAATGACGAGGCAGCAGCAGGTACCGCTGACAGTGTTTCTGCCCCCTCGGGGCACACCATCGGAGGAAGAATGTCTCTAATTCAGACACACAGATGGAAAGTCTAGCCCAGGCTCCATGACCCATGAATCAGGCAGTGAGGCCCTTGGACCCTCCTCTGCACCTCTCTTTCCTGCTCTGTAAAATGGTAGCCACCTAATCACTGAATTGTCATGAGGATCCTGTGAACAAATATTTGTATGGAAAGCTAGAAACATAGGGTGTCTTAACTGAGTTGTACTTTGCATGTGGGAACCCTGGGTTCAATCCTCTGTTGGTCTCCCCCGCCCCCAGCACCATCAGAAGTGACCCCCCAAAACTGCCAGGTGTGATCCCATTTCTTTTTTTAAATTTTGTCCCCCAAAAATGGAAAATGCTTGAATTAAAATCATGAGTTAAAGATTTCAGGACCGGAGTGATAGTAGAGCAGATAAAGCACTTGCCTTGCACTTGACCAACTCAGATTCTAACTGCAGCACCCCATATGGTGTCCTGAGTACCAGCAGGAGTGATCTCTGAGCAGAGTCAGGACTATAACCTGAGCACAAACAGAGGGCAGCCCAAAAATAAAAATTTCAATCTCTTACTTCATGTATGAGAAAAATATGCCCATTATAGAAAACATCAACAGCTTCAGAAGTGAAAAAAAATATTCTGACATATTTGAGCTGTCTTTTCATTTTCTTGACGTGTGTGCAAATACAAATTTGTAAAACCAACACCAGTTTTGTGCTTTTTTTCCCTCTTCTTCTCTCTCTCTCTCTCTCTCTCTCTCTCTGTGCTGAAGATGCAGCCCAGGGTCCTGGCCATGCCTGGCACTCCCCCTCCATTAAACAAGCCACACTCTCAGTAAGCTACTCCCCCCCACCTTGGCAATTTATCGCAAATCTTCCTCCATGTCATTAGTTTTCCAAACATGGTTTCCAATACTGTGAAGTGTTCCCTATGATGCCATGTTTTTACCTTCCGGTGCCCCATTACTTCCTTCCTTAGCAGGTGGAGAGGGAGTTGAGGGAGGTCTCTATCTGCCAGGAGCTCAGGGCACAAGCCCACATCCTATATTCCACTGGTTCAGCAGTCTTCAACAAAGCCTATGTTAAGTGAGGAGGAAGTCTCCAGGGACTGTGGCCCATCCCCACTTTTTCAGTGCAATTGCTGTCTGGGTCCTGGAACCCAGCCCAGCCCAGATGGCAGCTCGTACCTACTACCGTAGCAGGAATTACACCTCAGCACGCTGCCCCCAGTGCCATGGGGCTGGATTCCCCAGGCCCATCATCCCCTCTGCCAGGCTCTTTGGGGAACCACTTTTGTGTGTGTCCATTGTGTGTTCCAGTGACTTTTCTAGTGCCCGCTTTCAGAGGGACCTGGGCCTTGTAAGCAGCACTCCTGCAGAACTGGTCCACAGACAGTGCCACTCGAAACACAATTTGAGACAAATCACCGGAGCCTCCACTCCATTTGTCTCTGGAAATGGTCTTTGTGCTCAGATCACTTGCCAGAGACACTCCGTCTCCACAGTGACTCGAGCGATTTTATTTTTCCCTGTCATCAGCCCTGCCAGGGAGCTGCAAATACAGACAGGGTCATGTAAGTGACTTAATTGGCTTCAATGCTTCTGCACCTAGGACCTTGAGGTACCCCAATGCTGTCCTGGCTTGGTGTGGGGAATCTGGGGTGGGGTTGTGCTGGGAACAGGTTCTTTTTCCCAGAAAGGAGTCTTGGGTAAGTGGAAAGCTGCTTTGATGGGTGGGCCATTGGTCTCTAGTTCCTGGTAGTTTCCCATGCACCGCATAGTTTCTTTGATATGTAAAAGCTTAGTCTGATTAGCAGAGATAGGCAAGAGTCTGTAAAGGACTGCCCTTGTTCTTCTGATGATGGTTGGTTTAAGAGAATAAATACGGAAGGTGATGGAGAAAGGGGCTTTTCAGTTCCCAAGGCTGTTACCCCCACCCCTAGATTTTCTTTCTTACTCTGTTCTGTCTTCTGGTGCCCTTGCTTCAGGCTGTTCACCTGAGGCCAGTCCCCAACAGGGTTGCACAATCCTGCCCTCTGGATCAGAGGTTGTTAAGTAGGTCAGATGGGGCTGCGGGCAAAATGACTTATGTCTAAGGGGGCTGCATGAGTAGCATACAGGTTCAGCACTGAGACTCTAGTCCTCAGTACAATGCCGTGTCTGCCACCTCCCTTGGGCAACATGCTGGCTGATAGCTTATGATGCTCCATTTTTACTGGCCCCCAGGACTCACTTGCTTCTACCCAACTGTCCGGCTGGGCATGGCAGCCATCCCCCAAGGGAAAGAGGCCTGAGCAAGGATCTTTCTAGTTCAGAGGGTTCTTCTAGCCTCCCCTCTCCTGCACACACACCAGACGCAGCTGCTACCCCCGGCCTCCTGCCCCAGACAAATGAACTACCAAGAGACGAAGAACAAAGCAGGCCCATGAGGGCTTGCACTTCACTGAGTGCGCATAATGGGCTGGTCCTGTTAATGCTATCTGTGACCTAGGAGGGATCTCGAACAAGACTAGTAAGTGCCAGAGCATTCTGCTTTGGAAGCGACACTCCACTACCTAAGAGAAGAGTATGGAGGATGAAGAGATGGCAGGGGGAGAGGGGTTGTCCCGCTTCCACGTAAGTCCACCCTGAACTATTTTTTCAAAGACCACCCCATGGCAGCTCTCAGAATTTCAAAACTTCTCTAGAGCTGAGTCCCTGTACCTGTCATATTGGGCATTTCCCTTCCTCCTTCCAACCTCCATCCATTCATTTCCTCTCTCCCTTGATCCTTAATTTCTTTTCCATCCATCCATCCCTCCATTCTTTCCTTCTTTCTCTTTCCTTTCTCCTTTCCATCCTCTCTTCTTCCTCCTTCTTTGCTCCCTCTCGTCTCTCTCCCTTCCCTTTCCTTCTTCTGTTCTTCCTCTTTCCTTTTATTTTTCCATCCTTTTCCCCTCCCTCTCCCTTTCCTTCTTTCCTACTTTCTTCCATCCCTCACCTCTTCCTTCTCTCTCTTCATCCCCGTTCTTCCTTCTTTCTTCCCTCCTTCTCCCCACCTCTCTCTGGCTCACTTCTTTTTTCCTTCCTTAAAAAATGAAATCCCATCCCTTCCACTGAAGGACAAGGCTAGAACCAGCAGGAACATCAGTCACGTAGGCCAGAGGAGGTACCAGGATCGGGCTAGATTGCTGTTCCAAGGACCCCAAGAGCATGTCGCTTGAGGAGCCAGTGAAGTCAGAGGTGAGAAAGGGTACAGAGAGTCCGTGAACACAGGAGAGGACCAGGAGAAACACAGCTTCCTGTGCTCATGTCAGAATGTCAGAACAGAGAAGGAAACTAGCTGTGAGATCTGGTTAGGGATGTTGGCCCAAGAAGAGGCTGCCGTGGAAAAGTTTTGCTTGGCTACTGTTTCTAAAAAGTCCAAGAAGGGGAAGCTGGAAAGCAGCTCCAAGGGCTGGAGCACTTGCTTTGCATGCAGGAGCATTGGGTTGAATCCTGGTGTTACGAGGTCCCCTGAGCACTGCTGAGTGTGCCCCTATCCAACCCACCAAAAGCAAACAAATGACAAAAATAAAGCTCCGGGGAGAGGTCTGAGGAAAGCAAAGGAGGGAAGGGCATCCAGGGCTTGCTTTCAAAAAGTTCACCATTTGGGGGCAACTAGGCGTCAGTGTTTGTGGGGAGCAGACTTGGGTGTTGTTTCACCCACAGGTAGGTAGCTGTGGCATGTCTCCATCCATGCCTTCCATTGGAGTGTGAGGCTAGGCACTTCAGCCCTGCCCTGCAGCCAGTGAAGGCTCCTCCAGGCGGGCCCTGCTCCTGCCTAGGCAGGTAAGAAGCTCATACAAGGTCCCAAGCAGAGCCAGTGGTCATGAGGAAGGAAAGAAGAGAAAGATAAGATGCAAGTCTCAGGCTATGGAGGAGCTGGAGGACTCTGAGGTTCCATTGCAGCCTGGATGCTGAGATGGGGACTCCCCCGGGCAAGGTTGGGGAGAGCCAAGGATGAAACCTGGGAAGATGGACAAGCAGCTCCTATGGGAAGGTCACCCAGGTCTCACCCGAGTTCTATGGCTGGCTTGGCCAACCACCCTGGCCATCAGAACCCAGGAGATGGCAGGATCCTTGGTTCTCTGGTCACCTACCACTCTCTCTCCCTCCTCCACTCTGCTCTGCAAAGTCCCCACATCCACTCTGTCCCTGGTTGGGGAACTCTGCTGAAATGGTACCTACTCTCTCCCACACCCACACCCCCACCTTGTGGCAGCCCCCCCCCCGAAGTTTCCCCCTATAAGTACAGTGCCAGAGGCATGTGGCTCTGAGACAGACACCACAATTCTACACTTGGAAAATCCCAACCCTTCCCACACAAATGCCATTTTCATGTTCTAACTCCCATAGCTGAACATCAGATGGGCAGGGGCCATGGTGGGGGTGGCCATAAACCCTCACTGATCTGTAGAATGAATTTTTTAAGGGCCAGCTTGTCCTATTTTTAATTCATTTTTTTCCTTTTTCTTGGAGCAGACACCAGGGACCCCATGTGAGATTCTAGCACCCGAGTCAGATGACTCTTAATGCCACAAGTTATGATCGAGAGCATCTTGCTACCAATCCACCTTTTCTGCTAATCCAAAAGTAAAAAAAAAAAATCTACAGATGACTTTTTTCCCTTAGAATTTCTGACTCCCCGAGGACTAATTTCTCTGAAAGCTGCATTAAACTAATAGCACCATAAAAGGCCCATTGTGTGATCTAATTGGTTTGCAGGACTTTCCTATAAAAATAATAAAAAAGACTGCCAGAGGCAGTTTCCAAAGGTCAGTTATCTTTGTGTGGCTTGAGTTGAGTGGAGGTCAGTCCCAGAATTCCGTTTTATAGGCATATTAATCAGAAGTGGGCCTGCCCTTCTCATCGACCCATCACCTGTCAGAGAAGTCCCTGCTTCCGCCTCCTCAGAGCAAGCCATGACAGAGATTCAGTGAAACACGGCTCTATGCCCAGCACTAGTGAAGTACATCTTCTGACTTGGGCATTTCTGACTCAAATGAGCTTAAACAAAATGAAAAGTTGAGTTTATGAAGATAATTGAGAATTTAGACAATGGTTGGATCCAAAGGTTAAATAATGTCAAACCATTGGTGAATATTATCCCCCTCAATTCATCGACAAATGATAGTCTTCTCCCTTTTCCTCTCTTTCTCTCCCCTCTCTTTCTCTCTCTACCACCTCCACCCCCATGCCCCTAATAATTAGCTGCTGATTCTTCACAGGCAGGCTTTGCTACTGCCCAACTGGTAAGAAGGGAGGGCCCTGCCCCTTCCTCCAGCCCCAGCCAGTTTTCTCCTCTGGAGCAGCGTCAGTGTGAGAAAGGACAGTTCACTTTTCTTATTGCTGTCTAGATAATGTACCCACTCCTGAACAATCACTGAGTTCAAGGGGTTGCAAGATCTGGTTTTCTCTGATGGAATTGCATGCTCACCCATATGTAATTTCATCTGATTGGAGCTCTGAAAAGAGTAGACATGCAACATATTTGCCGACTAACCAGAACGCATGGAACAAGGGGAAATGAGCCCCACCAGGGGCAGATGCTGGCGATGAAATCCTGCTTAAAGCAAGTTATCCAACTTCCAAATGATCCAACTTGTTAATTTAAGCTACCTTAATATCAAACCCATTCATTCTTCTTTTCTTCCATCCTTCCAACACATACCCATCTGTCCATCTACCCATCTACCCATCCATCCATCCATCCATCCATCCATCCATCCACCCATCCATTCAACCATGCATCTTTTCAGCAGAAAGAGTTGTTTTTATAGGGACAGGAGAGATAGTACAGCAGGTAGGGTACTTTTCTTCCTGTTAGCCAACCCGGGGATTGTATTCCCCAGCGTCCCATATGATCTCTTAAACCCATCAGGAAGTTACTCTTGGTGCAGAACCAGAAGAACCCTTGAGCATTGCCAGATGTGTTCCCCTCCTCCCACCCCACCCCACTCAAAAAAAAAAAGAGAATTGGTTTTACAGGAACTAGTTCTTTCCTTCTTTCCCCCAATTCAAATAAAATCTGAAAAAGCAATCTTCCTATAGGACCTCAAGTTTCTAAAAGAAAGGATTATCCTTAAGCCCTGGAGTTTCTATCATGATATGTAAAGAAGTCTGGAAGAGAGGGCTGTGCAATAGGACAGCAGGCAGAGCGCTTGTCTTGCATTCAGTCAACGTGGCTAAGATTTACCTTGCATTTTTTAGCAGAGGTATTATTTTGGTTGGTGTCATTTGGTTGGTTTCATTTCAAGGTGCCTATTTTCCAGGAGCCATGTGGTGCTAAGAATCAAACCACAAGTCTCCCAGAGTCCATGCCAGAATACTACTAGCTTGTACTCTGCATTTGAGCCGCTTTCCTCACAAAAGGAACTTGATGTTGGGAGTTTCATACTCCAAGTAATTCATTTATATTGCTTTAAAGTATGTGTGTGTGTGTGTGTGTGTGTGTGTGTGTGTGTGTGTGTGTGTGTAGGGTTGGGCCACACCCAGTGGTGCTCACTTCTGGTGGTGCTCAGGAGACTCTGGTGGCTGGGGTTTGAACCTGGGTTGGTGGCATGCAAGGCAATACACCTTCACCCCTGTAGTGTCTCTCAAATAGCAGCACATTTGGTCCCCTGAGCATTTCCAGGAGAGATCCTTGAATGAGAGCCAGAAGCCCTGAGCACAGCTGGGTGTGCCCCCCAGTCCAATAATGAAAAGATAAAACCATCTGAATGACTCACATGGAAACGTTAGCATAGCTATCTCTCAGTGTGGTGTGCAACTCCTCTTTTTCTTGTCATCATTCTCTAATATTTCAGCAATGAGCACCTGTTTCTTGTATTATTTTAGAAAGGAATTACTAATGCTGAAAACTACTCAATCCCATTATTCCAATTCTATACACACCAGGAAACTATTTGAAACTTAGACTGGTCTCAGTTGCCAGTGCTACTACAGAGAGAACGGGCTGACCATTCAGAACATTCTGGAGCCTCGTCTTTCTCAGTACTACTCCATCTTATTCAGTCATGCCAATTTATCAGGACTTTTCTGAATCTTGGGCCTGAAGGTCTCCTGCTCACGGGGTGCTGTCCCAACAGCCTGACTCTTCTCAGCAGCGTGTGAGGGGAAGATAAAAGAATCTGCCTTCTCACAATAGCCCTGCAGTGGAGGGCCACATTTGCAGCCAGACACAGAGCCAGTGCTCATTAGAAGCAAAGTGAATGCCAGTGTGTTTTCTATCATCTACATGAGGGACTCGCCCCTCAATGCAATCTGTGACGGGCCACACTGAGCATGAAAGGGATGTGATCTTCCTGGAAACAGTGGCTGAAATGTTCCTGCTGGGTGGGGTGGTGGCTTTGTGGTCATTTCTGTGTTGGGAATAAAAGTGGAAATTATCAGCCCTTTGAAAGAGCTGAAACTTAGATCTTAATGTTTCAAATAGGATCAAAGTATCTTGGTATAGTGAAGTGCTTTTCCTAGAGCCCTTTGTCATCCAGGTATGAAAATACACAAATATGTCAGCCAGAAGGATTTGAAACTTTTATACCAAAACTATTCTTGAAAGAGGCAAAGTTGTTAAACAAAGGATACCAGGGGGTTTTTTTAGTTTTATTTTTTGGAGGAAGGATGGGTGCACTTGGATGTGCTCAGGGCTTACTCCTGTCTCTGTTCTCTGAGATCTTTCTTGATGAGGCTCAGAGGACCATATAGAATGCCAGAGACCAAACCTGGGACAGGCATTTACAAGACAAGTGCTGTACTATCTTTCTGTCTCCAGGGATACAATTTTTAAGGGATGTTGGTGCTTTTGCAGATACAGAACTTTGATGCAAGGATACCAAAATGATCCATGTGGACTCTGTATCTGATATATTTCTTAGAAAACGAACTATTACTCAACATTACTGTGTTTGGCATATCGAATACGTCACAGGGAGCTTGCCAGGCTCTGCCCTGCGGGCGAGATACTCTCGGTAGCTTGCC
>JAOXYA010000021.1:20390233-20403091 GCA_028565675.1 Sorex palustris | reverse complement strand
TATGGGGTGGGGGGGGGGGGGGGTGGAATAATGTTTAGGGTAGGGGAGCTAACTTAAGGGGGGTAGAGGTCATGCCTTATATGCTTAAGACCCATAGCTTGATCTTTGTCACATGGTCTAGCTGTGGTGGTCCCAATCATAGCCCGTCTAAGTGGTGGTGGCAAAACATCTAGTCATCAAGCTGAATCTGCTGGTCAAGTCTCACCAGGATTGACTCTTGACCCACCAACACCCATGTGGAGACCCTTAATGTATGCATCTAGAGAAAACAAATTTTTGGGAGGGTTTAGTTAAAAAGACTTTTCATGTGATGTGGGTGCATTTGGTCTACCCTCAGCAGTCTTGATGTGCTACTACAAGCTTAGTATTGGCATCCATGCAGTAACATGGAACAGATATGGTTCTCCCATATGCAAAACATACCCTTCAGTCCGTTGAACTATTTATCCAAATCTGTTTTCAACTTATTTATTGAGGTAATATTGGTATACAAGAGCACATATTTTTGCACATTTTTAAGCTATAGTATTGGTACACGACATCTACAGTCAATTATGAATAAATAGAATATATTTGCTTTCCTACATTTATCTTTATGACATTCCTCAGAAGCCTTACTTGAACACTGAAGTCTCAGCAATGTTACTTCAAATGTACCCTGCTGGTCTGATACTTAGAATTAAGAGTCTGCTTCTTGCAAGATTTTCATTTTTTTCACAATGATATGAGTTGAAACAATACTAGAAATCAGCCCTGTATGATTGATACCCACAGAAACTTCAACTGTGCTCTTTTCTAAATTCATATAAGGACCATGCCATTGAAAATGAGACCTATTTCAGGGAGATGGTTCAAAGGGCTAGAACACATGCTTTGGATGCAAGAGATTTGATAGATTCCAGGCACTGCATGTTACCATGAATGTTGCCAGTAATGTTCCAATTGTCCAAAAGAAAGAGACTCAGTTTTGGTAACAATACTCCTAAGAAACCTTCTAGCACAACTAGGAATGTTGAAAGTTAAAATTCCTATGCTGACAACAATGAACAATTCTGTACTGAAAGTCACTAAAATAGATCATAAATGTATGCAAAACAACAAAGGCTGTGTTAACGCTATTAAATCTCATTGTGGTGATAATTTCAAATTTGACCTGTATACCAATTCCTGTCTTAGAGTTTAAAGTTACAAAATAATGAATGCCATTAAATTAAAATAAAATAGGAGGGCTAAAGACCATGTTCCAGAGAAGAAGCTTACCTAACACACAGCTGATTTGGGTTCCATACTGGGCACCCCATAAAGCTCCCTAAGTCAGCTCTTAGTACAGTCAGTTGTGGCCCAGAAACTGAAAAAAAAGAAACAAGATAAAAACTCTCTCTATATATCTATCTCTATACATGTATATTAAGTGTCCAGATAGAAACACTCAAAATTATAAAACAACGGTATTTCAGAGGTAATTTGTTGAACATCTAACAATGGAAACTATAAGTACCTAGCAATCAGAATATAATGAATGTAAAGAATTCATACAGGCAATCTATGAAAAACTAGTACTAACCCAGAAAAATAGATACCAGTAAGTGGGAAAATTTATATTCTTTTTTGTTTCTTTTTGTTCATCTCTATTTTCTAATTTTCTGCCCATGTTTCTAATCAGGTACCTCAAAGCAAGGGGGAAATCTATTTTTAATTATTTAAGAAAACTACCCAATTGCTATCACATTTTATACTGTTATAAAATCCTAATGGCCCTCAAAACTCTAATGAAACTTTTAAATAATGAATATGAGAAATGGTATACTAAAACAACATTGAAATAGAAGTTAAAAATGGATAACATTATAAAAATATTTTTCATCCACTCAAATAAAATAGTAAGATATATTTTAAACTATTTTACTATTTAATATTGATAAATTCCTTCCCTTTACTCCCAGTTCCAACTAGATCTCCATATAATTATGTTTGAGACTTATCTTTCCTCAGTTTTCCAGACTTGAAAATGCCATAGTGGCTCAAAATTAGATATTTACTATATTCCAGTGGGCATCTTGACCTGCATCAGATTTCAGATTATGGTTCAGCAATCCAGGAAATAGAATGACAATTATCAACCCAGGATAAATTTTTATAGCTAAATTATAGACCATGACAAAAATTGCCTCCATCTCCTTTTAGCATAAACCCCTGTCTCTGTAGCTTGTCATTGTAACAAACCTTTGCTCCAATCAACTTCTACAGAGATAAGCACAGTAAGAACCTGGCAATAAGAGTAATTGCTGAGAAGCTATGATCATCAAATAATGAGCAGGGAGTCTCCTTTATCATGTTCCTATCAACAGAAGAACCATCTTA
The DNA here is from genome assembly GCA_028565675.1 of Sorex palustris. Classification (NCBI taxonomy): domain Eukaryota; kingdom Metazoa; phylum Chordata; class Mammalia; order Eulipotyphla; family Soricidae; genus Sorex; species Sorex palustris. Next base: position 20,400,730 of record JAOXYA010000021.1, on the reverse strand, counting down.
GTCAAGAGTCAATAGTTAGTTTAGTGACCCGACTTCTTTCAAGAACTTCTTTCAAGAAGGTGCTTCTGTAGAATTTCCCAATGTTGCTTTACAATGCAGCTAGCTCAGAAAGAGTTTTAAAAGCACCTCCACCCACTGTGAATTCACAGTTATCTTTAATGATTTGCAAATCCCAATGTTTTTAAAAGCAGATTTTGTCACTTGTGGTTAAGGTGATAATACCTTACCTAAACAATTACTGCCAAAGTCACCCTGGGCTACCAGGATGTGGGGGGTAAAGGAGAGGAAGTGATGGTATCTGCTTTTTAGAGCCTTAGCTCACCTCTCCTTCATTTGGACATAGCATGTTATTTCTGGAGCATCCTCCGATAAGCTACTAGAGCCTCCTGGGCTCAGGCGACCTCCCTTATCAGCAGAGGCTAACCACTCTGCTCCATTTCCTGGAAGAAAACATGATGGCAGCTCAAAACTGCTAGATTGGAGCCTTTGAAGAACATGTCCCCTGAATGTGTTAATAAGAAAAATAAGCAGGAGTTTCATGAGGTAGCCAATGTGGCATTTCCACAAGACATTCCATTACAAATCACATCACCAAGTACAGCTTCATCCAGACATTTTGAGTCTTTTGCCTTCTGAATGAGGATTAGAAATATCTATGAATGAATATAAAATGTATAGTGATTCTCTAATTCAAAATTCTCTTAATCTCTAATTCAAATTTTTTAAATCTTCTTTGGTTGGGCTTTTTTGTTTATTTTGGGGTGACATTCAGTGGTGCTCAGGGATTACTCCTGGCTCTGTGCTCAAGAATGACTTCTAGTGAAGCTCAAGGGACCATATGTGGTACCAGATATTGAATCTGGCTCAGCTGCATGCAAGGCAAAGGCCCTAACTGTTGTATAGATGCATTCAAACCCATTCTACTAAGTCAAGATTGGAATCTGAATCTGTCTCCAGACACTCTACCATACTGGAATTGCTCAAGAATCACAGAAACCATTTACTAGAGAAGTTAACCTCTAATTAAGCCACCTCAAGGACTCAGAACAAAGCTGGCTATGGTTATACTTCAAAATATCCCTCCAAGACAGGAAAATCTCCAATAATGCAAATGTGTCATAAGTACCTTAACTGAAAAGTATAAACAGAATATAGTTGGCTGTGGGGAGATACAGGATTTCAAAAATTGAAAAGACCCTACTGTCTTTAGGTTTGATGTGCTCTTGGTAAACTCTCTAGGACACATATTCATCCTCCTTGGTGTGTAAAGAACAGCATCCACTATGGGGCCACCAGCTATACTGGAGGCTGAGTTCCAGCTATAGTCTCCCATTAGGACCACTGGGAAGTAAATTAGAAGCTAATGCTTTTCAACCCTTTCTTTAGCCCTGCACCACTTTTACATTTCTCATTGTCAGTACATACTGATCCTTATTGAAGGTCTGCCCCCAGGATGGCAGACCCTACTTCACCAGCAGGAAAGTAGAGCCTTAGAAGTCCTTGCCCAGTGACTAATAATCCGGGGCATATACTTACTCCAGCTCCCTCATCCTCCTAGGGACAGTTCTGACATAAGATCATATTGTGTTCAGAGGTTCCTGCAAGATGCAGTCTTCCATAATAGAACTTGACCTGATATTATACCACAGCTTGGTTTTCCTATCACTTCTCAGTCCTGCTTCTCCAACTCTTCTTACCTTTTCTGGGATGACTTCAGAATAAACCACTGCCATGGCCATCATTGCTTTGGGTTTGTTTGGGGGAGATGAACTGAGAGACAATAGAATACACAGAAGATTCCACCTCTCTGGATAATCTGAACAAATATCTTGGGGTCACTAAGTCTACCTCTCCCCACCTCAGAAAGGAGCATCAGAGCATGATAAAAAAAAAATCCACTTCCCAACATTTCAAAAATTATTGAATTTAAGTTATTGGGAGATGGATGTTCAGAGTGTCCTCATCTATTAAGACTGAATGAATCCCCTCCATATGGAAACTTTAACTTTATTCTCACTTAATGGTGACTTCACCAGAAAAACACAATAGATTCACCATCTAAAAATGCTAGTCTGCAGCCTTGAATCCAGACTGACTTCTGTGTAATCCCAATCTCCAGAGGATACCAGACCAAACTCATCTCACAGTTCCAGTTCCTCTGAATCAAACCTGCATGCTAAACAATTCTTACAGTAGTTTTAAACTTTAGCTACATATTCTCCCAAAACAAAGATCAAAATATCTTACATAGCTTTTTAAAAAATATTTTATGATGAATTATTATTGTCTCTTGAAATAGATTTTCATGCCCCAGGCCTCAAAAGAATTCCATATAGAAATCATCCTCATAATGGCTTTTAAATACTTGAGAGTTTATTCTTCTTTATAAAAATCCCAGGTGATGACTTGTTGATGAGAAAAATTAAATAAAGGAGATTCTTATTACTAAGAAGGTACTGCACTTCCAAAAATATTCTTTAAATATAAAAACTTCAAGTGTCATAATGTCTTTAGTAGAGAAATTAAAATCCAAAGCTTCATCCATATGGAATGTCTCGATGTGGTATATTTCAGATCAATCAGTATGGTAGAAACAAAAGATTTGCTTCATGAAATGGGTCAGCCAAACTGAATAGAAATAATTACAATCTGTTAATATCCAGATAGACCAAGTAGAGCAACATCCTTCTTCTATGAATATAATTGTAATACTTCTGCATTTTTTTCATCTCAGAAACACAGCACTGGTTTTCCAAACTATGTATCTTGTGATCCATAGGATCTGGAAAAGATTCCTCTGTGATGTTCCAGATTGTGAATTTTAGAAGCTGTTCAACTGGACCGAGCCAGCAGCATCCAGTTAGGACTTCACCTTAGGTGACCTGTTGAGAGGAAATCCACCCCCGGCATAGTGGGAGACATTTGGTCTGGGCATTGTGAAAGGTTCCGTGAGCATTCTGTCTTTGTTTCTGTAAGAGAGCATGAAAGTTAACTTCCTTAATATCTTTTTCCTTTTCTAAGTTTGATGTTCTCTAAGCTCTTTGGGTGTGTTAGCCACTGAAAACTGCTTTGATTAAAGCTTCCAGTCTTAAACAAGGTGGTTGTTTAAATCTAATTAGATGTTCATCAATAACACATGGAATTAGAGAACGACACAATTAAATGTGCCCTCCTAATGCTGATCTAAATAGGGACTGAAAACCTCATTATAACCCAAGCACTATGGGCCTACAGCTTCAGACTTGTAATCATCTTCCTGATTTATAAAATACTTGTTTAGTTTTAAAGATTAGTCAGAAGATTTCCCTTGGCTCAATGATAATGACTAATTCATCATTTATCAAATTTTATATTCCAAAGTTCCAGGGGAAACTTATCAATATTTACCATGCATAAGAAATCTTCATCAAACTTGAACATTTATAAAATACAAATTGTTTTGTGACTTTTCCTAACAAGCATCAGCTATTATTAGGAATGTTTAAAATAGTGAAAAAGTTTAACTGGGATAGGCTGGCAGTTAATCTCAAGGTTAGGATACATGCCAGGTATGCACCCAACCTGGCTTAGATGCCTGGGACCATATGGTCCCCTGATTATCATTGGGTGCAGCTCTGGAGCCCCCTGAGCAGCCTGATATCCTCAACACTTTGGACCTCAGAAGCATCATATCCTCCCGCCCATGTGCCAACTGAAGGCCCAGTTGTGCTGAGAATTCCAGGGAAGGAGGGAGAATGGGAAAGGGCAGGACCTCCTGAGCGCCACAACTTGGGAGATAAGAAAGAAAGAAAGAAAGAAAGAAAGAAAGAAAGAAAGAAAGAAAGAAAGAAAGAAAGAGAGAGAGAGAAAGGTAAATAAAATAGTTACAATTGGCAAAGGAAATTCTACACTAAAATCTACAGTGCATCTTCTATAATATATATCCCCATTAGGGACCCCAAAACAGATGGAAGTGCTAGAGCACACGCTTTGTGTGTGGGAGGCCCAGACTCAATTCCCAGCACATCAAGGTCCCCTGAGCATCACAAAGAGCCATCCCTGAGCAACACTGATGTGGTTCCAACACTACATATACATTCAATTTTCCTGGCAAAGTACTTCAAATTTACTCAAATTATTTATTGTACATTTAAGGATTTTATGAAAAACATCTTTGGAATTCCCTCTTAAAAATTAATGGACCAGAGAAATAGTACGGAGGGTAGGGCCCTTGCCTTATACACAGGCAACCCAGATTCAATCACGAGCACCCCATATGGTCCCCCAAGCACCATGAGGAGTAATCCTGAGTGCAGAGGCAGGAGGAAAACCTGAGTAACACTGGGTGTGGCCCCCAAACAATAACAAACAAAAATCAAAAATTTAATTTGACACTAGGAATGATGTGCTGTAGGGGACTGAATTCTACCTTTGGGGTGGGCGGTGTGAGGGGGGCAGATTCTTGAGATTCTTGGACCTGTCTGAGGACTGGGGTGGTGATTTAATGGTAAGTGCATGGGTATATACATCAGGTGTCTGAAAAAAGTAGAAGGTTAAAAAAAAAAGAAGAAATTCTGTAAAATACTAATTTGTAAAGAGCAAGTTTGGGAAGAACTTCTACAGTGATTATTCTAAATTATTCCATTTGGAGAGAACCTATAGAGGATTGGTTAATCAATCCAGCTTTCCTTTAGCAAAATTGATTTCATTATTATAGAAAACCATTCTCATAAATAGGACGAAAACTTTAGCCCTGAGTCAGTCCAGCATAAAGAATTCCTTCCAGTATGTTGGCAAATTGGCCACCTCCTGACTATGGTGAGATGGGGTTCCTGCCCCATCCATCCCTATTCACTGCCCCACTCCGATACACCCCTCTGCCCCCACCCAGGCCCCTGCCTGTCTTGCCTTAAATGACCTAAATTTTCCCATCTGAAGATATTTAAGCTTAATGCTTCTGACTTAGTCTAAGCTGAGTAATGAGAATAAGCTTCCTCTATATTATTTTTAATGTATTTACAAACCATTGTAATGACTCCCTTCAGCTTTCTTCCTTCTAGTCTAAACCATCTCAGCACTTTTGTTCATGCCTCTGCATTTTTCTCTTCAATTCTCTCTCTTCTCTTTCTCTCTTTCTCTCCCCCCTCACCCCACCCTACCCCAAACTAACTTCTCTGTTCACCTCCAGGAATCCCCAACCAAATGGAACCACCAATGAAGTACTAACTAGATCAAAGTGTCTACAAATAAGGAGCAGATGAGAAGAGGAAAAGGATCCATTGGACCAGCACAATGGATAGGGCACTTGCCTTGCACATGGCCAACCCAGGTTCAATCCCTGGCACCCCATATTCTATTTATACTTTAGGGGACTCCCAAACTCTGACAGGAGTGATACCTGAGCTCAGAGCTATGAATAATCACTGAACACTGCCAGATGTGGTCCCAAAACCAAAAATTAAAAGAAGGGGGCCACAAAGGCCTAGTTTTTAGAGCAATCTCTGCAGGAAAACCTTCCACATAGGCGGAAGGACCTGTACATTGGGGCCCAAGGTTGGAGTCCACTCATCCATGTGGCTGGTAAGGACTTCAAATATGACAACTACAACTAAGAAACTGAATTTTTTATTTGATTCATTATAGTTTACTTCCATTAGAGTGTCATGAAGGGTAGATATGATTGGGGTGTGCCAGTAAATGGGCTATTGGGAAGGGCTGGGACTACATAAGGGTGCCCCTAGCTTAGTTCAGTGTCTACTCAACTGTGGGGGATCAATAAAACCAAAGAATAGGCCAAACCCCGAGTCAAGGCAGGAAAGTTAATTGGCTTCAGAAAGAACTAATGCTTCAGCAAAACCAACTTATAGCTAAGTAAGCCAGATCCCTGGTCTCTAAAATGATGCACCTGCACTTGAGAACTGAAAGGATCCACCAACGGGCTGGAGGGGAAGAAGAAAAAAAGAGATTCTATTCATACTTTAATTGATCTTTGAGAATTAAAAGTCACCCCCTGAATAAGCATGATGTAAAGTAACAATAGCATTTTCATGGAATTTATAAGTTAAAATATTGGTGATTTTTTAAAAAAAAGTATTCAAAATTTTAAATTTAAAAAATGTTTTAAAATATTTTCAGTTATCCAAAGAGTAGTCTTAAGGTTCAGTTTGTTCTACTGGTAAGGGTGTGTCAACAAAATTGTGCAGGTCCCTGAGCCTAAGAAACACTGCCATCCTAGCCTGAAAGAAACCTGTAGTGTTTCTACTCCAATATTCATTAAATAGAAGCTTTCTACAGCCAGGGCTCCAGTCTGCTCCATCCAAATCTCTGAAAATGCAGTCTGAGAATCTGCCTGTTTAATAAATCTCAACCACAATTCAGAATGATACGCAGCTAGGCCGTCACATTAAGATGGATTCATATAATTAGCTATAATTTTTAGCAGTATTTTATTCTACCAAGGCAGGGGCATCTAAATGTGGAATGGGGGACTCCTCTGATTTATAAGAAGAGTAGATTTTTACAGGCAGATGAATTTGCATCCAGTTACTTTAAATAGCTATTTGTGTGAATGAATCATACAGGGCAGATGTGTTCAAACCATCTCGCAGCAGACCCGGAAGTGTATATATGGGTGAAATATCACACATGACTCTCACCCCAGAAGGTGAGCCACTACAGAATGAACCAGCTCATCTGCTACCCAGTCAAACCAAGTTTCAAGATTCAACCTACTGGCTTATTTGAGCCCGCTCTTACACCGGGAATTGGGCAAACCATGAAAACAAAGCAAAGCCCCAAATATCCAACCAATTTATTGCATCATCACATCCTACAGGAATAAGCACTCATGAAGACATCCCACAGCAGGACTTGAAGCCAGTTACTGGACAAAGAGATGAGTCAGAGAGCACTTAAGGCACAGGAGAAAATTATCCATGAACTGCTCATGATTATAAGCAAGACCCCTTAGCAAAATTTCCTGCACTCGACTTGGAATGTGACTGGTTGGTTCTTCAGCTCAAAACAGCCTGACTTGTTTGCAAACCTAATTATGGCACCATTGCCTCCGAACCAAGAAAAGAAAGTTGAGAACAAACCCCATGGCGTTCCCTCTGCTCTCTGATAGGACCACCCGTGAGTAGATAGTGACAGATGCCTATTTGAATCCTGTGGTGGGTACAGACCTGAACCCTATGAGTGACCAGGAGTGGGGAGGGAGGAGCATTGTTTCATCTTATTTTGCCAAAGTGCAATCTGAATGACTCGGGGACTCATCCTCAAATAATTCTGGACAACAAAGTAACACAATAGAATTAGTAAAGCATATGACCAATTCTTACCGCTGAATGTGTTCTTTACGTTTCTGAGCAAGGTATTTCTTCTTTAAATTCAGCAGTTCATTGCTAAGTTTTTCAATTTCATACTTATATTCTTGGCTCTGGGACTCATACATATTCAGTTCTGAAGACAAAACCTAATGTGGTGAAGAAAGAAGCATTAACAAAAGACACATTCTGAGACAACTAGCCTTTTTTTTTTCAAAAATATTTTTAATTTTGCCAGTTTTAATTTTGCTAGTAAGGTGCAAAACCATGACCAGGCCTAAATAATTGACCTGCATTCTTCTTCCAGTTCCAAGTCTACATATGTGTAAAAACCTTGACTAGGTTTGAAGATTCCTAAGACCTGGTGACAAATGTAAATGAAACCTCATTCCCCTGCTTCAAAGAAAAACCATCAGGCAACATTCAAACATGATCAAAGTGAATGGGAGTATTTCAAGGTACCTGGTGAGTAAGGACAGGAAAATTCCCAGACATACTATACAAAAGTATTCTAAAACCTTTTTTTCCTTTTTAAAAGCATTCAAGTCAGACATCATTATAGAATATGAATCATATGAATCATTTAAAAAATATGTATTCTGGAATCATCCTACCCCCATTGCCATGAACTAGCCTTGAGTCTCTGTGTTTTCCTAGGTTGCTCATCTGCTAAATTCCTCTCCCCTTTTGATTCTGGGTTTGGGACTGATTCATAGACTCTCTATCCAGGCTCTGAGACACTATTGCCACAAGGCAGAGCCCTACAGCTTAGCTGATAAGAGGCAGGGGGAAGCACAGGGTGGAGGGGGACGGCAATAGACAAGTTTATCTGCACTCATATCCTTATGTCTGGTAGATGCTGCTGGGTTAAATTTGGGCAGGAAGAGTGAGGACTTACTCATTTGAACAGAACATACAAAGCATGCTCAAATAAGGGAAAGCTCTACAAAGAAAGGGAGAGAGAGGGGGAGAGAGAGAGAGACAGAGAGAGAGAGAGAGAGAAAAGACTGTTGGGCTAAGGTGCATGCTATATTCTTTCCTCTTGCTTGTGATTATAACGTGCCTTTTGAGTGTGTCCCAGCTTTTGAAAATGTATGTCTCATGCTATGATAATGACTTCTATCTTGGAGGTAATGAATATAATTTATTTGGGGGCCACACCTAGGGAGTGCTCAGGACTGGCTCAGGGATCACTCCTGGTCATGCTTGGTGCTAACCATGTGTGGTAACCATGTGTGGTGCTGGGGACTGAACAAGGGTTGTCAGGCAGGATAGAAGGCAAGTACCTTAACCCCTAGACTATCTCTCTGTCCCAATAATATGACTCTTGTCTTAGATGAAAATCTGTCTTAGGAGCTAAACTCTCAGGAACAATGACCCCCTTTCCAGTGAATACAGAATTTCCTTTTTTAAAAAAAAGTCCACAGTCATGTGGACAGAGTAATAGACCAACCCCATACCACGCACCTTGGAGCCTCTTCCACACAAGGTTACATTTAAGTCAAAGCAAAAATCTAGATTTCCCAAGTTTAAGGGTTAAAATAACAAGTCTCCTGTGAGCCACTAAATGCACCTTCATAGTTTCTCCATGGTAGTGTGAATGCAGACACATGCTTTTCCTGTCTATGCCCACCCCTGAGAAAAAGAACCAGGGTTTATTTAGTTTGAAATATTCCATTGTTTAAAGGGATAGAAATCATCAAAATCTTATGCCTCATGCAAAACTCAATTTAATGTCCCAGGATGCCTCTTGTGAAATGTACACAGAGTAGAGAGCTGACAAGGAATGCTCTAATTAGACTTTGGTCACATCTGCCCTTTTAAAGCAAAAGGACATGATTTATAGCATCTTATTTGTGAAAGAATCAGGACTATTCTGGTATCAGGGCATCTATTTAATCCGGGAAGCAGGATGGGAATGACCAGCCACTCCTGCACAGGAAGCACTGTCTGTAGCACTGTCCTCCCGTTGTTCATCGATTCGCTCGAGTGGGCGGGCACCAGTAACGTCTCCATTGTGAGACTTGTTACTGTGTTTGGCATATTGAATACGTCACAGGAAGCTTGCCAGGCTTTGCCATCCGGGCGAGATACTCTTGGTAGCTTGCCGGGCTCTCCGAGAGGGGTGGAGGAATCGAACCCAGGTCGGCCGCATGCAAGGCAAATGCCCTACCTGCTGTGCTATCGCTCAGGTAAGTGGCAGAATTTTCTTGAGAAAACTTTTTAAAGGCATGTGTAAAACACTCTATCTCCCCAGTTGAGGCTCTTATAAAAGCTAGAAGGAAATTTTATGTTGAAAGAATTCATGCACAATTTTACTTCCCTTTCATGGCTATTTAATTGATAGATGAATTAGGGCCATGGGGCTGGGGGATAGCTCAGACTTTGTGTGCATTTATTACCATTAGAATTGAACAGCAAGACCCTGCTTTGGTTCAGACAACTACTTTTGTGGATAACTGCTGTTCAGCTATTTCCTTCTGTTCCTCACAATCCAAGCCCTTCAGTTTATCTGAGATCCAGGCAAGCCCTAATTTCCATTCCATTACAATAATTTTCTCCCCAGTTCTTTTCTCGCTTGCTCACCACCCTCTTTTAGGTGGTGAAAATTAGGGGTGCGGAAGGGCAGGCCTTATAGTCTAGAGCAAATGGGGTGTCTCAGGCTGGACCTGCTCCTCCTGGGACCAAACTTTCTAAAAGCTGACATCTCTGAAGTTTGTCATATGGGAGGGGGCTGGTCCAGGTGTACCCCCCATCCCCCCATTGTGGCTATCCTTCCACTGGCCAGAGCCACCACTCACTTTCAGTTGCTTGGTCTTCTCCCGAAGCGTGTGTCGGTAGATCTGGAGCTGTTCTGCGGCCTCGGGGCCAGGATGCCGGGCAATGATGTGCTTTAATTCCACGTACAGTTTCTCCTTTTCCTGGTAAAGAGCATTTCCATGGGTGAAAATAAACGACCCCATCGAGACAGAGAAAGAGTCCTGAACAGTGCAGGCAGGGTATGTGAAAGCATCTAAAGTGACTGCACAACCCCACACCAGTTCTGTGCACCTTGAGAGTAACCCCACCATGCAGAGAGGTCTCGCAGGTCCAAGCATAAGGTAAAGGTAAAGGTGCTCCCATTGTTCGTCGATTTGCTCGAGCAGGCCCAGTAACGTCTCCATTGGAGACTTTGTTGTTACTGTGTTTGGCA
>JAOXYA010000021.1:20372026-20386131 GCA_028565675.1 Sorex palustris | reverse complement strand
TATAACTGAAACCCAAGCACAAAAATTTGTAAGTCTATAACTGTACCTCATAGTGTTTCACTAATAAAAAAAATTTTTTTAAATCTACCCTATCTGATCAGGCTTTGTCCTTGAGAAAGCCAGTTGTTTGTTTAGTTGGTTGGTTTAGATTTAGGTTTTTCATTTCAGTTTTGAATATCCAGTAGTGCTCAGTGATCACTACTGGTGGGGTTTTGGAACCATCTGTGTTGCGAGGGTCAGCTGAATGCAAAGCAAGTGCCTTACCTACTATACTATCTCTCCATCCCAAGGAAGTCAATTCTAGTTCTTTCACTTTTAAAAGGCTATTTAAAACAACAAGCACCATAATCTATGCCATCCTAGACACAGTCTTTACTGCAGTGGTCACCCACTATTGTCATTTTCCAGCATAATGTTACTATGCTTGATTGAGTATTGTTCAGTAAGTAGAACCATAAAGTAATGGCCTGGGTTGTCATATAGTGTTTGAAGAGGCCATTTTCACTCCATCCCACGTGGACCTTATGAATCCTCTCAAATAGATTATACATTTCTTCCTTGAAAGGACCTGTTTTATATTCTTTTGTGTCTTTCAGATCTCTGAAGTCATTACAGTCCCTCCACTACCCCCAAATACCTTTTGGTTCATCGCTGATTTTACTGAGCAGGCACCCTTCATTGGAGGGAGAGCAAGTTCCCAGAGACATGCAAGACAAAGAAGTGTTAGAGGGAAGGATGTCCTGTTATCATTTCAGGAGAGGCAGCAAACTGGGTTCCTATTTGCATCAGGAAAAGAAAAATGCTTCCAATTGTCAAGAGGTGAAAGCAAACTGGGTTTGATGGCATCAACATAATGCTTAATAGGCTACACATTTGGCATCTGTTTCAGAGAAGACTGTGTCAGGAACTCAGAAAAGGTCTCCAGGGCATATAGGCAGCTTTCAGTCTGTTTCCTACACATTAAATACACTCTGGGTAGAGAATATACATTTTTAAATGCATGAAACAGGAGCCAGGCCTGACACCCATCTATCAGAGCTACTTTAAGGATAATAAAATCAGTTGCTGCCATTATAAGGGATGGGAACTTGATGACCCACTGGAGATTCCTTCTAACCTAAATGCTTCTATAAATCCCCCTAAAATCATAAAAAAAATCAGATTAAGGATTCATGTAGGTGTTTGCACTATAAATACAAATTAATTTTTGCTCCGGTTGCAATTTTTCTATACTTGTAAAAAGTCCCTCCATCTCTGAGATATTGCTGGGTGGAAGAGCAACAGAAATAGTCCTAAAGATAGCTAGGACTCCCTAGGTTCTTATTGGCAACTATTTTCCTAATTTTGCAAATAAACCTGCATCCTGAAATAAACTGAATTGAGTCTTGTTGCTGTCCAAAAACATTTATCACTGAAAATCTGTTTTGTTTGGGGAGTAAGATATAATTGTATACAGATTCAATAAGAAGCTAAATGTTCCACTGAGAAATTCCTTATTGAAAATGTTTTGATTGGGACTCTAACTTATCTATTTCCACTTTCAGTTACTATTCATTCATATTATTATTATTACTCTAAGATAAAAATTTCTGTTTAACTACTAACCACTGCTCTTATATCTATTTTTAACTTAACTAATTTTTTTTAATTTTTAAAATTTTATTTTGGACTGGAGCAATAGCACAGCAGTAGGGCGTTTGCCTTGCACGCAGCCAACATGGCCAACCCGAATTCGATTCCTTCGCCCCTCTCGGAGAGCCCAGCAAGCTACCAAGAGTATCTCACCCGCACGGCAAAGCCTGGCAAGCTACCTGTGACGTATTCGATATGCCAAACACAGTAACAAGAAGTCTCAAAATGGAGACATTACTGGGCCTGCTCGAACAAAATCGATGAACAATGGGAAGACAGTATGACAGTGTGACAGTTCCTCTTTCTGATTCCCCCTGCTAACCATCACAGTTTTGTTCTAGTGGGTGATAGTTAGGCTGCTGGTGATATATTTGCTTAGTGGAATTGCCTCTCCTTGTGTCTGGGTGGGGTCCAGTAAGTGCTTAGGGTGTGATGAGGATAAATGAAGATACCCTAATCCCAGAGTGTGGGCCCAGCACTATAGGAAGGCATGCCTGCCCTGGGGCGGAGGGGAGGGTGTCTCTCTGGTTGACAGGACTTATGGGGTACCCTGTTTCTTTCATATGCAGTAGCTCAGGGTGGGGGAACCCAGAGCTCAGGGTGGACCTTATTCTGATCAGTTAACTTCTGATGCTCTAAGTTGATCCCTTCAATACTGGGATGTCTTTGGGTTTGTTGCTTCCTTCACAAGTCCTCCGTGTTTAGACTGTGAAGGTCTTAGGATGCAACACAGGTTCATATTCACCTCAGAAGACAGCACCAGGGGCTGGAGCGATAGCACAGCGAGTAGGGTGTTTTTCTTGCACGTGGCCAACCCAGGTTCAATTCCCAGCATCCCATATGGTTCCTTGAGCACCGCCAGGAGTAAATCCTAAATGCAAAGCCAGGAGTAACCTTTGTGTATTGCCTAGTGTGACCCAAAAAAAGCAAAAAAAGAAGAAGATAGCATCATAGTTTTAGACAAGCACCACTGTAGAACATAGTCTGGGGAGGCTCTGCTGAGGCTCTGAGGGAGGGCCAGGTTTGCCAAAAGCCTCAGAATCCCAGCAGTCAGTGTAGACAACCTGAGTGTCTGGGCTCTGCAAGCCCATCCACAATTGTTCCAAGAAGTAGCTCTTATGGCAGACAAGTGTAAACATGCATCTCAAAATCATTCTCAAGCTTGGGAGTATTCAAAACCTTCCTGCTTCTAGCAATTTTTTCATTCCACATATTTGCATACAAATATATAAATATTTTAATTACAAGTTAAATTATAACTTATCCCCGTAGGTCTTCAAATCAAATGGACTTGCTAGGATAATGCCTGCTCTTTATTCAAACTTCCTATTATAATGGGACACTTAATTACTTAGAGTCGGTCTGTTCTATCAGTTATAATCTTAAATGGAATAATATTTTAACTACTGCTGATTGCACAATTTTGAACTGGATGCTGGCATTTTACATATATTCTTACATTTAAAAAACACATATATGTAATCCACATAACCATAAAATCCACCCTTTGGGTACTGGAGCAATAGTACAGCGGTTAGGGCATTTGCCTTGCACGCAGCCAACCCAGGTTCAATTCCAGCATCCCATATGGTCCCCTGATCACCACCAGGAGTAATTCCTGAGTGAAAAGCCAGGAGGTAACCCCTGTGCATTGCTGGATATGATCCAAAAAGGAAAAAAAAAGTCCACTCTTTTAAAGTACATGATTCATGGAGACAGGGATGCAGCAAAGCTGTAGAGCACCTGTTTCGCAGACGTGAGGGCCTACATAGGCTCCTTGGCATTGAAAATAAAATCTTGTTTAGGGCCTACAAGGAAAGGGCTCTAGGGACAGTGGAGGATGGATACCAGCACTTCAGTGGTGAGTGTGGCTTGGGAGCATTTTAGACTAAAACATAAAATCACTTTCACTCTTATAAACTACTGTCACCTCTATAGACTAAAATTTTTTAAAATATAGAGTGCAGTGTTTTTAGTGTATTCAAAAGTTTGTGCAACCATCGTCACAATACAAGCATATTTTTATTAACACCTACAAAGCCCCAGGCCCATTTAAATTACACCTCGTTCCCAACATCCGACACCAGCCCTCGGCAACCTTGAGTTGACTTCCTAACGTCTAATCTGTGGAGACCTTTATACTTTCAGATCATCCTAATCAACTTTGTGAAGGATGAAATAACCAAGACTCTGGCGAGTTCTGTAACAACCAGCACCTTGTAGGTTTGAAGCCCTGATCTGCCTTGTGAGCAGATAGCCCCCCTTTCCCTTCTCATTTCCCCTCTTCCACACCCACCCTGCATCTGTACACAGGCTCCAGTTTACCTTCAAGAGAGCCAGAGGCCAGCATCTCCCTTGTGCTCAGTTTCCACAGAGCCAGGTATTTTTCTGCCAAATAGCAAAACTCTCTACTATCTGGAAACCATTTTCTCTGACATAATTCTGAGTTAATAATTGTGGGCTGGGGTAATAGCTCAAGTGACAGAGAACGTACCTACTATGTGTGGGACCCAGAATTGAATTCCCAATGTTGTGTGGTGGCCTCCAATACTATATTTATCAGGCCTTCACGGATATCACCGTGAAGTGTGATGTCACTGAAAGGGGTGCTGGAGCTATAGTACAGTGGGGAGGGCTTTTACCTTGCATGCAGTTGACCCAGGTTCGATCCCCAGCATCCAATATGGTCCCCCGAGTACCGCCAGAGTGCAGAGGCAGGAGTATCCCCTGAGTATCGCCAGGTGTGACCCAAAATAACAATACTACTACTACTACTACTACTACTATTAATAATAATAATAATAAGCCTGGAAAGACAGTACAGGGGTAAAGTGCTTGCATTGCACACAGTCAAGCAAGCTTCAATCCCTGGCTCCATAGCTCGTTCCCTGAGCACAGAGCAAAATTAATCTCTGAGCACCACTAATTGTGACTCCCAAACCAATAAAAATACAGCAACAAATCCAACCAATAATAATAGAGACTTTGACCCAGCTGGCCAGGCTCTGGGTTCTACCTGCAGGGCAAGGCTTGTGCATGAAGCAGAGTTCTCCAGCTGAGAATCAGGGCTAGGTCCCATGTACAGAGCTGAGGAGGACACGGAGAATGTGTCTCTGGTCTTTAGGAGCATCTCACCCTATCAGAACCATCCTAGAGTCCTGGCAGACTCAGCACATGGCTGGTATCTGCTGGTCTTTTCTAAGGAGAAACCCCTGCCCTGTCATGCTTTGATAATTAGTAATGAAGAATCTGTTTCTAGGTGCAAACACAGGAGAGGTAGTGAGTAAGGATTGCTGCTTGTAGCTTTAGGGATCTCACAATTCCACTATTAGACTTCATCAATAACAGACGCAATTTTTTTCAGGTTTTGGGCCCCAGGCAGGAATTGCCCCTTGTAGGTGAGTATCAAGAATGGAGATAAAGGTCCTTGGTGGTAGCATTATAAGGGCCCCTATTCATTGTACCCCCGGGCATGTGCCGATTGCTAATCCCATATCTCAAACCACCTTTACAGCTGCACATTTTCTCTCTCTCCTGGGTCCACCTCCAGCACTGCTACTGAGAGGAGCAGAGGAAAATAATGCTTCTCAGAGCTGACCTTTCTGCAAGGAAATCTCTGTTGATCAGTTCCCCATATATTTAATGTGGTATTTGTCAGGAGGATGACCTTCATTAAATGGTAAGGTCAAGTGTGCCACTGGGGGAGGGAGCCACGAGACACTGCAGGAGTGACAAAGAGGCTGTGAAGAAGGAAGTGATCATGTCCTTCCCCAAACCCTGAGGTGTTGAATCAATCTGGAGAGACTGAGGTCTCTCAGGCTAGGACCACAGCTTCCCCATCTTGACCCAAGAAAGTCACTGCAGGCTCCCCAAAGACTTCATACAAAAAGTTGAGGGTCAAGTGTGGCCCAGCTGCCTTGCCAAACCCTTGGGAGAAGCAGGGGTGCAGATAGAGCTGGTAAAAGGCATGGGTTTTAGCAGTTCTGTCCAGAACATTCCTAGCTGTTCTTTTAAAATGCCAAGCTCCCAAGAGAATTTCCTAAGGGTGTTAGGAAAGCAATCAGTGGAAAGGAGCATTCAGCGTAGCTGCCAGTGAGTTTTTAAAGCCTGCATATACCGGCAGAACCCAGGCAATCTCATCATGCTCAAGTAATATCCAGGGGGAGTTTAAAAAAATTTTTTTTCTTTTTTTGGCTACACACTCAGGGCTGACTCCTGGCTCTGTGCTCAGGAATCACTCCTGTACGCGGTGCTAGGGATTTAACCTGGATTGGCCACATACAAAACAAGAGCCCTAACTACTGTACTATCTCTCTGGCCCTTTGGATGAAATATTCTTATTATTTTAATAGATGTCCTTCTTTTTCTTGGTCAATTTCATGCCAACATTTTTTTCAAGAGGTTGGGATAGATGGGGGTGGAGCAAACATTGGGATATCCTTGGTGGTGTACAGGGCTTACTCCTAACTCAGCTCAGGGGTCGCTCCTGATGGTGTTATGAAACCTTGTGTTTTTTGCTAAGGATTGAAATGGTGTCTACTTCATGGAAGGAAAAAAGTTTTACCTCCTCTACTATCTTTTTAACTCCAGGCCTGCATCTCTTTTGAACTTAAAGAGTTCATGTCTAAAAGAAACACAATTGTGAAAACATAATAACATGGTCAAGGTGTTTGTGTGACCAAGGGCATCTGTATTTGCATCCGTGCCTTTCACTATCTAGGTATCTCTAGGCAAGGTATAAAGCTTTCACAGCCAGAGTGTTATTGGCAGAATGGGATTACCAACCATGGGGAGTGGACTGCAAGTCACAGAAAGTCTGCTTCTAAATGCTCTAATGATCCAGGGGACAAATGGCAAACACCATTGAGCCCAGAGGACCAGCGGTGGCTTGGATCAGTTCTGCTCCCTTGTCGATTTTCTCAGCTATTTCCTCCTCAAGGTTTTGGTAGATAAGTAGCTCTAATAGTTTCAAATCTTATAGCATTATAAGGAGGGGAATGACTCTCCTCCATTAACAAAAAGCTAAGGGGGACTAGGGAAGTAGGAGCAGAGGCAGGGAAAATGTGAATGGGGGTGGTGATGCTGTTTACATAGAGATAGGTGGTGAGAATTCATTGAGACACGTGAAAATTCTTAATCTAGCACATAGTACATTTGAGAGTTTATTCAGGGGGAGACTGGGGAAGAATCCCATAGACAATGAAACTGGAAATGTGTTTCCTGTCTGAAGCTAATGGTTAGCAAGCATACCTCTAAATCACTTAAAATTCTGTTCCAGTAACAAAACCACCACCCTCCAAACCCTAGCATTAAGTGCATTGGATGCCTTTAAAAGCTAAGATGCCTTTTAGGGATGCCCCTAAACTTCAAAGTGGAAATTAGAACATCATTTCCAGGCTGAAGATTCAAGGTGGCTGAGCTTTCGTACCCTCCCATCCATGTTCTCTTAGGTAATTGCCCCACTTTAAAAAAGTGGACTTAACTCACCCTCTGGGTGCCACCAACAAGCATCATATTCTGTGACAGGGGGACTACTTTCCCACTATCTGCTACAGTCAACACAAGCCCCCATTATGCGTTTGAAACGTGGCCGGGCCAACTAGGAGTTAAACATTAAATTTTGGTCTTTCCAGGAGGTTTACTCCATGGCTTGGAAGCCGGCTGGGGGGAAAGGCAGCTCAGATACAGAAGGAAACACCAAGTAAAGGGTGTTTGGAGGACCCGCTCAGGTTGGGAGTTGCGTGCCGAATATAGACTATAGATCGAACACAGTGGCCACTCAATTCCTCTATTGCAAACTACAACACCTGAAATGAAAGAGAGAACAAGCCGAAATGCCCTGCCACAGAGACAGGGTGGGAAGGGGGGATAAGCTGGGTTGGTGGGAGGGATACTGGGATCATTGGTGATGGAGAGTGGGCACTGGTAGAGGGATGGGTGCTCGATCATTGTGTGACTGAGATGCAAGTATAAAACTTTGTAAGTATGGAACTGTACCTCATGGTGATTCACTCATAGCACTGTAGCACTGTCCCCCATTGTTCATCGATTTGCTCGAGTGGGCACCAGTAACGTCTCACAACAAATTGTGAGATTTGTTACTGTTTTTGGCATATCGAATACACCATGGGGAGCTTGCCAGGCTTTGCCATGTGGGCGAGATGCTCTTGGTAGCTTGCCGGACTCTCTGAGAGGGATAGAGGAATCAAACTTGGGTAGGCCTCGTGCAAGGCAAACACCCTACCTGCTGTGCTATCGCTCCATGTTGGTCTTCATTTTAACTACCCCCAAGGGTGGCTAGTGACCACCATAGTGGGTATAGTGAACACCATAGTTGCTTTCTGAAGGCTCAGATGGAATTTTTAGCCGCCCCCATGGCTTGCCTTGGCCGCATGTCAAGAGTGGTGGTGCCGTTGGCAGGCCCACTGGGAAAGCAGCTGACCCACAAAAGCATCCTAATTTCAGCTCCCAGAGACTCGTGGACACACCTGTTCAGCCAGCAGGGGTGAAGTCACTGACCCCTGACAGCAGGATAGCCTAGAAGAGGGAAACGGAATTAACCTGGGTGCCCAGGGTGAAAATGCTGCCCGCTCCATTTTCTGCAGCAAAGGAGTGCTTCATTATCCAGGTCAGCTGCGAGTCTGTCTCTGCCCGGTGTGCATGCTAATTGAGTGTGTAAATAAGAAAGACCTGGAAGGGGACGAGGACCAGCGCCCCACCCTTTCCTGGCTGCTGGCCCTGCCTGCTTTCCAAGGGGCTCCTGGCTCCGTCTTGGTCTTCTGCTCACTTGGGCATTCTCTGCCTTGGCACTTACAGGCTTCACGGGGTGGAGGTGGGGTGCAGGAGAACCCTTACTCCACCCAGGAGCTGAGCGGACTGTCTCCCCTGACAGCAGAAAGAATCACCCCTCTGCCATTGTGCCCACACGTTCTGGGGAATAACAATAGCTGGGAGAAGGAGGACCTTTCTTCTCAGAGCTGAACTGTTTCCATGGGCGCACGTAGCCCCGCTGCTGCAAGCAAAGGCCACGGCTGACAGTCCAGCGGGCCGGCCCCTGTTGTCACCAAGATGATCAAAGCGCTGCCGTCTTTAGTTTGGGGGTGAGAGGCTTTGGACTCGGGGTCCGTCTTGCAGCTGAGGTGGAAATAGCTTGTGCTTAGAAGCCCTCCTGCTTCTGAGCCAGGGCCGGGAGCTGAAAGCGCCTCTCGGGGCGTTTATCACGGTGTGTGCGCCACCTAGAGGCCACCAGCTGAAGTCCACGGCCACGTCCTGCCGCAACCTGTCGCTCCTTTCTCCCGTGACGCATTTTCCAACCCCCACCTTAAACAAAAGCCCGGGGAGAGGGAAAAGAAAAAAAAAAACCCTTGTCTTGGCTGAGTAGATTCCATCTTTCCTCTCTTCACAGCCGAAAGATTATTAGGACAGAGGAGATGAGATTTCTGCTTATGCCCTCCGTCCTGCATGCAAGGAAAAGGCCCTACCCGCTGTGACAACCTGAGTTCGATTCCTCCGCCCCTCTTGGAGAGCCCGGCAAGCTACTGAGAGTATCTGCCTGCACGGCAGAGCCTGGCAAGCTCCCCGTGGCATATTGAATATGCCAAACACAATAACAAGTCTCACAGTGTTACTGGGCCTGCTCAAGCAAATCAATGAACAACGGGAGGACAGTAACAGTGACAGTGACAGCTGAGGAAAGGAGAAAGCAATGCACTCTGGATGGAATCCCGCCCTTGAGCAGATCTTGTAATCTAGGGTGCTGAACCCTCAGATGAGATTTTATACTTGAGTTAATCTCCTAGAACTTCTCCTGAAGGTGCAGCTTTACCTCTGTTTGTTGTGATGACAATATTTAACCCCAACTATGTGTACCCCACCCTCCAAAATTCCTATATAACTATGCTCTAAGGGGTAAGAAGGGACTTTGGGACTTTGAGGTCATTGAGGACAAGAATAAGAGGGGACTAGAAGGTGACGACGATGACTGGAAGTAGAGGACTATGAGACTATGACAAGATGAGGAACAAGATATAATGAAAGAGAGGACTTTGAGGTCTACAAAAAGACTAGGAGGATGGAACTATGATGACTGGGACTATGACCAAAAGTATGACTACGACTGTGCAGTAAGGGGAGAGATTGGACTATGCTGGGGAAGAGAGAGAAATGTGAAATGAATTGACGAGTAACAAGCCGGGGGGGGGGGCCCAAGCCCAGTTTCTCCTTCCCTCAGTCCTTCGTCCATCTGTCACTGTAGCCAGCCTGGGTAGGTCACCAAATGCTCAAGTCCGACACATGCCCCCGTGCCTTTGTCCACGTAAACTCACACTCAAGTTCCTGCTTGGCAGGTGTGAGTTGAACCCTGCTCTCTCCCCACACCAAGTATGAATCCAACAGCTCTGCTGATTACTATCTGGGATATCACAATCAAGGGTGTGCTCCCACAAGCAACACAATGAAGAGAGTTTGTGTGCTTCAAACACGTGTGACCTCCTGTTAACACATGGAGACAACAAAAGGAAAAAAGGACAGAGAAAAGGAGAGAAAACCATTGGAGTGCTCTCCAGGGAGAAAGGTGTGCATTGTCCTTGACTTCTCCATCCTTTCTTTTCCTTTCCTTTCTCCATACTTTTCCAACTTGAATGGAAGTTTCTCTAGGGGTCATGGGAATCTACATGGAGAAACATTGCAAAGGTAGGAGACATATTTCAGACACTGTCTTTGAGGCTTATGAATGCAACACATGTAACTTTAAAAAAAAACAACCAATATTCTATACCCCCCCACCTCCTTTGGGGATCTGTCAGAGGGAGTATTAAGGATTTCCATCTGCCTTTTACCTGGTTACTTATAGCAGCAGATATTTCTGCTGCAGCAAGAAAAACATATTCAGATTATGTTTCTGGATTTTTCTTTGGTTTTAGGTTTTGATGAATGCTGTAAAGCTGAATTCCAGTATGTCCTGTAAGGTACTGACTGACCTTTAAACATGCAATGATAGCTATATGATATGATATGATATGATATGATATGATATGATATGATATATGACGCCATTGGGCTACACGAGCACACAACAGGGAGACTTTACTTGTGCCGCTCAAGCAAATCGATGAGTAACAGGATCTCAAGTGAAGTGATCAAGTGATGATGTGGTAAATATTGCATTTCTTTATATGTGTTTCAGATAAATGATTACAACAGTGTTAAAGTCTATGGTATTATACAAAATCACCACCTCTATCAAAGTGTCCACAATCCTCCAGCAACTGTCCCTTTGTCACTATTGATGCAGTTCATTCATTGCTGAACTCTGTCACGCTACTCAATAATTATTTTGTAATCCGAGGCCCAAGGTTTTTTTTATTAATGTCATTATTTAAATGAGTAAAATGATTTTGTCACTTGGGAGGAAATTCTGATGAATAACTCAGGAAATAGCTCGGAGAGGTAGTGTCTGCCTTACACGGATCTGTATTTGATCCTAGGTACCACCTGCACTACAATTGATATTAGCCAAAAGGCCGAGAAGTGATAGCACAGCAGTAGGGCATTTGCCTTGCATGTAGCCGGCCCGGCTGACCTGGCTTCGATTCTTCCGCCCCTCTCAGAGATCCCGGCAAGCTACTGAGAGTATCCCATCCTCACAGCAAAATCTGGCAAGCTATCAGTGACATATCCAATATGCCAAACACAGTAACAACAAGTCTCACAATGGAGACATTACTGGGCCTGCTCGAGCAAATTCATGAACAATGGGAGGACAGTGCTACAGTGCTACCACCTACACAGTCTTTGTGTACCAACAGGTGGAGCCCTGGCATTCCCCTCTCCCTCACCCTGCCCAAACACCAAACTATTAGACTCCCAGTGCTAATATCTCTAAGAGTTGGAAACCCACTGCTATAGAAGGAAATCTTCAAATACGGGTACTTTACACAGTTGTCCCAGACAAAAAGTGAACATGATGACATCTGAACATTGGTTTTTGGTAGAGACAAACTATGTCTTCCTAGTCCTTACTGGGCTTTCTGTTAAAAATATTTGCCAAAATAGGGACACTGTGGCTTCTTTTTGTGACATTTCAAATAAAGCATAGTAACCTCTTTGTTAAGTCAGAAGAAATTCCTCAACAAATGCGGGGTAAGTTTGAAGAATGAAGTCCTGACAGTAGAGAAGATAAAACATCTTTGAAAATATCATTTGAAGTTGTTTTCCTTGGGACAAAAATGTAAAAGTTCCCAGAACAGTACCTTATACCATAACCAAAGTAGATCAATCTTGTAGAGAAAAAAAATGACACCTAAACTCCTGTCAAAATCTTTAATCAATGGGTTTTTTGAAAATCAAATATTGATTATTAAAAATGGAAATTCAGGTATTATTTTGTCATATATCAGATCTGACTTGTGTATATTTAAACTACATTTTGCAGAAGTTGCAGTCTAAAGATCCATGTTGGCAACCTAATGAGGAATATACAGATATTATATATAAGCTTTAAAGTATAAAGTATAAAGCTGCCCGCAGTTTTATTGGAATAAGGCTGATAGCATGGTGGCCAAAAAAAGGATGCTGTGCAGGAAAAAAGATTTGCACCTGAGTACCCGCACACCCACAGTTTTTGTTGCGGGGAGCAGCTGGAAGTTAACAAAATGCTGTCTCATCTTGGTTCTCTACCAAGGAAAGAGGACAGGTTGTAAATGCAGCCAAATCACGACTAGAGAGCATTCACTGTTCTCAGCAC
Source organism: Sorex palustris (assembly GCA_028565675.1). Taxonomy (NCBI): domain Eukaryota; kingdom Metazoa; phylum Chordata; class Mammalia; order Eulipotyphla; family Soricidae; genus Sorex; species Sorex palustris. Next base: position 20,373,755 of record JAOXYA010000021.1, on the reverse strand, counting down.
ACATCCGGAAACATTGGGAGTGAACAATAGACTTTGCTTTTTCATTTTAAGTAATCTGACAACAAATGAGCTATCCACCCCAACAAGGAAGCTAGCGGTCGATGGAATACACTTTCCAAAGAACACTCAGAATGCTGGTGAAGAATATTAATGTGATTTCCAATACATTGCTCATATGTATTCGGGATATCAAGGATTTCTTGAAGAGTTTTACCCTTTTATTTCCAGGCTGAAATTTGATTCTCAAGTGATGGATAAAATATCCAGACTTGGTACGTAGAGAGAAACTTGCTACAAGTCACTCAATTGCTGAAAAAAAAAACTATTATTTTTCCCAGGTCCTGATAGTTGTTTTAACTTATCTATGAATCACGTGTGCTGAGAGAAAATGTGATAAATCATTTCTAGAGACTGGAGAGAGAGTTCAATGGGTTCAGATCATGTTTTACATGTGGGAAGCCCAGTCTTAATCACTTGCACCATATGGCACTTTAAGCTTAAAGTGATCTTCGCACAGAGTTGAGAGTACCCTTGGCCAACTATGATGATGTATAGTCCCAAAACAAAGCCAATCAAATCCATTCTAGAACTGAATGATAAAAAGATTCCTAATCCAATTCGAAACATTTTGACTGCTACATTTTTAAAAGAACAGTCTTGTCAGTTTGGCTTATAATACAGTACATGAAAAAAGCATTTATTAATGAGTCTTTTTATGATTTTATAATCTTAATATAAAGTTTTTCTAACATTTCAGTCAAATTATATTCCAGGTCCATATACTTCTGAACTAAATTAATTAAAGTCTGCAAAAAACAAAGATTAGTCAATAAAACTAAAAAGATAATAACCAAATTTTTTGAAAGACTAAAGACCATCTACAAGACTTAAATAATTATGGTTATTAACATTTATGCATTGGTGGCTCTTTCAGGGTCACCAAAGACCCACTGTATTTACTGGAATGAGACCCACTGTATTTACTGGTTTTGGCATATTGGATATGCCACGGATAGCTTACCAGGCTTTGCCATGCAGGCGTGATACTCTAAGTAACTTGCTAGGCTCTCCAAGAGGGATAGAGGCTTTTTAGTCGGCCTCTAATCTCCCTTGTAGGTGTTCCCATGGTTCAAATCATACTTAAACCCTATCAAATATGGTGTGACAATCCTGGAAGATGGGTATTAAGTGTCTTATGATATCCGGGAAGCATCTTGGAGTGTGGCGGTGGCTGGGAAGTGGAGGTAGTGGAGGTAGTGGAGGACTGCCAGTGTTTTATCCAATATTATCTGGTATTTATCTAGTACTGGTAGGGTGGATCTTCTGTCTCTAATCTGTGGGTCACTGGCAGTTGGTGGAAACCAACTGGGCAGGGTAGGGTGGGGCTCCTGGTTTTAATCCCTTGGTCACCTGTGGTTGGTTGGAGCAGGCAGAGGATCTTTGTTACCGGGTCCATTGAGCCTGGGAGTCCAAGGTCTTAGAGTTCCGCTTACCTAGTTCTGTGGAGTTTCACTCTTGCGTGAATCTTGACACAAAAATCTGGAAAGAAGCAAACAGCACATGGCCCTGACAAGGTCAGACCGGAACACCTGAAGAATCTGCCGTCGGTACTCATCAATACACTGGCTCGGCTCTTCACACGCTACCTGTCTGAATGCAAGGTTCCATCCCAATGGAAAATCAGCAGGACTGTACTATTATACAAGAAAGGAGACATCCATGACATTGG
>JAOXYA010000021.1:20355804-20368322 GCA_028565675.1 Sorex palustris | reverse complement strand
CCGCGCCTGAACTGTCCTCGCCGCCGGGACCCCTTGGAGGGGAGCAGGTTGAGCTTTCCTCCCCGCCCCGACCCAATAAATGTGATTTTGTTCACTCTACAGGATAGGGCTATTCTTTAAAAATGTTTTTTAACTTGTAAAATTGATCTCATTGATAGCTTCTATCATTTCACAGTGTTGAAAATTTGAAACAAGAATGTTGTCAGATAATACCACGATGTCTAATCTAAACATATTCATGTTCAGGTATACTTAGATATCATCAATGCACGAGTTACTAAATTGCCCCACCTGGAATCTAGGGTTTATTTTAGTATAGTAAAACAACAGTATTAAAAATAACACTGCTGAGTTTCAAAGAACTGAGTTATCACTGAGTACTTAGTATGGCATTCATGGTCTGTATAAAACAGCATTTCATGTGACTACATATATCAGTTATCGGTTTACTTAATATTAATACATAGATTCAGAAAATATTTAATAATAAGTGAGAATTCCAAATCTCATCTCTTACTATGCTGAATCTATATGCGAAACAATTGCCAAGGAAACACTGAAATAAACTCTGCCAGATGTTCTTAGTGTCTACATATATTAAAAAGGGCAATACAAGATCATCTGTAAAATTAGCTAGGGAATGACTATGAACTGGTCACAAAAACAAGATTGCTAGAAAAGTAATAGAACCCAGATCCCTGCCCTGGGTTCCTAATTTGCAAAACAAGAAGATGAATAGCCCTTAATTCACAGATTTGTAGTAAGGCATGGAGTACTACATGTGCAAAGCTTCAAACTGTGCTCAATTCAAGTAAGTCTGTTTCTTATCAGTCCTTGTTTCTATGGACTTGGCCTATTAAGCTGCTTAAATTCAACTAACATTTGCTGTTTACTCTGGCTTATAGATGTTTACATAAGCTGAACCCTAATTGTTAAACACATTATGCTCTCCCACATTGGACTCACCTGTTTCTTTCAGTTATACATTTGGATTTTAATGAATGCATCATTTTCTTATAGGAGACTTTTCTCATATTCTTTTATATCTAGGTCAGATGCACCGCCAACCTGTACTCATAGTACTCTGCTTTTATTTCTAGCAATGGACCTTACTTGTCTATTTCTCATTAGATTTTAAACTAAGAACCAGGTCCAAGTTGAAGTCATGTTTTAGCCCTAAATAGTGCAAGGCAACGGATGAGATAGATTCTTTTCAGTGCTTAAAAATAAGAGAATGAATAAGTGATAACTCTATTCTTTAGAGTAAATGGCATGGTAGTAAATATCTCTCACTCTAAATATGCTTACTACTAGGTTTTATCTTTATAATTATCTTCAAGTAGATGGCCACTATTTGATACAGAAACAGAGAAGATCAAGAACATTGTACTGATGCTAAATCCATGACTCCCAGATTAATGATTTATCACTTAAAACTTCTAAGACTCTAAGAGTTGGTTATTACATCAGAGATATATTTAATCCGCATATCCTGATTCAAAACTATATATATGTGAACACACATATGTATGTATATATATATATATATATATGTATGTTTATATAATTCCAATCTGAGAAGTTTGGGAAGTAGGGATAAATACAGTTTTCTACATGGAAGGCAAAAGGTCATATAATAGAAGTGATTATGTGCCAGCCAGAGTAGCTGGGAGGAAATGCTACAGGCAGAAAGAATACCAAGTTTATTTATTCACATTGAAGAATCTATTGGCAACATTTGCAGTAAATGTGTCATAAAATCTGATACATACTTTAAAAATATTTTGTTGTGTTCCGAAGAGAAGAATGGGAAGTCAAAGACAAAAGAAGACAGTCTAATAGGACAGAGAAGAAACCACTATCGCAATGACAATTGGGAATGATCACTTTGGACAAGAACTGAGTGTTGAAAGGAATATTCATCATAACCTTTCAGTGCCTCTATTGCAAACCACAATGCCCCAGAGGAAAGGGAGAGACAGAGAGACAAAGAGAAAAAGGGGGCGGTATCTGCCTTAGAGGCAGGCTGATTGGGGGTGGAGGGAGGGAAACTAGGGATATCGGTGTGGGAAATGAACACTGGTCAAGGGCTGGGTGTTAGAACATTGAATGACTAAAACTCAGTCATGAACAACTTTATAATTGTGGATCTCATAGTGACCCAATTGAAAAACAAAAAGGAAAAGAAAAATACATACAAGAGATGTTAAGTGGTAAGAGAAGACTGGTGTCCTAGATTAGAGTAGAATTGTTGATATATATATATATATATATATATATATCTTTAAATAAATATACACATGAATATGATAAGATTAGGTAAAATAAATCAAGCAACAGATATAAAGAGGAAAGTATAGAATCTCTCACATTGTGTTTTATTGCCTTTACTTAATATTGAGTCAGATTATAGATAAGCATGATAGACGATTTCTACTTTAGTCCAGTATGCCTATAGACAACTAAAGTAACTCAGTTTCAACTTATACTTTTCAAGGTATAAGAAGAGAGGGAGAGAATAAATTATTTCCAAATCATTTTTTCATCACAAAGTGAATTGCAAGTACAGATACTGTGCCCTGCTATCATTTAATAAATGTGACATTCTTATGAGATAAACTACAGGGCTTCTCATCACTGAGAAGGACTTACCACTGGATGCTATCATTTTGTATCTACTTCTGACAAATAAAATCGCCCGGTGTCTGACATAAGCTCTTAAAAACATTTTCTCCAGATTTAAAATGTACACTTAATCCTAACCATGATTCAAATCAGTCTTATAAAATGAACAAACTTTGGTTAAATCTTATGGTTCACTTCAGGTTAAAAGTATTTGGTGTCTGCTTGTATACATTAGGGTGTTACATGCTAAAGATTGATACGTTTACTGCCCAATACTTCAAGAACTGATGAATTTTCAACATTATAAGGAAAAACAATATAGGGTTTCTGTGGAGCACGATCAATCAATCAATCACTAAATACAAACCAACAGCAACTTGCCCCTCATTCTCGAATACGGATGGAACTTGAAGGAGAAACACAAGCAAACTCACAGATGAGACAGCTAATCACTAGAATGATCAAGAATAATTTCACTCTGTCAGAATGAGGAAATAGGAAAGAGAAATCTCTTTATCTTTTATATTAGCAAATTAATAGATAGTCAAAAGTTTGTCTAGTGAGAAGTCATTTCATATGTTGTACAATATCATGGAAGAGTCAAGTAAAACAATTGAAATTAAAAATTAGAAGGTTCAGCTTGGGAATAGGACAATAAAATTTCAGGGGAGGTGACTATTTTTGGGCCACTTTATTTTCTTAGTTATTTCACGTTTTATTTTTGTTAAAATATAATATCTCTCTCTCAAAATATAGAAACAATCTATCCTTATGAACAACACACTTATGTAACTTCTCTTACAATGCTGCTTAAATACTAATTTTGGCTTTTATATGTGTTAAAGTATTAAATCTGATGCTCATCCAGTACCATTTATTCTGGAATGCTAGATAATAAATTTGAAAGGAATACAGATGTGTACACCTGACCAAGAAACTAACATGTAATAAGCTTTCCTACTGTGAGCTATAGAACCAAGTTTAAAATATGGATTTATTTTAACTGGCATTGTCAAATATATGAATAAACAAGTTCACATAAAAACCTACATGATTTCTTGAGGGGTGTGGGAAATTTGGACACGTATTGTGCTGTTCAGGGTTTACTCCTGGTTCTGTACTCAGCCACTCTTGGCATTGCTTAGGGAACCATATGAAGTGCTGGAGACTGAACGAGGGTTAGCTGCATGTGAGGTATGTGCTTAAGTCTCTGAACTGTCTCTCTATTCCCAAACTTTTCTTTTTAAAAAAATGGTATTGCTTAAGTTCAAGATGTAAAGCTTTAGGATATATTTCATCTGTCATAGGAGAAATCATCAATTGTAATCTAGTTTAACTTGAATGTGTCTAAATTTGTTCTTGATTTTATTTGATAATGATAATCTACATTAAGCTTTCATTGAACAATGATATGACTAAGTTTAGCAGCAGAGCCCATGCATTGGATGTGAAAGGCCTGGGTTTAAGCAAAGAGAAAATATATAGAAAAAATAAAGAGTTTACTAATATCCATAATAACTGATAGCAATAAATATTTCCTAATAACATTGACACCTTTGCTATTTTCAGGACTGACTATAGGTATTTATATAATAACATTAATGGATTAATTTTAATTTTACTAAATGACAAAATATATCAGTTAACTAAAATATAAAACAAACGCTAGGTATAAATAATGGTACCTAATCTTCATCTTTTGTTGAAAATCACACTAATAAAGCAGTATTTAGTAGGAATTTTACTAGATTCTCAATATATGTTCTGATTGTAAATTGGATCTTCACAAAAAAAACATTGAGTTGACAACTATTGTTGTTTTACAGATTTCAAAATCAAGGATCTTCTAACCTTAAGTCAAAGGAAAGTTAGAGTATTTCAACCCAAGTCTGCTCTCCCCTTCAAACTGTCTTAGATAGAACTATTAATCAGGGCTAGCATTCTTCCTTTGCATTATTTTCAGTTCAAAAGAATTTATTTATATATGTTATAGTCTATGTTGAAGTTGACTATATATGACCTGTGAACATATTATTCTAAGAAGTTCTGTAAATGCAAGCTACAGTTTTATACTTCCGTCTTCCCCATGTAATTTAAATCAATCTATTTGATCATTTATCCCTGCAATTTACGCTATCCTTTGGTCACCAGTTTCCACCATGCCTTGAGCTTTCTCCGTCATGACATTTTCTTATTTTCTTATCCTGTGTCAGGTTACGGATTTTTTTTTTCAGAAAAATGTTATGGCTTCTTAGTAATTACTGACAGTAAATTTGACAGATACTCCTCTAAGTTAACTTTATTTTTCTGACCATAGCTGGTTTTGCATCATCTGTAATTTTGAGATTATTTAGCATACACCTACTTTTTCCTTTTTTCTTAGAAATGCATTTTGAAGTAAAGAATTTCAGTGATTCCCATTTTAGAGAGGCGAGGTGATAGCCTGATGAGGGTAAATGATGTATATAGTAAGAAATATGTACATAAATTTCTATTTAGTGAACACATTAATAGAACTATGAAATGTAACCAGGCATATTAGATAGCAGAATCTGTAGGATAACATTGGTTTGTACTTTCTACCTTGCAGCAGGGAGCTTAGGTTTATTGAGTTACTCTCATCACAGTTTTCCCATTCCTCTGTGTTTACTTGTAACATCTTTCTTTGTGCTTTGTTGACTTGTAAATATTGCTTTTCTCTTCTCCTTAAGTCCTTTGCATAGGTAATTCAGAGCAATGATCACACAGGAAAGCTTTGTAACCGTATCTAATGGTGATTCAATTAAAAAAAAATGGGCCCATTTCCGTTCAACCCACCCACTGCTGCCCCACAGGACACAGCTCGGCCTCCCACCCTTCTCCCCTCCTGGAGGAACCTGGACTCACTCACCTCTGCTCCTCACTGCTGCCTCCTCCCTCTGATGCTGGCACTCTGCTGCCCTCCCATCAAGGCATCACAACAAACAACTGAGCAAAGAAACTGAAGCCAGTGGAGCTGATGGTGCTACTGCCTTCCTTCCAATCCTCTTCCCTCCGAGCCCCTCCCCCCAACCCACCGCAGGCCTTGAAGTGGGAGGTTGCCAGTTTGTCTCCTGTGGGTCCAGAGTGACTGGCAGAAAGGTTTCCGGAAGGCAACACTTGAAGACAGAACTGCATGAGGCTCCAAGCAAAGAACATTTTTTAAAAATCTACATTTTTGTTTTTGAAAAACTCAGGATTTAAAAGGAGGCATGATCCCACAGTGGTGGGGGCGGGGGTTGGGAGGAGGGATCCACGCCGCCTCCTGTCTATCTGAGTCCCCACCATGCCTGGGCCTCTGACTCTCAGGCTCCGGCAATACCGTTGACATTTGTGACTAATGTACAAAGTTCACTTTGTTCTTATTACTTGCCTGGCCCTGAGGGTGATTGTATTTGAGCTTACTACCCCAGACTTGAGCACTTAGAAAAGACAAGGCCCAGCTGCTGAGAGTGTTCCTTGTGTGTTTTGTTAGTGTGTGTGTGTGTGTTTTTTTTAACTATCTCACAGTGGTTCCTTGTGTTTTTATATGCCTCTGGCAAGAGACTAGAGCTTCCTACTCTAATGCAATTGAGCCTTCTGCCATTGATAGGAGCACAGCTTGGTGATGACGCTGATGATGTAGTAATGATATCCAGGTAATGGACAGCAGTTATTCGTTGCACATATGCTTGTCTAATCCTACAGATGCTTTGGGGGGTGGGGGGGATGAGGGTAGGGAACAAACCCAGCAGTGCTCAGAGGCCATTCCTGGCTCTGTGCTCAGAAGTGACCCCTAGGAACTCCAGAGACCATCTGTGACGTGGGTGGTTCTAAATGGGTTTGGTGAAAACTTAATCCTAGTGCTATCTCTCTGCCCTGGGATGCTTTTTTGTTTGTTTTAAAAATCTAAAAAATAAATAAATAAAAATGGTTAATGCTGAGAAATTCAGAAGAGATGAAGAATATAGAAAGCAAAGGTAGAAAGGGGAGGCCGGAGGAAATGCCTCTCAGGTAAGCTTGCATTCTCGCTTCCTTAAAGGGCTTTCCCGTTAAGCCCTGTGGCAAAAGAAATTTTTGGATCAGGTAGATGGATGAGGCTGAAACTTCATGCTTTGTGTGTGGAGCCCTGTTCAATCCTGATATTGCAAACCAATTTCCCCAATCTGGGAGCAATCCAACAGCATTTACCAAGCCAGGAATAGCACTGCACTGTAGCACTGTCCTCCCTTGTTCATCGATTTACTGGAGCGGGCACCAGTAACGTCTCCATTGTGAGACTTGTTGTTACTGTATTTGGCATATCGAATATGCCATGGGGAGCCTGCCAGGCTCTGCCGTGCAGGTGGGATACTCTCAGTAGCTTGCCAGGCTCTCCAAGAGGGGCGGAGGAGTCAAACCTGGGTCAGCCACATGCAAGGCAAATACCCTACCTGCTGTGCTATCGCCCCAGGCTAAGCTGGGAGTAAGAGGGGAAATATCCTTTCCATCTACATCTGAGACTCCAACTCTGCCAAAAATAGCTGCCTTCATCTTACCAATGACGCAAAAAGTCAGCTCAACTACCATTTTCATATGAATCCAGAGCCTGGCGAGAACTGAGTGGACCTCATGAATCAGCCTGCCTCTGCAAGCAGAAAGGGCACTGCCAGTTTGCATCAAGTTTATAGATCCATAAACCCACAGTAAATTCCAGCCTCATGCAAACTTAGAAGTTAATAACAAAAATGCCAAGGCAGTAGGAAGAATCATTTCTTGACCTCTCAGAGTTCAAAGGCAGAACTTGAATGACTATGAGACATCCCCTGACTAAAGAACAACCACTCTTCAAAACTAAATCAGTTCATGGAACAAATATTTACCTGTGAGCCTAAAACTAGGGGTGAATCACTGAGACAGCCTTTGTGAAGTCTACGGCTTTTCTAGCCAGAATCATTAAACACTCAGGTACAGTCATTTTGTTAATTATTTGTGTGATGAGGTATAGGAACATTTACCAGGAGACCCAACCACTAACCATGAAGTAGTGGGCCCTGGAGAAAAAGGTATTTCAGCTCAGGCCCGAGGGGTGGGTACCATTGGTGAAGCAGAGGGTCCTAGTCCATGTTACTGAGCACTGAATGCCTGGGATTGTATTGGGATGAAGAAATGAAGGGTCAAGTGCCATTTTTCAAATTGCTCACAGTCTAGACAGGAACGTGGGTTCCCGTCCCACCTGTTGCTGGGAAATGAGTGCTCTCTGTATCTCCATGCCACAGCTTAAATAGTCATTATCACTGGTGGAGGGAAGGGTATTTGATCATTGTATAATTGAAACCCAAGCACAAAAATTTGTAAGTCTACAACTGTACCTCATGGTCTCTCATGAATAAAAATTTTTAAAAATTTAAAAAATTTAAAAATTTTTTAATAAAAATAAAAAACTCTGCCTGTTCAGAAGTCAACCAAAAAGGCTCCCTAACTGGAAAATATTTAGTTTTTAGTACAGAGAATTTCTTTAACCAGGTAATAAAACAGATGATACTGAGAAACTGTCAAATCCCATGGGGCACCTGAGATAACCACACTGTACTGGGGCCAGAGAGAGAGAGAGAGAGTTCAATGGGCTAAGTGCGTGCTTGGCAGGTGGGAGATGTGAGCTCGGTCCCCAGCACTGCATGGTCCCCAGAGCATCCCAGGAGCAACCTCTGAGTACAGACATAGGAAAGCACCATTGACAGTGCCCAATATGTCCACCCCCCCCCAGCAAAAAAAAAAATGGAAAAAGGAAATAAAAAGAAACAGGTTTTATAATCTGAGGATTTGCCCTTGGACTCTAGGAGGGAAAACTCAGTACAGACCCACAGCTGCCTAACCAGCCTAAAGAAGGTTGGACTATGGAGATTTTTCAAAAATAGTAAGAATGAGCTTCTGGATGATCCAGTGATCCTACTTCATGGCATCTGCCCCCAATACACAAAAACATTCACTCAAAAGAGTGTGTTTACTGCTGAAAGTAGACTATAGACCAAACATGACTGTCACCCGTTGCCTCTTTTGCAAACCACAACACCCAATAAGAGAGAGAGAACAAAAGGGAACGCCCTGCCACAGAGGCAGGGTGGGATGGGGGATGGGGGGGTGAGAGGGATACTGGGATCCGTGGTGGTGGAGAATGAGCACTGGTGGAGGGATAGGTGTTTGATCATTGTATAATTCAAACCCAAGCACAAAAATTTGTAAGTCTACAACTGTACCTCATGATGTCTCACTAATAAAAAAAAAAACCTACAGCTGGTTTTGCTTCTGTTCCCAATATTCTACTCAATTCAACTCTAGGTACCTCACTAATAAGGAACTATATTCAAAGACAAAGCAATATCAAATTTCTCCAAGAGCTTAAGACATTGCCTGCCAACCTCCTCCTTTAGAATCAGATCTTCAAAAAAAAGAATCAGACCTTCTGGAGATAAAGTTCATCAATAAATTATAATTTTGCTCATAAAAAAAAGAGTGTGTGTACACCTCTGTTCATTGCAGCACTTAGTACAAGAGCTGGACATAGAAACAACCCAAATACCCAATGACAGATGATTGGATAAAGCTGCGGTGGCTTAATTACCCAATAGAAAACTATGCAGATCAGAGGTGAACTTCTGCAGTTTGCTGCAACTTGGATGGCACTGGAGGGCCTCAGGTTAAGAGAAATAAGTCAGAGGGAGAAAGACAAACATTGGATGATTTCTCTCATCTATAGTGAATAGGGAATAAGCAAGATTAAATAAGTGGCAAACTTTGGCCTTGGATTATAAAAATGAGATTACAAAGTAGTTAATAGTAAAGGTGATAACGGAACAGTGGCAGGGGTTTTAGTAGAGGTTAAGTATAGTAACTACACCTACATGTATATAACAAGAAAAAAATTAACCAAAGTTTAAGAAAATTTCATCTAATAAACACATAAAGAAAAACAAAATAAATGATCAAGACACCTCTCACAAAGATCAGTCATCATGAAAAAAAATCTAAAAAAGTAATAATAAAAAAATTGAAAGTAAAATATCAGTGGATTGACTATTAACAGATTAGTCCACCTTAAGAGAAAATAAAGAAGAAAGTGAAGCTGAGAAAATGTAACACAGGGAATTAAAGGAAGAAAAATATACAAGAGTAGTTAACAAATAAGGGAGAAAGTGTAAGCAAACCTAACATAACTATACTAAGAGCTCAGAAGTAACAGGATAATTGAGAGACTATTCAAAAAAGACATGGAATACTCGAATTAATAAAATACAGTGACTCCTACGCACAACAGTGAAATTAAATTCATAACAAATGCATTGTGCTAAACTCTAGAACACCAAAGACAGATATTCCAACAAACAGGGAGGAAAAAGCAGCCAACTTTAAAAGGAGCAATAATAATTAGATAGCAATAATAATTAGATCCCAAAAATATAACTAGAAGTAAACACAAATGATTTCAAAGAGCAAACTGAAAATAAGACTTCAAGACAATCATTTATGAATAATGTCAAAAGAAAATCATTTTTAGATAAGCAAAGAAGATTGTTATCCAGTTGCAGTTTTAAATATCTTTAGAAGGGCTGGAGAGATAGTGCAGTGCCTTGCACACAGTCAGCTCGATTCAATTCCCGGTATCCCTTATGGTCCTCTGAACTCCTATGGAATAACCCATGAGCACAGATGTAGGAGTAAGGAAGACTTGGGATGTGGTTTTAAAAAAAATTTTTTTAAACCTTAAACTAAGTAAATAAGATTAGGGAAATAATGGGTGTTTTTAAGGCGTATTTTCAAACAAGAAATAATTCTGAAAATAAAGAACAGGAAGAACTAAACGGAAATGAAAATACCACATAGCAAACTCAATGGAGAAGAACTAAAGAAATTGAAGAACATATTATCACTGTAACTGCTCGTATTAGCAAACCAGACTGAACACTAAACTGAGCATTAATCCTAAGATCAAAAAAGAACAGAATAACCCCCAAAGAAGAAAAGAATAAAGTTAAAGCAGGCCACGAGAATGAACATAATAAATTTATATAAGATGAATGCACAATAGAGAAACTTGGCAAGACACAAAATGTGCTTCTTTTAAGCCATCAAAGGGCCCATAATAAGAGGAAAGGCCAGGTGATAAAACATGAAATCTGGAGCAGTATGTGGGAATGTCCACCCTGCCAGGGACCAGCTGCAGGCAGGGCCTTGACAAAAGAGCTGTAGCTGATGTTGCTGGCAACACATCCCCTCCAGCCCTGGACGTCGAAGCCCAGTTCCCATGCTCTAAGAGATACTCTAATCAGAGTATCACTCTACTCCCATGATCAAACTGGACCTATTTTTCCCATTGTACAGATAAGAGAAACTTAGATTTGCAGAACTTTTAGAATGTTTCCAAGGTCATCAAATTTATCTTTTGGCTGTTATTCAAGACCTCATCTTTGTGACTTCACAGTCTGGCTTCTCAATCACCATACATATTCATATATATTTCTCAACTATAATAGAACAGGAAAACTACTATTAGTCACTCAGAAGAGTTGATATTATGGAAAGCTCTCTACTATATTCAAACTTCAGTGCGCATGTCTTTATAAAGTGCCCTTTAATTTTCTAAATGGCCCTTGATCGTAAACAGGAGTTCCCATTCATACTAATTAATGGTAATCCACCCACCAACTGAGGCTGTGGACTTGAGAGAGGAGGGAGATGGCTCAAAGAACTGGAACACATGCTTGGCATGCAGGAGCCCTGGGTTCGATCCCCAGCACCTCACAGTCCTCTGAGCACCACCAGGTGAGGTCAGAAGACAAAAACTAAAACAAACCAAAAAAAAGTGGACTTTGCCATTCAAAGCAATAAGAATAATTGATAATATTTATTAGGCATCATACTTGCCAAACAGAATGCTAAAGCTCTATTATTAGCCCATAATACAGATTAAGAACCTCAGAGGCAGTGAAGCTTTGCTCTCATAGCCATAAGTGGGCAGAGGCAGGATTCCAACCCAGACCCTCTAACACCAGGGCTTACAATCTTGACCACACAAAATTCCTGGTGCCCCACTTGCTTATCAACTGATTAGAGATGATAATAGCCACCCCTGAACAGTAAAGTGGAAATAACATAAGGCAAGGAAAGCCACCTGACAAGGTAATGATGGAAACTAGCACTTGCAAAGACAGAGTCTAAAATAGGGGCAGAGGTTCTTAAACATTCCCACCTGAGACAGGTACCATGGCCAGAGCTGCCAGAAACACCTCAGACTCACAGTGCAGTGGATTCTCTATTCATTTGTGGTGATTGTGCATTCAGAAACCTTTTATTTGTTTTTAATTTAGTCACTGTGAAATTGCAGAGTTAATCATGACTGGGTTTCAGGCATACAATGTTTCAACACTAATCCTTCACCTGTGTCCTCTTCCTTCCCCCAGTGCCTGCCTCCAGTTGGCTGCCCACACACCAGTTTGCCCCTCCAAGGGGCACTTTTTTGGGGTGTGGTTTATAGTACTATTATTGAGTGGGTTTCATAGTCTACATGACCTCCTCAATCCCATGGGGTTATAGTTTATGGTTTAAGAAGTTACTGTCAACACAATCAGAGACTAACACCCAAGAATAGCCTAGATAAGTACCAGGAGGTTCACTCCATGGCTTGGAGGCCAGCTGCACACACTGGGGGAAAAGGAAGCTCAGATAGAGAAGGGAGCACCAAATAAAGGGTGTTGGAAGGATCCACCCAGGATGGGAGATGCATGCTGAAAGTAGACTATAGACAGACCATGACTGCCACTCAATGCCTCTTTTGTGAACCGCAGCACCCAAAAGGAGAGAGAGAACAAAAGGGAATGCCCTGCCACAAAGGCAAGGTGGGATGGTGGGGATGGGGGGTG
>JAOXYA010000021.1:20274701-20285008 GCA_028565675.1 Sorex palustris | reverse complement strand
GAATCGCAGGCAGCCCACTCGAGCTCCGTGACTTTAGAGGGACTTTAAGAGTGCCAGGTCGTGGAGCTACAAAATCATGCCCGATAGGAGGACCTATCAGGGTGCTCATGCACGCAGACATTCACACAGAGGTTATCACACTCCTCCCCATAGAGATTTCCAAGGGAGCATACCCTCACAGCAGATTTTCCACAGATTACCTCCTTTATCCAAGCCACAAGGTTTGGAGAGAAGGAACCTCTTGGGGGCTAATCCACACCAAAGAAAGGCCATTCTGATGAACAATAAGTGTCAAACTTACCTTTCTTGATCATCAAGCCCAGATCCCGAGCTTTCCTGTGGATCTCAGAGAATTGATCAAGAATTAAAGCTTTGAGGGTCGACTGATTCTGACCCGTATGAAACAATCTTAATAAACAGAATCAAGAGAGAGATAATAAGGCAAATACACACACTAAAGACACACGCACAGATCACACTCCTGCACTCTCTCCGACCGATCCCTTTCTCACATGGGTGCATACCCCTCTCACCACAATCACACTGGGATTCCTGAATTTGCCCAAAGGGCGTCCATTTGCATGATTTTTCACCTCTGGAGGGTTTAGTTATTCCAAATCTTCTCCTGGGGCCAGGTTTTCCAGAAGAGATGAGGACCCAGAAAATATGTTCTCCTGATCCTAGGATAACAGACGAGGATCTGAAGAAACCTTATGTCCTTCAAGTTCTCCCAGTCACGGTTGGACACTGTCCCACCAGAAAACAGATGGAATATTCCCCAGAATTTAAGGCCTTACAAGAAACAAAGACACAAGACTGCCACAACAACAGACAATTTAAACAGTGCACTGGCCTACCTGACTTTGCTGGCAACAAAGTCAGAGAACCCGCCTCATAGGAGGCATCCGGGCGTCACCAGAGCTCCTTTACCCCACCACCAGGACGTCCACTGGGGTCGTGACCTGTGGCTCCTGGATACGTCTGTCAGCCACAGTCGGGAGAAGGCTCACGCCTCGCACTGACAGTCACAATGCCAGTCAGGACTTGACCTTACACAATCGCAATTCCCAGTTTTTAGGAGCCTTACTTACCCCGAGAAGTGCCCGCTGGAGACGACCGGGGCAGCAGAGCAGATCTCGATGGAACCTCCAAATGTTAGGGTCAAGACACTCGCTGCCCCGCCCGTGAAAGAAGACTCCAAGAGACTTTCTCATGCAACATGCATGGGATTTATTGTCCAAGCATGCTGGGGCTCAATACATGTCCCGAAAACAGGACAGAGGCAGAGAGCCCAGAGCCAAAGTACAGTGGGTTTTTATAATTGAGAATAAACAAAGGAATCTTACAGAACAGCAATCTGAAGCTTTACCAAGAACAGCACGACACTTGCACAAGATTAACTTCTTCGGAACATCTGAGCACATGCCCCCATAGCTGGCCCAACCACAAGGTCATGGCAGGGTGTAGGTGGGAGCTACATTGTAACTCTTTTGAGCCAGCTTTTGCAACTCCAGCTTTCACAGCTTTTACAGTTTTCTGGTTAACTCTTTCCTACCACTTAACTCTTTCATGACTATTAGCCCGGGCGGCCCTTACATTTCTATCTCCTGCCTTACAATATTGCCCTATTTTTAGCTTCTTAGGAAAATTTTATTCTGTTTTCCAGAATGGTTGCACCAATTTGCATCCACATATATCAGTACAATTTAGGGAATCCTTCTCAATCCCAAGGTCAGAAAAATAGTATATCTCTTCCTTTAGCTTTTAGTTTGGTGGGTTTTTTTTTGGGGGGGTGTTATTTTTGTGTTTTTGTTTTTGTTTTTTACATTTTTTACATTTACATTTTTACATTTACGTACACTAAGCCATCTAGAGTTCAATTCTATACATGATGCAAGATAAAGATCTGATTTTCTTTTTCTTTATGGAAGGAGTCAGTTTCTCAATATCTTTTATTGACCCATTCTTTCCAAAATAGTTTGAGGTTTCCAAATCTACTTGGGTCTACTCTGAACATTCTGGTCTGTTCTTGGGTTTATACCACAAGGATTTTTTACTATGGTTTGGTAGCCAGTCATCATGGTTGAAGGGCAAGTACCTCAGCCCTGCTTGTCTGTCAAATTTGCACTATTTATTTGTCATTCTGTAGAATTGTCAATGTTTCGAATTGCCTATTAGAATTTTCTATTAGAACACCAGTCATCACCTTAGGGGTTAATTTGGGGGAAATTAACATTTCTACAATGATATCTCAGTCATGAACCAAACTAACATGGTGGATAAAGAAGACAAAATATGAGTGAGGCATAATATGCATGCAGAGTGCAAGAGGTGGCAGCTGAAGCTGAAGAAGCAGGTGGCACCAATTTAAATAGTGTCGTAGATATGGAGAGAGGATGTTGCAGGTTACATGACTTAAGCTGCTTGTTTATACACATTGGGAATATCTATACTAGGACAGCCATGCTGCTAACGAGTCTCATTAGCCTTCCTGAATAAACACAGCCTAGAAGGCTCTGGTCCCCCATATTTGTACTAGCGGCAGCTATGAGCTATTCATCATTTCCCAAGAATCTCCTAAAGGTCACTTCAATCCCCAAAACTCTTTTTTCAAAGAATTTTCTTTTTTAACAACAGGGAGGTGCCACGTTGGCCAGAGGAACCGAGAGGTGACCAAATGTCTTCACAGTCTGACATCGGGGGGAAGACAGAGATAAAAATACATAATTCTTGGGGCTGGAGCGATAGCACAGAGGGTAGAGCATTTGCCTAGCACGCGGCCAACTCGGGTTCGATTCCCAGCATCCCATATGGTCTGTTGAGCACCGCTAGGGGTAATTCCTGAGTGCAGAGCCAGGAGTAACCCCTGTGCATCGCCAGGTGTGACCCAAAAAGCAAAAACGGTTGAACACCCGAGAGGGTGGGTGGTGGATCAAGTTGACTTAGGCACTCAAGGAAATGCTTCCTTTCTAATCTTCCAGTTTACAAAGACAATGAACTCACCAACTCCCCCCTAGTTGTTGTAATAAAACAGAACACTAGGTGGCATCATGCTACCAAAAGTCCTTTCCTCCTTAGCGACAGTAGGAGAAAACCTCAAGACTGGGTCAACCCTTAAGTTAAGAAGCAAGAGTGCTTCTATCAACCTCATTTCTCATCGCATCCACTTAGTTTATTTCTTAAGAACCTACTGTATACACTGTCTTATGCTGTTCCTTG
Organism: Sorex palustris; assembly: GCA_028565675.1. Classification (NCBI taxonomy): domain Eukaryota; kingdom Metazoa; phylum Chordata; class Mammalia; order Eulipotyphla; family Soricidae; genus Sorex; species Sorex palustris. The sequence continues at coordinate 20,281,789 of JAOXYA010000021.1, read as the reverse complement.
TGGTCAATATACAGGAATCGAACAAAGGATCATTTTCTTAAAGGATCATAAGGAGAAGTAAAACATGCATGCCACCCTTCCCACACATCGTACATTTCAAAACAGACCAAGGCAGAATGTAGTAAACATTGAAATGAAGATGCCAGTACACAATACCCGTGTGCTATGACCCCTTTGACTTTCTGGTATCTTCTATATATATACAGGGGCGTCAGCTGTATGGCCCGGTTAGAAGGAGTGAATACACGATGGTTTCTTTTCATTACTTATCTGTACTGAGTTCTTTGCCACTAGTGGGAATTTACAAATCGTTACTGCTGTCTGTCATACTCAATCCTTTCTCTTATCTAGCTGTCTCTATCTGTTCTTTTTTCAGATCTCTTTCTGGGGGGACACCTTTCTTGACCATCCCATCCCCTCCAACCGCCAGACTACCCTTTCAAGTCAGATGCATTCTCCTTCTTGAGCCGACACAGTGATTGTTAATTATGCATTCACTCAATGGGTTGTTTAATATCTGTCTTCCTTACCAGGCTGACCCAAGAAGACATGGATCATATTTGTCTTCTTCAACCCTGTCTCCATCAGTATTGTGAGCTGAATAATCTCTCCTTAAAATTCAAATGTTAAAACCTTAACCCACCCATCACAGCCCCTCAGAAGAGACGCTATTTGGAGACAGAGCCTTTAAAGATGTGACTAAGTAAAAAAAAATGAGACCATTCAGGTGGGCTATCACCCAATCTGTCCTTATAAGAAGAGGAAATTTCCATACTCAAACCCTCACTGGGGAAGCCTACACACAGTGCAGAACAGAGACAAGAAGATTGCCCTCGAGCCAACAGAGGTCACGGGAGAAACCAAACCTGCTGACACATATTTGACTTCTAGCTTCCAGAACGTAAGTAAATACATTTATGTTGTTTAAGTTCATTGTATGTTATGATGGCGGTCCCAGCAGATGAATATAAATGCCCATCACTCTTCTCAGAATAAAACTGTAAAAGCAAATGACTGGTGAATGAGCTCTAAAATAAGGAAGAGTGATGAAAGCATATCAGGGAAAGCATGACAGACATAGCTCTTGAACTTGACCTTAAATGATACACATGAGATATAAGCATGGAAGGTTACAGTATGGAAAATGGCATTGGGCAGAAACCAAGACAAGACTGGAATAGGGAGGGTGGGCCAGTGGGCACTAACGTTGACAGGAGGGTGTGAGTGAATGATGGAGCCTTGGAAGGAGAGCAGAGAAGTGGCTGCAATTTCAAAGAACAGGGACAGTCAAGGACATAACTCATCAGCTCTGCCAGAGAACTCACACATTGGCTGTGTGAGTTCCTTATGAACTAAAATATCCCTGCAGATTTCCTTGCCTAAACCTCGCTCTGAGAGCCTCCTACCGCACACACCTAGTTACCCTAAACTGTGCCATGGCTCTCCTAAGGGTTCATCCCTGCAACAAGCATCCCCTGAGGATATCAAGAAAAAATCCAGAGAAGCAGAAAGAAACACAAACAAGCAGTCCCACATGTAAATTCTCAGTGTGTGAAGCAATAAAAGCCCACGTGAAATCTGCCCCTCTATTGAAACAGAAGGCACTGAGAAGGATTTTCGGGGCCCTCTTTGAGATTACTAACTCCTACCCAGAAGAATGTTCCTCCTCAAAGCCAACATGTTCATTATGGTCCTACCAAACTCCCCGAGGTCACTCATGAAAGGCCCAGGGGTGGCACAGGAAGTTGCTTTCATTCTTCTTCCTGGGGGTTTATGGGACTGAGCTGGAAGCTACTCATTGCTGGGTTCTGGAACTGAGTAGGTGAGTTCTAGGAGAGGCCAATAAAGAAAGGCTGTAAAGATGGAGGAATAAGGCAAATGAGAAGGGGGAAGCCAGGAGGATGGGGGAGCAAGGCCTTCCCTGGTTGAGTCTCCCAGCCTCCTGAGGTCACTGGCCCTGGTTATCAAGTGCGGGGAGAGGAGAAGGTCCCGCAGCCTCTGCTCTCTGGCTTCTGCTAGATTCTCCGCCTTCACCTATCAAAATCACTTTATTTGTTGAAGCTAGATAAAGTGATTTTCAGTCTTCTTCCACCACCATCCAGTAAAAAAAAAAATCCTGAATAACAAATTCTGTTTATGTTGCTGCATTTAATATGGGTAAAATCTAAGCTCTGCATTTGGGGCTGCAAATGACAGTAAGATGTGCTCTGGTCTTGTGTCCAGTCTGTTTCCCCAGACTGTTGGGAAGATTAAAAGCCCACATGTTGCAGAAAATTGTTACCATTTATCAGTCGACCCTAGGCTCACCTTCCATGACAAAGCGGGGTCCCAGCTGGCTGGTGCTCTCCCAAACTGCTTGGGCCATCTTTTATTCCTTTAATCTGCCCCTTTCCCAGCCAGCTGCAAACCAAACTAAACAGAGCATTTGTTGAACATCTCACATCGGCTCCCAGAAGGGCTCCATGCAAACTCCCCTCTTGATACCAGAGCAGGCGGCCAGGCTCTGGCAGATTTATTAGCAAGATTAAAGGGTCGAGATGAGGTGGAAGAAGTGGCTGACCCATCACTGCAGGGGATCATTTTTACCCAGGAAACGAAATGACAGGTCTCCTCCCTGCCTTGAATTTCATTGGCTTAACAGCAACTGCAACACACCTCTCAGGCAACTGATTTTGGGGCGTGATTGGTTTGACTCCCAGGCTTGGCTGGTGATTCTTCCCCAGGAGGCTAAGACCGCAATTTGGTATTCAACTCAGAACCAGTCTGAATTTAGACACACCAGCCAGCTTACCAGGTCGGTTAAAGCTTGAGTCACTCTACCTTTTCCTAGTATTCATAATTAGAGTCAATAAAATGCATATAAATACAATTTTTGAAAGTCAAAGCAGGAAACTTTCCAAGGCTGGGTTAAGGCTCTTATGTCTAGTATCCCCATAAGAAAACATTTTTTCAAGCATTCTCAACTTTTCATATACATGTCCCTTATCTAGAATATTCTAAGACCAGTGCTTTGTTTGATTGGTTTTATTCTGTGTCATCTCCTCCAGGAAGGCTTCTGGTTAGGCAATCTTTCTCTTTACTGCTAGAAATTCTGATTGCCCATCTGTCTGTTGTACACTGCACTATAATTCTGTGTTTATTTCTGTCTCATATACCACATTAGAAGGACCTGGTTTTTCTCTTATATATCTGTACATCTGTGATGTTGACGCATGAGAGATGGTCAAAATACAAATGGGACGGAAGGAAGGAAGGAAGGAAGGAAGGAAGGAAGGAAGGAAGGAAGGAAGAAGAGAGGGAGGAGGGAGGGAGGGAGGATGGAAATGAGATATGGAAGGAGAAAAATAATTAGCTTATGCATTCAGGCACACAGCAATTGCTCTTGAGAGTGATTCGTGATGGAGGGAAGCAAACAACTATTGGAACACAGAAATTTAAGAATCTAAGGTAGTTAAATGAAAGCATTTCCAACCACAGCAGTTCTGTCACACACAAGAGAAGGGATAGCATAATGTATCTCCTTTCTCTTCCCATGCTTGATCCAAGTGCCAAAGAAACATGTGCTTTTTACACCCCTCGGGCAGGTGCACAGCAGGTACTCAATGTAAGTTGACGACTGGTTTTTCATAGCAGCCAATATAGGCATCTATAAAGAAAAACTCTTTGCTGTTATAAGGGAATAACTCTCTTTTGCACCCTGTAGGTAGTTGCTTTCTTCCCAATATCTGCTGCCAATTCTACCGAATAATTTCAGCTGCAAAAATATGCCTGCTGAGGATCTTGAGTGAACAGGTGTTCTCGAAGGTAATGCAAGGGAGGCCACTTGCCTTGAGCACATTCCCCCTCTGGCAAGCATCTTAGAAACCAGTTGAGAATAAGCAGGATAATGTAAGCCTCCAGAATGGCAGATCCCAGGCTGAATTACCTCTGTATTCTAGAATCTTACACCAGAGCTACAAAGCTTTCTTTCTTTCTCTCTTTCTTTCTTTCTTTCTTTCTTTCTTTCTTTCTTTCTTTCAATAATTTGAGGACCAGCAATCAGCAGTTGAGGTTTTGTGGATTTGTCCTGTATAGGCTTGGTCCCTGGGATTTCCAATAAAGAGGAAAAATTCCCAAAGAAACTAGTTAGCATCCAGGTTACATGGCCTCTGTAGCAGCTACTCAACTGTGTAGCACAAAAGCAGCCATAGATAATACACAAATGAATGAGCAGGGCTGCCGTCCAGTGAAACCTTATTTACTCAAGCAGATGGTGCTTGGCAGTTGGCTGTTGTTTGCCATATCCTGGTTTACTATAAAAGGAGTAGGTGCTCAAATATTTATTGAAGGGATGAATGGATGTAGAAATGAATGAAGGGGTTAATAAAAGCTTTCCTACTCTTATAGCCTGGTGGCTTACTTTCAAGCCCCATTGCACCATCTTTATAACTGTCTCCCACTCCAAAGGGGAAGCAGATGTAAATTTAACATATAAACCATAACATCATTCATGACAGAGAGGTATGCTAGAAAGAGTAGGGTTTTTTTGTTGTTATTGTTCCTCCTTTGGTTTGGGGTGGGGGGCACTCAATAGTGCTCAAGACTTACTTCTGGCTCTGAGTTCAGAAATCATTCCTAGTGGTATTTGGGTGACCAAATGAGGTGCAGGGTACCAGGTTGCCACACACTAGGCAAGCATCCTACCTGCTTGGTGGTGCCAAACTACAGTTAGTGATTCATAAGTAAGTTGCAGCCATTTTAAAAAAATAAAAAAAACAAAGGGTGAGAGATAGGAAGAGAATGAAATGGAAAAGGAAAATGCTGGGGAATGACTTGGTAACAAAATTACTTGCATTACAAGCCCAAGGCCACAAGTTTGATCCCTGGTGGTCCCCACATGCACTGAATGTGGTCCTGGCAGCTCCACAGGGCAACAGAGAGAGAGATCTGGACAGGCAGTGGGAAAGGGACATGACCCCTGGCGGGCAGAGATGTGACCCCTGGTGAGCATGACTGTCAGCACTGCAGTGATGAGCACTACAACTAAAAGCATGAGATCCCAAGCCACCCCACCCCCAGCCCACCATCCCCCCCCCTGCTATTGCCACAACAAAAGGAAGGAAGGATTCAAGAAAATAAAGAGGAAAATGCTGGAGCATATCACATATGGTGCGCATAAGGACTGCTTCCAGGGAAACTCTTTTACTATAATGCACTGGTATGCATGTGTATGTTGGTTCCAAAAACATTTTTTTTAAGTTTTAAAACACTCAACTATTAGAATCTCAGTCTTGGGGGGAATTCAATGTGGTTATACATTTGAAGGGGATTTACTTTGAATTAAAAAGGGAGGGTGCTTGTTTTGCATGTGGCAGACCTCGATTGGATCCCCAGTACCCCATGTGGTTCCCTGAGCCCTGCTAGGAGTAATCTCTGAGTGCAGAGCCAGGTGTATGTCCTAAGTATAGCCAGGTGTGCACCCCTCTTCCGCCTTGAACAAAATAAAGAAAAGAAATCTGAATAGTTACAGGAAAGACTCCAAAACCAATGTTTTTCCTTCAAACTTTGGTTTAACTACTTATTAGCTACTTAACCCCAACTCAGTTGCTTAGTCTTTCTGGTTTCCGTTTCTTCTTCTGATAAATGGGTATGTTTGTAACCCCTACACACACATTTGGCCTCTAAAAGAGGATCTCTGTCTCCCTATATCTTTTTTGTTTTACTTTTTAAAAAAAAATATGTATTTTTTAAATGACTTATAGTGAGAGACACAGTTACAAAGATACACAGATACAAAGGTACACAGTTACAAAGTTGTTCATGATTGGGCTTCAGTCATATAATGTTCCAACACACATCCCTTCATCAGCATGCATTTCTCACCATCAATGTCCCCAGTTTCCCTCACGCTAACCCCCCACCCCCATTATGAGAACGAAATGAGTCATCATATGGAAAGTGCTCAGAGCAATGTCTAGGATCTATTGCTGCACTGTCACTAACCAAGTATATGCACTTGGCTGTGTGACTGAGCTTCCTGGACTTCCTTTTGTTGGTAAATAATCTGCACAGAACCTACCGCCCCACTATTCCTGGAAGAGGGGGTTTCCGAAAACGGACCTTGAAGAAAGAAATAGCCAAAAGCCAGTGAACTGATACCATTGCAGTGAATTCAGCAAAGCAGTTTGTCCCTCTGAAATGCCTGCAGGTCAACAAAATATTCTCTCCCGAAACTGCACCCAAGGGCGACATCAGGAGGGTGACAAATCGAGAAAAATGCTCCTTTCCCCCCATCTCTCAGACCCTTAATGACTAGCATTGACTTCCTGTCTTTCCCACTGTATTGTATTTAATTCCAGATACTGGGATAGCCACAGTTGGGCGTGGGGGCGGAAATCTGTGCCTATATTCGCTTGTTTTTGATTTCCAGTCTTCCTGATAGTGCAGCCCACTGTGAGTCACAAGGCCCCCCTTCACTGTAGAACTGACGCTATACCTCACACCATAGTCATAGTCATTTTTTTAAAAAAAAATACCATTTACACACAAACACACACACACACAACAAATCAACAGAGAATAAAGGTGAAGTTGTTGAGGTTCACAGTTTATATATAATAAGTAAAATGGATTGGTAATGTTGCTCCCACTAGGTTTCCCTCCTAATTTAAGTGCAGAACACTGAGGTGCCAAAAAGGATGTAGGGACACAGACATTAGGAAAACTGAAGTCACGAAATTTGCTTATAAATGGATGGACATGGAGAGTATCATGCTGAGTGAGATGAGTCAGAAGGAGAGGGTCAAATGTAGTATGAGACTAGTATCCAAGGTCAGGGGAAACGGGCCAGAAGGATTGGTGGATGGTTAGAAGATTGCCACAAGTGTGGAGAGAAGGGCACTTAGGATAGAGAAGGGACTAGTATTGATGTAGGCAGGTAGACAGGGAAGGCCCCCTTCCTGTCTAGCAATGACAAAAGGCAGCCCTGCAGAAAATAGGAAAACAGGAACTAAGGCTTAATAAGACCCTCGACTGGCTCCAGCAACAGACCCAAAGAAGCTCCTGCAGGAACAAAAGGCCAGGAAAGGAATTTCAAAGAAGACCATCAC
>JAOXYA010000021.1:20225858-20236250 GCA_028565675.1 Sorex palustris | reverse complement strand
GGGGCCTCCATGACATACATCTCTTCCATGTAATAAACTGCTGCTAAGACCAACCAGCCTGGCCCTCGTTTCCTTCCTCCGCCTGACCACCGCCATCGACCTCCCTGGAGTGGGGAAACGGCCTGAGACTACCGAACGCGGGCGGCAGGAGAGACAGGCCGCTGTCATCCTTAGCCCGTCCTTTTTAGTGTGTTTACACACTTAGTCATAATGATAAGCAATTCTATATACTGTAAAATTTCAGCTACACATAATATACTTAGCATAAAAGAGGATAAAGTTAAAAAATCTAAAGTAATAACAGTAGTGTTTTTAGGTAGTAGGATAATTATCCCACTTAGTTAATATATTTTTTCTGTATTTTCCAAATTTCCATAATAGCATGACTTTGTAATCGGGAAAGAATAAATTTTAGCCAAAATTAATAATGATCCTGCTATTAATTACATGGTAGGAGAGGGAAGCAGGAAGTTAATTAAAGATAGATAGTATGGAGCTAAACAAATAGCACTAGGGTTAAGGCACTTGCCTGGCACACAGACAGCCCTAGTTCAAATCCCCAGCACCACATATGGACCCAAGCATATCCAAGAGCTATCCCTTAGTGAAGAACCAGGAGTAGTTCTTGAGCATCACCAAGTGTTGACCCCCACCCCCATAAAAAATAAAGAAAAGCAAAAGAAAGATAAGAAAAGAAGGACAGCAGATACTAGTTTACCTAAACATCAGCTGTTAAAATTGAGCAGGAAATGAAGTCACCATGCTAGCAACAGCACTAAAAACATTCAACTGGTCTCCGTGACTGGAGAATGACCAACTCCTCAGAGTGAAAGTTATAATTCACATGGCAGGTTAGCAGACAAGCCACAGAAAGAGTAAACCCAGGAAAACTGACAAACTATGTCCAACACAAAAATCTGAACACGGATGTTAACAGTAGCATTACCCAAACAGACAAAAAGTAGAAACAAGCCAAGTGTTCATCAACTGACAAATGGACAAAGAAAAGGTAGTGTTTTGCACTAAAAGGAGATGCTATTTAGCCATAAAAGGGAACAAAAGATGAATGCTGAACATCTCATGCTAAGTAAAAGCAGCTCACAAAAGACCAACCCTGTTTGATATCATTTCTTTTCTTTTATTTATTAATTTATTTTTGGCTTTTGAATTGCACCTGGCAGTCCTCAGAGCTTTCTCCTGACTGCACTCAGGGATCACTCCTGACAATGCTGGGGATTGAACTGGATCGGCCATATACAACGTAAGCGCCTTGCCTACCTAACTGTCTCTCTAACCCCCAGAAAATAGCAAGCTGAATTGACAACATAATTGGGTGAAAATATATTCTTTTTTGGAGAGGGAAATCAGACAGGTTAAGATGGGCGGACACACACATGAAACTCGGAACCGAGCGGCTTGCTGCAGAGATGCCTCCAGGCTTTGCAACAGGCCACTTTCACCAGACAACTCCAGACGGGAACAGGTGCCGTCTCTCCAACTGCCCCATTGGAATCTTGGCGGCTGCCATCTTCTAGAACTCAACGAAAACTCCAGGTACATGGTGGCAGTGGCGGGAAACACCAGGCCTCACAGGACAGGGGAGGAGCTGGCCCTTCTCCTTCCCCTCGCCCCGATGGAACTCTGAGATGACGCCCACAAACTGTCACCAGCTCCTTAAGCTCCCACACGGCCATGATCCAGAGAGACACACACAAATCTTGGAACTGAGCGGCTCCCTGTAGAGATCTTTCCAGACCCTAATTATGAAAATTTTAAATTCCCAGAACGCGCAGCTGCAAGAGTGAGATATTTTATCCATAACAAGCAATATAAAACAAATTGTCTAGCACTGCCTTTTTGGTAGGTTTGAGTGGTGGTGGGACTGGTGTTGAAATATTGAATGTAACCAAATTATAGAGAGACTATTGTGCAAATTGTCTGCCACACAGGCAGGGAAAGGGGTGGAATGGGGGGCGGGGGGGATACTGGGGATTTTGGTGGTGGAGAATGTACACTGATGCAGGGATGAGTTTTGATGATTGTATGATCGAAGCTCAAACATGAAAGCTTTGTAACTGTATCTTACAATGAATCAATAAAAAGGGTGGGGGGAAGATGATGGGCAAAATTCTAAATCAGAAAAATATGCTTGGTAGTTGCTGCTGGGTGGGGGCTATGCATAAAAATTAGGCATATTTGACCTCTTCCAAACCACTCCAAATTCTACAGATTTGACCGTTCCACATCCCCACATTTTCCCATGGGAAGTGGTCTGGAATTGATAACATCTCCAGGCAGGCAGATTGATGAGTGTCAAGAATTAAAAGCCTGGTGTGCTGGTGGAGCCAATGAACACGTCAGCCACCAAGCAACCAAGCAGGTTCTCACCACCCTCGTTAGTCCAGAGTCATCCATGTTATCCTCCATCTTACTCTCCTTTATCAAGTTCTGATGATGACCCAGAAGGACATAAGCAATACAGTCCAAATGCAGAACCCATTCATGTATGCACTGGAACATCAGAACAAAAATCAAAAGCATTGAAGAAAGAAGGCCTACACTCTTTCTTCATCATACTTGGTCTTGATTTGACTTTACCCATAGTGAAATTACTAAGAATAAAGCCACTGACCTAAAGCAGTCCCTGGAAGATTCTGCCACAGCCAAATTCACAAAGATAAAGATAGAAGCTGGGCTCTAGGGATATTTTAAAATGGAAAAGTCAATAACAAACATTAAGAAAAAAATAAAGCTAAAACCCATAGCTGCTCAGATTAAGGATTCAGGAAAGGCAGGGAAAACAGTTTGAAGACAAATGTGGTGAGAAAGGGTATTGCTGTTTTACAACTCGTGAAAATGTTTAGAATGAAAATCCAGTAGAGAGGTTGCTGCTTAGATAATAAAAGCAGCGTTAATGTATCTCAGGGAATTGTAAGACTAGTAAGAAAAGTGGAGTTATACAGGGCCAGGGAGATGGTACAAAGGGCTGGTGTAAAGGCCTGGCATGCACAGGGTCCCAGGTTCTATTCCCAGAACTACATACTCACCTGAGCACCATCAATGATCCAAAGAACAAACAAAATCTCTCTCTCTCTCTCTCTCTCTCTCTCTCTCTCTGTCACACACACACTCACACACACACACTCACTCTCTCACACATAAAGTAGGATTATATAATAAACCAAACAAGTCTTTCATTTTGATGGAGCTGTGTTTAGAAAAAGAAAGTCAAAGTATTTTTTTAAGTGTCATTGTTAAAGACTAAAATGTAAATAGAGACTTTTACTTGTTAACATGCCAAGTTAGACACCATTACCTTATCACAGAAAAGTCCATAGGTATTCAATCTATATTCAGCACTATATTCATGCAAAATCTTGATTGTACAAAATCATGTTAAATAATCACCCAAGTCAAATAGCCATCTTCATTAAAATTATCTTGCCTAGTTTCAGGTGCTGGAGCAATATTACAGAAGGCAAAGCACTTGCTTTGAACACGGCAACCTGAGTTCAATCCCCAGCATCCAACCTCAGTTCAATCCCCAATATTTATGGTTCCACAAGACCACCATCAGTGATTCCTGAACATAAAGTCAGGAATAAGCTCCAAGCACTGCTGTGTGTGCCCCAACCCCCGCAAAATAATAATACTAATAAAATTATCCTACCAAGTTTTGATTTCAGTAGTAAGGCCTGGAGTCAGTATACTGGTTTTTAGATGAATAGATCAAGTAGCTCAAGTGAATGCCCTGCAGATGCCCCAAAGCCGCACTCACACCCCAACAGCTGCTGCCATGCCAAGGGCTGGACTCCACCATCGCACAACGGAGCTCCACAGAGAAGCCAAACAGCTGAATTTTTCAGGTACCACAGGGTTTTTTAGTTGAGAACTCAAGGGCCTTCTTGGAGGGTGAGTCAGAAACCTCCCCCCACCCTATTCCTATACTTCCAGAAGCCCCAGCAGCCATGCCCACACCCCACTACTACCGCCACGTAAACTCACAGTCCAGTTAAATATTCTGGAGTTTCTGGAATATGTATCCACATTGGTGGCTGTGCAACATCTCCAAACTCTACAATACTAACATCCCAGTAAGAGTACACCAAATTAGATGGGACTGTAATGTAAAAACTAACTAAGCTCAACTAACAACAACACAGAAGGCTCATCAAGCAACAACAGCTTAGTACACCCTCAAATAAGGACTTAATGTCCCTAGGGTGAGATACAATTTTCACGTTTTCTTTTACTAAGGTACTTTTTTGATAATTCTATTAGCCACTTAGGTGTAACAAGCAATAGAAAATAAGTTGGAGCCTGCTATGGGGCATGCTTGAGGGGTGATTGGGAAAATTGAGATAATGATGGAAGGAAGGTCACCATGATGGTAGGATTGGATTTAGAATACTGAATGCTTGTAACAAGTGTATCATGAACAACTTTGTGAACCGTGGTGTTTAAAGTGGGAAAAAAATTTAAATCTCTATGTGCAAGAGCTTTCAAAGTAATTTGGAAAGCAGTGGACCCTTCGTTCCCTACCCAAATGAGATGATGTAACACCTTTGCTGGGTGGGCACTCTGCAGAACCCAGAGGCTCTGAGAATATACCCCCCCTTGTTCTATAAATGAAATAACCAAAGTCTAAAAGGGTCCAGAATAATTTCCACATCCTGGAATCCAGTAAAGTCTAGAACCCAAGACTATACCATGGTATACTTCCTCTGCAGGGGGACCTATACAGTCTGTGGTATTAGGACCAAAGGTTGACATTTTCTTGCACATAAATAGTCATTAGTCACAAACACTGTAACAGTATAATTCTAAGGTGGGCAACTTGGGTTGTAAATAAATTTAATCTGCTTCCACTTGACAAAGGTCAATTGGAAGAGTATTAATAACCAAGCTTCCCGTAAGTGGATAAAAATAGCATTCTCTGGCTGCCAACAGTTTCGACATACCCAGTAAGGGAATGCATCTTTTTCTTGAACAAAGATAATGGGCAGGGGTGGGGGTGGTAGAATCAAAGAAATACTTTCCAGACTCTTCTAGAACAGTGTTTTCAACAATAAGTGATACCATCGCATAGAGGTTGGGAGTAGCCTCAGGTACAATTGTGAGGTGCTTTTCATTTGCCCACTTTATGAAGACACATTTCAGGGGTGGGATGGCTCTAAGAAATGTTTTTTCTTTCTTTTTATTTTTTTCTTTTGGTTTTGGGGGCCACACCCAGCAATACTTGGGGTTATTCCTGGCTCTGCGCTCAGAAATTACTCCTGATATGAAATTCTAGGGATGAACCCCAGTCAGCTGCATGCAAGGTGAATGCCCTACCTACTGTACTATCACCTTGGCCCACTGAGAAATACTTTTCTAATGAGGGGGCAGAAAGTCAAGTTTAATGTTGGGAGTTTCCAACCATTGCGAGAGGACCTTAAGACAATAGTGGAGGGACTATGACTCTCTGGTGGGAAGTCTGGTGTTGGAATGTTGTATGTACAAAACACTATCATTAACAAATTGTCAATTACAATGTTTCAAATATATATTTTTTAAATTTTGGAACTTCACCTAGAGGGTGACAGCCCTATTACTTCCAGGTTATCCAGGTAAGCTGACAGAAACTGCTTCTTTCCCACCCACAGCCACTTTCCGCCTCTTCCTTAATTTTATAACCTTGCTTTAATTCAGGCTGTTCTCCACTGAAAAAATGTTTCTTCTAGTTTCCTGTCTCATAACAGAGTTAAGATGCTACAACTAGGTCTGGCCAATGAGATTGAGGGCCCATTGAGTAGGGCTTGAAAGCCTTTTAAAGAAACACAGGCTTGTGCCATTCCCCCCCCCCCCTTTATGTTCTTCTTTCCACAACCTCGAACTTGGATGTGATGTGATGGCTGCAGTTCCAGCAGCTATCTTGTCATTTTGAGGATGACAGCCTTGCACTAAAGAGGACAGAGCAGAAAGAAAAAGCCTCAGTCCTCTGCAGTTTCATAAAAGAGTATCAAAACTAGCCCTGAACTGCCCTGTCTTTCTTTTTTAATAAGAGAGAAAATATACCCTTACACTATAAATTTACAGTAGTAGTTGTCGCTTTTTCTAGAAGCCAAACATAAACCCCAACCAACAAGACCTGGGTCTCACTGGTCAAAGCTACATCAAAGTGTTCCTACGGGATTTGGTAATTCTGGGAAAGGAAAGCATTTCTCACAACCTCTCCCCTACTCCACGCCAGTTTTTCAAGACTAATTCCAAGGCAGGTGAGTGGAGAGGGGTGAGTGGCACCTGCAAGTGAAAATCAGATGTTTAGAAGTTGAATTTAACCAAGTCAGGCAGAGACGATAAGTTAGTGGAAGCAAAAGATGATGGGCCCACCAGATCATCCATGCTGCCTTTCACTGGCCTTTCACTGGATGTGGCCATGAGGGGTTCCTGCAATATGTACCTCTTCCAGATTGCAGAATTCCTGGCGCAGAGCTAGTTTCAGATCCATGCATTCTCTCCCGTATCTCAGTGCTACCAGACACTCCTTGGTCAAAGATGGGACCTAATCAAGAGGACACATGTTTTTTAGCTGGGAAGTACCAGACAACTCTGTGCTACTGCTCTGCTGAAAAATGCAGCCACAGCTTTTCACTGCACCGATTGACACCCAGGTTCATACTCCCCAGCTCCTTCTGTCCAGTTCCACAAATCCCCACACCATTGCTCCCTGGTTGAACAAGAGACTTTAAAACAGTGTTCTTCAACCTCTATATACCTAGAGACACCCTCTGTCCTTCGTACTGATTCACGGTATGCTAGTTATAACCCAGGTGTAGAATAATGGTGTCCAACCTTTCTCTGTTTGGGACAGGTACTGGTCTACTGACCGGCCATTGAAGACCACTGCTTTGAAGGGGGTTCTCCAGAACTCCTTACTTGCTCAGCTACTTCTAGACTGTAGCAGCTTAGGTGAGGCTTTCTCATAGTCCCAGTGTTCTCATCTGGAAAATGGGTGACTAGTAAGACTCACCAGGAAACATGGTTCCATAAGTTAGCCTTTATAAAGGGGGCAGAACTGTACAAGTTTCGTGTGGGTATTCAATAAAACATTCCCACTGTTGGCATCATTATTTATTGTTTTCTCTCCATGAGATCTATTTGAACATTGCTCTGTCATTTCTTCTTCCACCTCCACAGGGTCCCTTTTCCTTTCTTTATACTCCCCAGACAGAAGGCACACTTGCTTCCCATAAAGGACCAGGCCTTTCCATGCAAGATGACCTTCACACCCCAATAAGTTTTACCGGCAACTTTAGCATATTTGGCAGCCTTTTAGCAGTCCAAGCTTTCACCTCTTTCAGGATTCCTATCTCAAGCCACACGGTTATCTCCATGCACTAACCACCCCTCTGGAAACTCTTGGCTGAAATGCTCAAGCATCACTTAAGCCTGGAACTTTTTGTCTCAGGGGCCACACCCCTGATTCTATAGAATAGAATAGTCTGAGTGTTACAGAACAGAATGAGATACTATCATTCCAGATCGACTGTCTTCTTAAGGTGACAAAATGTGAATACCAGTTTGAGACAGATATGCAAAGGCAGATAGAGGTTAAGTGGAAAATATGTAATTTCCCATACCTTATCAAAGAGCTCCAATAACATCTTTTGGCGAGCTCGCTCATAAGGGTCATATGGGTACAGCTTCCTCCCTGGATATGCATCGTCCAGGTACTCACAGGCAATCACAGACTCGTAGATCAGCTGACATCTGCTGTTTTCTAGGACAGGGACTTGGCCAAAAGGGTGCTTCATATAGTACCAATCAGGCTTGTTTCTCAGGTTAATGTTGACAACTTCGTGTCTTCATAAGGAAAGGGAAAACAAGAAGGACATATAAATCAGAACCCGGCTCAGACAGATCTGACAGCAATTTATCAAATAAAAATTTCAATTCATCATTCAAAAGTTTAAGTTCTGCCCCCTAAAAATATTACAGCATAGCATCATTATCTTTATTCTTTGGGAAAAGGTCTGTGAAATGACTTCTCTACGTTTTTCTGGTATTTCCCTTGACAAAGTAAGGAGCCCAAGTCGGAATTAGAGAAGGCACAGAAACTATGCAACACTTCACCTACCAAGAATGGGGTGCAGGGCATTGAATCCCCTGAACAGATTTTCTACCCACTATGAATCGCCACCCTCTAAGAGTCCTGGTCTGGGCTTAGCAAGATGACTGAGTTCATGTGCTTCACCAAGGTTCACCCTTCACTGCAGGGCTCAGGGCATTCTCAAACTTGAAACTAAGAACCTGATATCTGGGGACATTTTTTCAGTTGTTATTCCTAGCAGGAAGGAATATTCTAACAGTAACAGCCAGGATACTTGGTAACTACCTTCTACGCGTGCGTGCGCGCGCACTCGCACACACAGACACACACACACACACACACACACACACACACACAACCCACGGTAAAGAATATCTGGCTCAGAAGGCTAGGGTACAGTGTTTTGGCCTAAGGAAACAGGGACATCTGTGCCCCCACCGCCAGTTTATTCCTGTGGGTAACATGCAATTTTACTTAAAGGCGTCATCCTAGGGCCCACTACAATGAAAGGAGAAGGATAAATCTGGAAATCCCAGATATCTCAGGGCATGAATAGGAGACAAAAATCCTTCCTCTTGGGGCTGGGATGATAGCACAGCGGGTAGGGCATTTGCCTTGCACGCGGCCGACCCAGGTTCAATTCCCAGCATCCTATATGGTCCCCTGAGCACTGGCAGGAGTAGCTGAGTGCAGAGCCAGGAGTAACCCCTGTGCATCGCAGGGTGTGACCCAAAAAGCAAAAAAAAAAAAAAAATCCTTCCTCTCAAGAACTCACATTTTGGAGTTAGGGTTGGAGATGGGGGCAGGGTTGGGCATGTTGGAGTGGGGTGTAGAGCTGAGGCAAGACAGGTAACCGTGTAGGTTATGGGGTATGGTAGCTCAGTGCCTTGGAGAACAGGGTCACCTGTGGTGCATACAGGCAGTGGCATGGGCAGCAGCTATGGACACCCTATCTTAGCTGTGCCAGTCCTTCCCAGCCTGGGGGAGAGAACCAAGTCCCCAGCCCACCATTCCCTTTGCTGAATGGACCTGCAAGGCTCAGTATGAACAGGCCATTCCACTTAAGAAGGTGCACCTGCCACTGACTTTGCTGTGGAGCTGGACAGGAAGCCCTTTCTGAAATCTGGGCATCCTGCAAATGTCAGGGATGGAACATGGGCTCCCCCATGCAAAGCCAGCACTCTACCCGCTCTGAGTCGCACCATCTCCCTGACCAAGCGGGGAGCAGAGTTCCTGCTTCTCACCTGATGTTTTTGGCCCGGAGGACCAGGCGCGTCCGGTGCGCGTAGGGGCAGAACCTCATGCTGTAGATGCGGATCAAGTCTTCGGGGACCGGGTCCGGGGCAGGACTTCCTGCGGGCAGGCGAGGGGCGCAGAGGCGCCTTGGCGGGTGGGGAGTGGGGAAGGCGCGCTCCACCTCCCGAGTCCCACTTGAGGACCCTTTTGCAAGTGGCTTTGGTACAGAGGCACCTTCAAGTCCATGCCCACCGCGCTGGTCTGGTAACAAGGCCCCCCAAACCATCAGCCGCGATCCAGAAAACTCACCTTTCCCCAATGCTTTAGTTTCTGCCATGGATCCAGGTTTCAGTGCTCTCCACAAAGACTTCAGGTAGACTTTGCCTTTCTTCAAGGTCTCCAGGAGGAACCTGCGCACTGGAGCGCCCCTCCTGCCCCAGAAGAAGCGTGTAGGTGACTGGGTCCTGGTAGGGCAGAGGGCAAGGGATCCGCGAGAGATGCCAGGATGACATAATCAAAAGATACATCGCCCTAGAACAGCGTGCTCCGGAGTAGCAGGAGCAGGCAACCACAGGGATGAGACTTGCTTTCTCAAGCCACAGGACATGCCTGCAATTGGCCATCTCCTCTCATAAGTGCATCTTTGTTCTTGTTTTAAATAAGGATAAACCGAGGCTGGAGCGGTAGCACAGCGGGTAGAGTGTTTGCCTTGCATACGGCCAACCTGGGTTCGATTCCCAGCATCCTATATGGTCCCCTGAGCACCGCCAGGGGTAATTCCTGAATGCATGAGCCAGAAGTAACCCCTGTGCATTGCCAGGTGGGACCCAAAAAGCAAAAAAATTTCTAAAAAAATAAGGCTAAACCTTCTTACGATTTGGCATGAGATACAGAAGCACCCCTAAACTCATTGCAGCATTACTCACAGTACCCCCAGCTGGAAAGAACCTAAGGGTATAGCTATGGATGAAAGGACACAGAAGATACTGTTTGTAATCACGTTGCTCAACCAGTGAAGGGACATACCCAGGAGACCCAACAGGCCAAATTATACAGTTCAGAGA
>JAOXYA010000021.1:20205807-20219278 GCA_028565675.1 Sorex palustris | reverse complement strand
ATATCGAATACTCTCGGTAGCTTGCGGGGCTCTCCGAGAGGGGCGGAGGAATCGAACTCGCGTCCGCCAGGTTGGCTGCGTGCAAGGCAAACGCCCTACATTAACTATTACTATTTGCACCTAACAAGGAAGCCGCAAAGTTCTCAAAGACAGCATTCGGGGAGCCCCGGGCCCTGGAGCATAGCTAAATTAGTGATGCTAATTAGCACCAAGGCTAAGAACTCAGTGCTGAGAATTAGTAATCTGGGTCCTCTTTAACTTCTTCCCGGACACATTAGAAAAATACTAACAATTTAATAAGGGGTTCTTTTGTTCTCGAAGTCAAAGGTATTTGCTTTAAAGCCCTGTTCTTGATTCTTAGAATATGACCCTGTGTTCTGTTTGACTTTAGGGCAGGGGCTTATCTGTGGGTTGGGGTGCAAGGCACGCATAAAAGTACGGGGGTGGGGGGAGTGCAATCTCGCACAAAGACCCCAAGACACCGAGCCAACGGTGGCACTCCCACCCTCCCCAGGGTGTGTCAACAAAACTAACAAGATCTTTGAATAAACGTGGGTGAGGGTTAAGGAGTTGGTCTTTCTTCTACGGATGGAGCAAAACAACATCAACAAAATCGTAATGCTATTCTGAGCCCGAATATTCAAGAAGGAACCTCCCCAATTCAGAATTGATTTCAAAACCCTCTGCCCTTCAAAGAGGACGCGAGGGCGGAACAGACCCATCGGCGCCGGCGGTGAAAGAAGCCCCAACCCCAGCCGCTCGGCTGACGGAACCGGATGTGGGGCAGCGGCCGCCGGCGCGGGAGGCGGGGCCCGGTCTGAGCCCGCCCCTTGGAACGCGAGCCTACCCGCTGACTGGCCGCGGCGCCCAGAACGTCGACCAATTCTCAAGGCCCTTGGAATCGCTTGCAAGTTGAGCCAATGGGCGGGCGCGTTACAGGCTGCTGTGAGTTGTGAGTGGCGGGTCCCCGCGAAGGTGTGGCTGGCGGGTGGAAGCTGGAGAGAGCGGCCGGTCGTGGCACCTGCATCCAAGTGGAGTCAGCCGGCACTCGACCGGGGCCTGGAGGGTGATATAGGCAGATGCCGGCGCAGGCGGGTGCGCCCGTAGCCCGTCGTTGGTGGTTGGTGAGGGTGCGCTGCGGGAAGAGCGTTTGTGAAGTCACCGGTTCGCAGCTGCGCCCCAGAGCGCCTACATCACTGCGGGGCGGCGGGGGCTGCGGGGGCTCTTTTCCAGACTGGACCTATCCCCCCCGAATCCGGGTAGGTCCACGGATCGGGTGTCGCAGTTAACGACAGGTGGGAGGTCTGCTGTGCCAGTTTGGGGTTTGGTAGGGAAGATCTAACGGGGACTTGAGATTGTAGAGACTAGACCCACCTAGTCTCTTGGCTCGGGTGGCTCTTGGGGAGTGAGATGGACCTGCGTGTGAGCGGTGACGGTGGCAATGAGTGACACGAAGGTGCTCATTGGAAGAAAAGAACGTTTATTAACCCTGAACCCAGACTCTAAACTTTTGCACCTGTCCCGTGGAAGACAGGTTATCCACATGGAACTCCCCTCTAAGAGGTTAGAAATCTCGATCGAAGGCCCATCTCTCTCATTCACAGGGTGTTCACAGTGGGCGGTTGCAAGACTACAACCTACAGCATCTGAGATAGGAAGTGTGTACATCCCTGCCGGAGGGCCTCGAGAATGCCCCACAATTGGTATGAGGTCAAATCAGAGAAAGTGATTCAGTGAGATGTCAGAGCATTTGGCAGATTAAAGACTTTTTTGTTTGTTTGTTTAAATAGTACTGAAGGGAAACAGAAGACATGTCTTCATTGCTGACTCCTGCCTCCATCAGAGCCCGTAATCAAAGGCCTGGGGGTCATTCTGCATGTAGAGATTGAAGAACCCACGCAGGGTCTGTGGGTCAATGAGGAGTGCTGATACCACCGGGTCCTCCCTCATGGCTGCCACCCAGAGCTTGAGGTTTGGAGAGTGATCTAAGCACCTGTGGGAGGGGGACAAAATGAAGGCATGAGTTGAATTGGCCAGGATGGCATTTATTACAAAGTCTCTTGTATATTGTTGGTACTTGGAAGACTATTGGGATCTTTATTTCTCAGATTTTTGTTTAATTTTAAGACTAGAGGGAGGTGATTTAGCATGAAAACCTGTCTGAGCCGAGAGACTAATAATTGGTATGGGTTTTTTTTTTTGGGGGGGGGGAGTTAAGTGTGCTCTGGTATGCTCCCAGGTAGTGCTCTAGGAGTGAAAAACTCAGCCTAGCTACATGGAACCTGACCAGTTCATTGCTGGAGCCTGGTATTGTACTGCTGGGAACCATGGGGGCTACAACTGGCAGTGAGTTTTGCTTTCAACTTGGAGATCTAGCACATTCAAAGCATATGGTCCATCCCTCATAGCTATCTCCCTGTCCCAGACTGCTTTTATAAATGAGAAAGTGAAAACCAAACAAGGATGCAATATAATTAATATTTTGTGGCCAGATTGTGACTAGGCAACTCTGAATAGCTCAGAGCTCCTAAGAAGTGGGAGTAAACAAAGTAACTCCAAATGTCATGCAGCTTGGAATAGTGTGGGGATCTTGCAGGGAGGGAGATGGGAGGGAGCAGTGGTTAATCAGTGCATTAGGACAGTCATAAAAGTGTACATCATGCAGTTATTTAGCCAAAGAAGGAAGAATAAGCTTTTTAAAACAGGCTGGGGAGAGAGCACAAAAGGGCTGGAATATGTGTTCTGTATGCGGAGTTTGATCCCTGGCACCACAGTTCCCTTAGTACTGCCAGGTGTTGCCGCTGAGCACTATGCTATGAGAATTCCCTCATAAAATCATTTTATTACATGTGATAGAATTTTGCTCTATATCCAGCACCCAAGAAATGAGGAAAAATGGTAAGTGGAAGGGACTTACAGACTCTGTGTAGTCCAGACTCTCTGATGTCCAGTTGTATGGTATTTTATACAATCTTTGTATGTACATTGCACATTAAAAATTGCATATGGTTATACAAAATACTGGTTCCAAAAAAATATTCCATATGTACTAAAACATGCACACAATATTGAAATGTCTCACTCATTTAGCTCCAGCACTTCCAGTCGTTCAAACCAGGGCCACATGAGGTAATCGATCATAGAAATAGAGCTGCCACCAAAGAAGGTTGTCTTCTTATTGGTCAGAACCTAATCATAAGACAGAAGAACACTTATTGTGTGTCTAGCAATGCCTCATCAAAAACGGTGAAAGCATATTAAGCAGAGTGAATGAGAACAGCATCTTTTGTTCATCTTTGATAATTCCAAGATGACTTTTAGTCTTACGGATTTGAGTTTTTAAAATCTGTTAGTGTGGATGAAGTAATCAACAAAATAACTAGAATGTAAGGATCAAAGCAGTATATAAGATCTTTGTAAAAAACACATCTATCCAACAAAGGGCCAGTATTTAGAAAGAAGTCCTAGGAGTCAATCAGAAAAAAATGAACAACCCACTAGAAAATACAGCAAGATGTGAACTTCACAAAAGTGTTCACCAACATTACTAATCAGGGAAATGCATATTAGAACCAAAATACCACTCACACATCCATCAGTATGGCTAAAAGGAACAAGACAAAGTTAGCAAGGGAATGACATGGCACTAATTCAACTTGGCTCTAACTCTACCTGTACAAGAGCTGAGTGCATACAGGTTTTTCAACCCAGTAATTCAATCCCTTGGCAATGTGATATATTCATTAACCAAAAGATATATGTAAGAATATTCACTGTATGGCCAGAGCACTTGCCTTGTATCAACCAGGGTTCAATCCCTGGCACCCCAGATGGTCCCCCAACACCACCAGGAGTATACCTAAGCAAATAGCCAGGAATAAGCCTTGAGCACTGCCGGATGTTCAACCTAATACATCCCTGGGATCAAACCAAATACATCATAACACACTATAAGAAGACACTGAGGAAAAATATGGTATAATCATGAACATACAAATTCTTTATTCTTTATGAACTGATTATATATGTAGAAAAACCCACTGAATAAGTATTCAATAATTCTAGAGGGTAGTTCAACATTTAAAATAACAATTATTCCAGATACATCAGATTAAAGACATATATATACACACACACACACACACACACACACACACACACACACACACACACATATGTGGAGGGCCAAAGTGACAGTATAGTAGATAGAGAATTTGCCTTGCATGCAGTTGACTTGGGTTTGATCCCCAGGACACAATATGGTTCCCTGAGCCTTCCAGAAGTAATCCCTGCATGTGGAGCCAAGAGTAAGCCCTGAGTACCACTGGGTGTGGCCCTAAAATTTAAATATATATATATATATATGTTTGATATGTGTGTTCTACACACACACACACATATATATATATATATGAAAAAGGTAGAAAAATCTCCAACAAATGTCATACTAGTAAAACGTTATAATGTATTCCTTAAGAATGGTGATGGGTGGGGAGCTGAATGTCTCACATCACAGACCCAGATAGCAGATCTGGGCTTCTCAAGCATACCTGACAACCTCTTTGTGGTGGGAGATGCTTACTATATAAAATGGGGGGGGGGGGGAGAACAAATGAATGGTATGTAGTTATGTTGCATTTTTAAATTTATGGACAAGGACTTGTCCTTAAGCATGGAAAAATAAGAATAGGTGATGAATGATAAAAATATGGAATTTTCTTTTTCCATGTTATTTTAATGCAAGGGTAACAAAATGCTTTAAAAGCAAGTCCATGACCAGTTTTTAAGGTACTTCATTTATACAACCTTTTAGGGAAAGCTGCAGTAGACTAAAAATTTTCTCATTTGGTATTATTACTAATGCTTTGCTGTGATCTGGGAAATGAAAAAGGAAAGAATAGAGCAGAGAAAGAAAAGGCGGCTACACTGCATCATTCTGATAAAAAAAAAAAAAAGAAACTGATTACCTCCTCTAGCTTGCCAAATTCTTTCCGTAATTCTTCCTTTGGGCCAATGCGATCTTCCTTAGTTTTACTCCGAACAATGCTTCCTATCAAAGGTGGCACCTAGACAGAAAAGAATTTTTTAGTCTGGGAATAATTACACTGCCACCAGACCCCTCACAAAAGCATGACAGAATCCCAGAGTCATGTATTCTAGAAACTTCAAAGGAGTCCCAGTCCCTGTGTTCAAAGAAGTCACATACTGATGCTCTCAGAATGGTGCTCCCCACTGCCTCTGAGACCCTCGTCACTTAGAAAAAGCTTTGCGGTCTAAAATGATGTATTTATTCACCATCTTATGAGCTGAAAATAGCAGAACCCATGTTGTTGACTCTGAGTCAAGAATCACCTGAAAGGACATTGAGTGGGAAGCTGAACAAGCAGAAGTGACATTAAGCTGGAAGATTCCAAAATGATGCTCAGGTCTGGCGTGAAAAGGAAGCACCCACCACAGCCAGTGATCTGAGGACTCCATTCTCTGATTTGTGTAACCCCCCTCCCACATCCAAGGATAAACAAACTTTTTCTAGAGTTTCAATTTCTTAACACACACACAAACACACCTTAGAAAATAGTTCGAAGACCATCTTCTGGCGCGCTTTCTCATACGGGTCGTCTGGAAATAGCTTCTTTCCAGGATAGGCCTCGTCCAGGTACTCACACGTGATGGCAGATTCACAGATGAGTTGCCCCTGACTAGTCTCCAGAACTGGGACCAGACCAAAGGGGTTCTTCTCAAAGAACCACTCAGGCTTGTTCTTCAGGTTGATGTTGATGACCTCATGCCTGAAAAACCAACAGTGTTATATTCTGTCTCTGTCTACATCATCCTCTCATGGCCCGCCATCCATTTTGCTGGTTCAGCCACAAATTTAGGAGTCAGCTCAGCCTTGATTCTATCTGCCTCCTCACATTGTATCCCCCACCCCACCATCACTCCTCAAGTCAAACCATCAACAAATCTTGATAGTTCAGTTCCAGGTCAGGTTTTGATTTTATCCACTTCTCAGCATTAACCTCCACCTTGAGCAAAATAAGTGCCATCCGCCACCTGGATTCCTGTAACAGTCTCCCAGAGACCTCTCTGCTTCCTCAGTGGCCTTCCTATAGCCCATTCACTGTTGACCTTTGACTTGGATCAGGCCACCCTCCTCCTTATAAGCCCTTGATACTCCTTGCAAAGCAGGTAGACTAAAGTTCTTCTCAGGAAGATGTCATAAGGATCAGGAATAGAGGCTCCAGGGACCTGGGAAGCACCTCTGCAGGATGCAGTGTTTGACCTGAGAGCAAGTGGAGGAATGGCCAGTGTGGGGGCTTTAGGTGGGGACATATTTGGTAAATTCAGAGAACTGGAACAAGGCCAGTGAGCCAGAGGCAAAGCCACAAGAAGCAGATGTGACAGGTAAACAGGTGTGGCAAGAATAAACCAAAAAACAGTACCAAAATAGGTACTCAGCAAATATTTGTTAAATTGAGTAAGTTGCAAATGCTTTAAGTCTGCCAACATGGGGCCAGAGAGATAGTACAGCAGGCAGGGTGCTTGCCTTGCATGCAGCCAACCCTGATTTCATTTCCGTCACCTCATGCAGTCACCTGGGCACTGCCAGAAGTGATCCCTCAGCACAAAGGTAAGAGTAAACTCTGAGCACAGCAGGGTTTGCCCCCACAAAATAAGACTGCAAATATATATGATATTTCATTTGGGGGGTGTGTGAAGGTATACTGTAAATTATATGAGATGTAAATTCTTCAATTGTATCTACTACCCACCACCAGAATCATGGTAAAGTTCAATTCCTTTCATTAACATGAATAAAATAGTCCTGACTTTTTTTTTTTATAAGGCTCTAAGGGAATATTAAAAATTTCATGTATGACAGGAACTTCCAGATTAAATATCTCAGTGGTGGTAATTTCTTTAAAACTTGTGTGGACACATCATATAATGTAATCCTAAACAGAAGAAACCTGGGGACATTCGGCCACATCCAAGTTGTAATTAGATCTGACTTGTAAATGGCCTCGGATTATGGAGAACATGAGGAAGGTTTAGTATAACGGTTATATGCTGGATACTTTTTCAACAACAGATTAGTTACTCAAGAATAATACACACCCACAACTTTGTTTCCTCATCCTGGCCTAGAAAGAGCATTGCTTTTAAGGAATCAAACATGTAAATCCTCAGAGAAACAAAGGGAAATCCATTTGAACAGGAGCACAGGACACATGCCTGCGTGCCTATGCCTGTATCACAAGGTTCATGTCATGACATGAAGTAAACACTCAGCTACACGCCACTGCCTCCTGCCAAGGAGCTCAACATTTCTGAAATTTTACACTGGAAAACCAATAGGCACGCTTTTATAAAGTTTTCATACCATGCCTTTTGGTAACTTGGCCTTGTAAGTGACAAATCAATATACTAGCCACAAATTGGAATATACCCTCCTTAGAGAAAATCCTATTGCTTGTGCCATCTGGCAGTGGACCCCTTCCCCAACCAATCCCTTTTCATTATTCCTTTGGAAAAGTGATGCAGAAAGTAGAACTGTTTCTAGAGTTCCAGAGGGCACATTGCCAGAATTTTGTGTCCCTGCATTCAACTATGCCCTGCATCTAGATTGTTTCATTATATGAGCACAAAATGTTTTTCAACAAGAGCTTGAGAGACAGCACAGTGGGTAGGGTGCTTACCTCGTATGGGGTCAACTGGGGTTTGATCCTCAGCACACAATACGGTCCCCCAAGTCCCATAGGGTATGGTGCAAAAACAAGTCTTTCAATAATCCAATCTGAATTGATTTTGTCTTGTAGTGGAAGAATTATTATGACCACTACAGATGTTACAGCATTTTTGGATAAAAAGTTTTCTTTTTCATAAGCAATACATATATTGAATATCTGGTTATGAGTTCAGGATTATAAATTTCATCCAACTGAGTTGCAAATCTCAGTGAAGCAATACTAACACCCAAATAATGGGTTTATTTTAGAGAACATATTTCTCGCAGGGACAAGAACTGCTTAATTTTCTCCTCTAGAAGAAAAATTAGTTTATAAATTCTAAGCACCCTGAAAGTTTTTTAAGCATGGGGGGGCTTGGTGGGCTATAGGACAGTACAGTTTAGTCACAGCACTTCAGCTCCCATTCCCAACACCACAAAGTACCCCGAGAACCCCTGGGGACCCCTGGAGTGCAGGCCCCCTTAACACTCCCCAGCACTGCTGGATGTGGCTCACTCCCTCAAAGAGTGGGGGTTGTGTTTTAACCTTTCATCCCACAGGTACCTAAAGTCAGTTCTACAGATCCTGGAGGTGAGCTATGGATGACTTCTACGCACTTCCTAGGGATAGCCCAACACCTCATTTCAGTGGCTTTTGGTAAAAGACTGCACTTTTTAGGCCTAGCCACTTTTGATATAACCAACCATGCACACTACAGGGATAAATTTATGCTATAGAATTTTCCCCGGGGAAGTATTTGGCAAAAATGGGAGAAAGGTGCTCGGCTGGCATGCAGCCCACTTGATTTGATCTCCCCTATCACATATGGTCCCTTGGGGATCCCCTGGAGTGATCCCTGAGTACAGCAGAACATGAAAAGCCACATGGTGGGAGGGATGTCCAAAATAAAACAAAAAAAAATAGGCCAGAAAGTCTGGAAAATGTTGCGGCCAGAGAGATAGTAAAGCAGGTAGGTCGCTTGCCTTGCAGGGAGCTGAACCAGGGTTGATTCCCTGCACCTCATAGGGTCCCCTGAGCTCCACCTGGAGTGATTCCTAAGCCCAGAGCGGCGAGTAAGCCCTGAGCACCTGTGGGTACTTAAAATAATAATAATAATTATAATAACAACAACAATAGAATCTGAAAATAGCAAACTACTGGATCAACCAGGAGAAAAACGGGGGGTTTTCGAATTTGTTAAATGCTTCATCAACAAAGGGGGGCAGAGACGGTCCTGGACTGATGAAATCCGTAGATTTCTGGGTAAAAGGGTCTATATCTGCGATGCGCCCCCTTTCCCTCAAAAAAAAAAACAAAAAAACAAAACCAAGAGCCATTTCCTTAGCAATACAGGCATCTCAGCAGGCCCTCCCGAGCTTTCCACCCCATCACAGCGGCTCCTCGGCGAGCGTCCCCCGGCCTCTCCCCGGGGCCCGCCGCGGTCCTTACTCGATCCCCTTGGCCTTCAGAACCAGGAGCGTCCTCTTGGCGAACGGGCAGAACCTCATGCTGTAGACGCGGATCAGGCCCTGGGCGACCGGGCCGGGGGCCGCGCTCCCTGCGGGAGGAGAACCAGGGGAGGGGGTTAGGACTCCCGAGAATGCCTGGGACTCTCCCCCCCGCCCCCAGCCTCCCGCGGGCCAGGGATGGGGCCTCCTTCCCGGCAGCGCCTGGGATCCCCGCGATCGCCGCCGCCGCCGCCCCCCGCGCCGGGCAGGCCCCGCTCACCCTTCGCCAAGCTCCGGGCTGACCCTCCCGACATTGCGACGCGGCGCTGTCCGAGCTCGCTCTGGGCGCTGGCGGGCGGGCGCTGCAGGAAGTAAGTAGGTGGGTCCTCCCCACCCTCCTCCCCCCCTTCCCCCTCGGAGAAGGCGCGGCCCGGGCTAGCGCCAGCTGCGCATCCCCAACCCCGCGCGGCAGACGGCGCCGGGGGCCGCGCGCCTCTCGCCCCCAGGCTGAGCCCCAAGCGGAGCTGCCCCTCCTGGTGCGGTGCAGGGGAAGAGATAAGGCCAGCCCGAGTCACCCCGACGCAGCTGGAAACCCTTAGAAGCCTTGAAGGTCCCTCTGGTGTGGTCTCCAGACGCACGTCCACTCTGCATACTGTGTCTGGCCCTCTTTGGGGTGTCTTCTGTCTCTCAGGACCATCTGGCCACCTTTAACTTTTTCCTTTTTTTTATATGAAGACACTTTATTACATTTTTACTATATAACATAATAGTGAATATACCAGACTACATTTTCTTAAATGGCAAACGAGACAGAGAATAACATTTCTCTCTGATTCCTCAATTTCATCTGTCTTTTGGAGGATCCAGTTTCTTGCGACGTCTACGATACTGCCCGTGAGGGTACCAACGGTGCTTGGTAGTAAAGAACATTTTGCTGAGTTGTTCTATCATAGGTCCTCGTTCAATATATTCACTTTTTTTTGTCTCTCTCAATTTGGTGTTTAGGACTTGATCATGTGTTTTTTTTTTTTTCATTATGTTGCACAGGATCTGGTCGAGGAATAGGCTTTGTGGTTTCTTACGAAATGTCCACAGAAGGGTGGTAGCATACTATAGTCCTCCCATCAGATGTCAAAGCAAGCTCAACTTTGTTTGACTTTGGAAGCAAATGTTTCAGGATCGTTCTGCTTGATGTTGCCCGTTTTACTGCTGCGAGTACCATGGTGAATCCAGAAACAATTTTCATCTCTTGACAGCTGCTCACCACAAACCCTCCATTTTGCCTCAATCCCACCTTTAATTTTTTCTGTCTACACTGGTGAAAGAGGATTCATCCTCCATTTCCTTGGTCACTTGTCAGGAGATACTTCATCTTAAACCACCTGACGAACTCCATCACTCCACTACCTGAAAATGTAGTGCACGCAGCAGAATGTCGTGCACTACTCCTAAGACGTCAGAGAGCAGAGATATTGTCCACCATTCTGCCAAGGCCTAGGCAGGGAAAGAGGCAGCAACCTTTCTCAGCCAGAAAATGGAAACAATCCTGATAGGACAAAGAAGGTAGGGACAACCTCCAAGGTCTCTGAACCAGCAGCAGAGCACAACTTCCGAAGGGCTTAAATGATGTCAGATAACCCCACAGCCAATTGCTGACCAATGAAATGCTAGACAGTTCCTTCAAAATCCTATCTAGAGCTGTCAGGGTACCTAAATCCAGCTGGGCAGCTAAGAGGAACAGCATCAGGTGACAGTGGTGGAAGTTAGTGCCACTGTGAAGAGAACCTTCCTATCTTTACTCTCAATAAATTCTTCTTTGAAACTTTGAATCTTCTGACCTGTGGCCGGTTTTTGTTTTTGGTTTTGTTTTTGGGTCACACCTGATGATCCTCAGCTGTTACTCCTGGCTCTGCACTCAGGAATTAACTACTGGTGGTCCTTCCTGGACCATATGGGATGCCTGAGATCCAACCCAGGTTAACTGCATGCAAGGCAAACATCCTCCTTGGTGTACTATCGCTGGACCCCCAACCTGGGCACATCCAGGATTACTGGACACTGCAGAGATATCTGTGCCTGTCTGTATCTGCAACACTGGCTTAATGGCTAGCAGGTGGGCCATTACTATTACCAGGACACTTCCTTTACGTTGTAACATCCTTTACATGGAAACTACAAACCTGGGTACTAATCATTTCAGAATGATGGTGCTGCCTCAGTTTAATCATTTGGGGAGATGTTGAATTTTGTTAGTGAGAGCCTTATGAAGAGGGTCTAGCCATGGGGTAGCCTCTAAATTTAAGAATAGGAAAAAGGAGTTTCTTCATTTATTTTCAGGGCACATAGTTTCAATAAGGGAAAGCTTTGCCTAGGTTGAAAATCTGGTCACTCCTGTTTTGACTTTGATTAGCTCTGTAATGAGAGTGGTAATGAGGTGATAAGCACCAAGATGTTGGTGCCTTTCTGCCTGGCTTGCTAGTGCTCCACCTCTGCCTGGGCTAAGGCTGATATATGCAGGAAGATGGTTGCTGTGGAGGACAAGTGAAGAATGGGAAAGGAAAATGAGAAAATTTCTTTTTAAAGCCAATTAGACGGTGTCATGTGTCTAATGAAAAACAGAGGGAGCTCATACAGAAGGGTCTTTAAACTCTAACCCAGACAGCTTTATGGTTATCAACTTCCTGATACAGAGTACTTTAGTTGGTGACATGCTTAAACTAGAACCCTGACCATATTTCACCTTTCTCCTCACTTAGCTCAAAGTCCATACTAACCTATGTGCCCTCTAGATGCATACTTAGATGGTATTTAGACATGCAATGTTGGAGCAAGCAACTAGTCTTTGTACAACATTGGCATCCCCCCAAATGTGATGTTTATGCCCTCCAAACTGAGTAACTTAATGTGACTTTCTCCCTGTTGAGTCCCCTCAGATATGTACTGTGTAAAGTTTGCTCAGGCCAAGTGGTGATTAGCTGATGAGATAGCAACATTCCAGAAATCAAAGATCACCCTGTTCCCAATGTGAAGACAGAACTTATGGCCCCTCTGGTGACAGGAAAGTCACCAGGGTGCATTCCATTCTTCCCACATCCATCACCCATAGATAACAGAAGACCAGACCAAGTACACCTGTCTGGCTGGTCTCTGTTCCCTTCCTGCCACCCCCCCCCCAAGACAAACCTCCTATTTCTCCACTTTATTCATCTCTGTCCCTCTGTCTGCACAGGTCAGGTCTCTGACCTATCATACTGTACCTTTAATAAACCACCCTACAATGGTCTGTACTGACTTGTTCTTAAATTCTTTCACCAAACACAAAGAACCAAAGTACAGGATTGCATTGCCCTCCCTAACCCCCTACTCAGCCCCATCTGGCCACTCATACCAGTGAAAAGAGAAAGGTCGAAACCTAGCATGAACCCAGTGCTAGGTTTTAATGATGCACATTCAACAGTACCAGAGGCTGCAGTTAAAGATGAAGTTGCAGGGAGGCTGGATTCTGTGTCATGCCTCACCTCTAACTCCTGATGGTTTTCTAGCAATCTCTGGCCTCTCTTGGAGGTAAAGAGAGAGCCCAGCTCCACCTTCATCTTCACATAGCATTCTCCCAGTGTGTATATTTCCTTCAGATTTACCCCTTCTGTTTATTTTAATTTTTTTTTTACTTTTGAGTTTGGGGGCATATCCGGCAGTGCTTGGGGCTTACCCGTGACTCTGAACTCAGGGATCACTCCTGGTGGTGTCCAGGTGACCATGTGATGCTGGGGATTGAAGGTAGGCCAACTGCATGCTCAGCAAGCACCTTCGCCACTGTACTTGTTTCTTCAGCCCCAATTTTTCTCTTTTAGAAATAACATCAGCCGTGGTGGGTCAGGAGCCCACCCTAATGCAGTATGACCTCACCTTAATTTAACTAAGCTGCCATGAACCCAAGTGGTAAGAAGGGCTAGTGTAAATGTGGTTACAGTGGACCCAGATGGGGAAAGAATCAGAAAACTTGGGCTCTAGTATGCAATGTCTTCCCATTGCAACACTTCACAACTACAACATTCTGATGTTTCCTTAAGCAATTTCTTTTGTGTTTAGACAAGGATTAATCACTGTTGTACTCTGTCCTTTAACTTGCTCACATCAGATCTAAAGATAAGATCTCCTATCTTTATTCACTTCCCTATTTTTGGTCCTGTCTCTTTGACACAGCTATATACAATGGTTCAGTTAAAAACAACAACAAAAACCCCAACTACTGGGGGTTAGTAGGTGGCTCAGCAGACAGAAACACAAGACACA
>JAOXYA010000021.1:20157213-20171975 GCA_028565675.1 Sorex palustris | reverse complement strand
GTGGAAAATGGGCACTGGTGGAGGGATGGGTACTTGATTATTGTATAATCGAAACCCAAGCACAAAAATTTGTAAATTTACAAGTGTACCTCATGGTGTTCCACTAATAAAAATTAAAAAATAAATAAAATACAGAAAATAAACATTATCTCTGGAAAAAAAAAAGTTGGCTTCACCCTTAGCTGACACAAGAGCAGAAAACCAGAAAGTTCTCAAAATCTAGAAACTTAGACCAAGAAACCATGACCTGATTTTCTGTCCAGCTGTCTGTCTCTTGCCTTTCACTCTACGAGCACAACCACTCTTATCAACAGTTTTGATGATGTGTTTTCTGCTTCCACATTTACATACAACAGCTCCTGCAAGAGACCTGAGCCCAATTCCACATTTTCAGGACCTGGGCCAATTTGGATCTTATCTATATCCAGAATGACAGATTATGGTACATGAGAGCCAAATCCCAGAGCACTGAGAGTAGGTTTCTGGGAGAGGAGACATTGTGAATGCAGTTTAAAAAAAAATTAATGTTTCACAGATAAAACTAGATAGGCAGATAAATGTATTTTGTGATGTCCAGAAGAAGATAAGGATGTGGTTTTATAAGAAATAGCCATTTCATGGTTAGAGAGACAGTGCAGGATTAAGGCACTTATTTTACACACAATCAACCCTGGCTCAATCCCCAGCACTGCATATGGTCCCTTCAACATTGCCAAAAGGGATCCTGAGTGTACAGCCTGGAGAGGTCCTTGAGCACCTCATGACCCAAAGTCCCCATCCACACACACCCCCACCACTACCAAATGGTCATTTTACCAAATGAGAACTACAAATAACACATCTGAAGAGTCAAGGGCAAATATAATTTTGAAGATGAGTTTAATTACTTGCTGAATCACCTAGATGAAAACAGGTGGTAACAGATGGAAACAAGAGTCATAAACTAAGGAGAGGCAGGCATTTTAAACCAACTTAGATTTAGACATTCATCAGATTTTTTTTAACATTTAAAATAAAACTTTTCACAACAGAAGATCAAAACACATTTCCAAAAATACCAAAATTATTTTTTAAAACGTGATTTAAATTTTTTTTCACTTTACTGTCTAGTTTCTCACAAATTTATTCAGTACTAAACCTTAATTCTGGATCTTAGTTTGTATGTATATCCAAGCACCCTTAATGCTGGTTCACCAAGGTAAGTTTTCTTTAAAATGTGTTAGAACCAGATGGTAGCAATGATATTCTGGAGATAAAAATGAATTAAACATCGATAAATTCTTCTTCATTTCTGTTATAGTGTAACAATTTATCATCTAACCCATAGTGGTCTATCAACTGAGTGAGGCTTAGTTTCTTGTTCTCCTCTGACAGAGCCGACTGCAACTCATAGAGCAAGCGCTGGCTACAGCTTCTCCACTTCTTTATTAACAACTGTAACTCAGATAGGTCATTCTGGAATGGGGGGGGAAAAAACAAACTTATGTCAACAGCTAGCAAACAGTCTATTATAACATACTCATTAAAATTTCTTTAGTCATTGAGTAGGTTTAAAGAGCATGAACAAGAATGGAACTACACAAAAGTAGAATGTCAATTATCTGAATTGAGTTTTATGGCTATTTTGTTGTTGGTTCAAGCTCTGAGCCATCTTTACCTTCAGAAAGGGTTCAAATTATCAACTAGGTAAAAAACTTCAGTGAGAAACAATGTAAATTTTTAAAAATAAATTTTTCAAGGGCCAGGCAGGTCAGTGGTCAGGGACAAATGCAAAGCTATAATGCATCCTCAAGTCATAGCACTTAACCACCCCGTCCAGTTGGACCAGGAATGGCCCCCAGACCCCTGAGCACTGGTTGGGACCATTTCCCACCACCACCATAAGTAAATATTTATTTTGGGAGCCAGGCGATGGCTAAAAGGGCTGAATGCATACTTTGCATGTGGGAGCCCCCAGTTCATTTTCCAGCACCGCATGCCTACCAGGAGCAACCCCCTAACTCCCAGCAAGGTAGTCCCTAAGTATCACTGGGCGTGGCCACAACAGAAAAAAAGGAGGGGGAGGTTAAAAATCCATTTATCACAACTGTATTTAAAAAAAAATTAAAATTAAAATATTTTCACATTCACTAATAGAACAACTAGTTATGTTTAGAAAAATCCTAAGGATTCGGGAGCAAATAAGAACACTATTCCATCATTTATTTCACAATGCTAGGGAAGACAGCACATGAATATACAACTACTTAACATTTATCTTTTTCAAGCATCCACGTTCTACTTAATTCAAGCCATCTTGCTTGAAATCTATTTGTGTTCTCAAAAGAAAATAAGTGGAAATGTGAAATCTTGAATAATTAATTTGTTTTGGCTTTCTGCGTCACACCCGGCAATGCTCAGGGCTTACTCCTGGCTCTGCACTCAGGAATTACTCCTGGCAGTGCTCGGGGACCCGGGTCAGTCTTGTGGAAGACAAACACCCTACCCGCTGTATTACAGCTTTGGCCCATAATTTGAAGTGAACATAAGACCATTGCTAAAAACAGCTTTTAATTGTATTCACTGCCCACTTTTACCTCTTCTATTCATCTGCTGTCTCTTCTAACTGGTACTTACCACCTAATATTTCATACTTCTAATAGCAATACAGGCTGGAAATGAGAAAAGGAAATGAGAAAAGGGGAGAAAAGTCCAACTACACATTAAATGGAAACTGGGATTTTGCAAATTGTATCTGTAATTTAAAGCAGTTGTCCTCAACCACTGGGAAAAGAGAGGTTGAAAACTTCTAATCTATCTCTTTGGTTCTAATTGCTAGTGTGGGGGCCAATATGCCAGAAAGGTGCCATGGGCAAGTGTAAAAGGTTGAAGAACACTGGTTCATGGAGTTGGAGCAATAGTACAGCGAGAAGGGCACATGCCTAGCATGCAGTAGACCTGGTTTGATTCTCAGCATCCCAATGGTCCCATGAACCCCGTCAGGTGTGCTTCCCTACCAAAATTAAAGAATGTTAGTTTAGAGAACTCTTCTATTAAATCTATGACATACATGACTGAGCTGAAGTTGCTGAAAATTAAGTTTCAGGATCCTTGAATAACTATTTATGATGAAATAAACTATTCAAAATTACTTTTCCATCCTTCTAAACATTAAATTTTGCAATGATTATGAAATTCTTCTCACCTTTGATCTATACATTTTGACTAATTTTAGCCTTCGAAGAAGTTCTTCTTTCTCCTGAATCTGTTTCACCAAATTTGTCTTTTCTTCATTTAATCCTTCTTTAGGAAGATTCTCATTCGCAGAGTCATTCTGGAGATCACTGCATGGTCCACTGTCAAATGATTTAGATTCACATGCAGTGGTATTCTTGGAAATACTTTCCAAAAGGACACTTCTTTCAAATTCACTGTCTACGTGCTCCAAACGTTCACATTCAGAATGGCTCTCCTCTGTTGAAGATGCCGGTCTCTCGGCAAGGTTTGACTCCTCCTCAGCATCGTCGACTCGAAGACGTTTAACCACGCACTGAGAGGAACTGAATGAAGACCTCGTTTTCTGTAACCGTTCCCTCAGTGTCCCAGGCACACGCTGGAAAAAAAGAGGACAGAACAGTAAAAAACGCGCTAATTAGGAGAAACAACAAGTGATGTCAATAAATCCTGAAATAAGGCCTGTCGCTTCTCAGGCAGACACCACTAGATGGCCGTCTCCACTTATCTGAAGCAATCCCGTCCCATTTCTAGCAAATCGACCATCCAGCCAAGAACTGGGTTGAGAAACGGATGCCAGTGATCGCAAACCTACTTCCCCTGATACGTCCGATTTAAAAACCAAGGTGAAGCCCTAGCTCATGGCCATTGCTCCCTTCTTCGTTTGCACCTTGATTGATCATCAGAGTCCAAAGGAATTGAACTGACCCAAGGTGAGAATCTTGGTGGGGGTAAGGGGAGTTGCATGACAACAAAGGCGTATAAGTTCAAGTAAATATTTGGTTATTCATGCTACACGTTAGTGAGGGGCGACTTTCAGACTTCAAACCATCACTAACACTAGGGCAGTAAAGAACCGAGTTCCCATACTTGGCTACTGGTGCAGGACGGCGAGTTGCAGGGTAAAGCCACAGCTGAAGCGGACGGGCTTTCCATCTTGACCGCGAAATCCCGGCTTAGCTCTAAAACGCACACACACAAAAACCACATCCAACCAATGAGAACCACCTGTCCCGCACCTAGAGCTACTCTTCGAACTGATTGGAGAATTTGCAACGAACAAAGCAACAGTCGTCAGTCAGTCCCGTCCTTGACCATCACAGGGGCTCAGCCTTGCTCTTTCCTGCAGTTTCCAGTCCCCGAAACAAGGCTCCCGTTTGGTTTCAGTCCATCAGAACACCCTTAACATCCGCAGAACACCCCTGAAATCGGGCGGGAACCGAGGGGAACGGCGGAGTCGGGAGTCGAGTCCGTCATGCCCGCTTCACAATAAAAAGAAATATATTCGCAATCTTAACAGGCATCCTCAGACTCGTCCTAACCGAAACCCTTAACACTGTGTGGCTTTAGGAATTAGAAACATAGGAGTGTGGGGGTGGGGGTGGGGTGACGAAAAATCCTGCCAGACCGTTGGGCTGAAAGAGCCCAGGGTCCCTCACAGGGAGTGTCAAGAAGGGTGTGTCAGCCAACAAAGGAAGAAGCCAGAGGGAGGAGTCCTCCCGTCCTCCCGCCATTGCCGAGAACCCACATGACGCCTCGAGAAAGGAGGCCTGAGGTGGGCTGAAAGAGTCCCTGACCGCAGGAAGGGAACGCGACCCCCGACGAAGTCCAGCTCGCAGACGAGCACTAGCCGCCCAGAACGCCAGCAGAATCCGCCATACCCAGAAGCGAAAAAGCGCGCGCAGCCGAGTCCCGCCCCGGAAGCCCGGCCGCGAGGAGGCCGAAGAGGCGCGCGATTGGTCGGATTAATTGACGCGAGCTGGTCGGCCACGCCCATCTCCGAGCGCGACGGGACTGCGCGGGCGCGGCCGAGAGCCGCTCCCTCCCGCGAAGGGAAGAGAAAGGGCGGGGCCAGACGCGAGGCGACAGAGGAGCGCGATTGGCCAGATGGAAGGGCAGTCAGGGTTCTGCTCCGCCCAGCGCGCGAGGGCGCCTGCGCCTGAGCTCCAGGGGGCGGGCTGTTCTTCCGGCAGCGTCTCGGCTCTCTGCCCCTGGCCGCAGCGTGGGTTGTCTGTGGTAGTGACGCTCCCCCTGAGGTCTGGGTTCACCGCAGCCAGCGCGAGCCTCAGGCTCGATGCGCCTCTAGGGCCGCCGAGTCGCCTGTGTGTGGTTCTGGTTACGGTTAAGTGGGAATGCGCCCACGCCTCGGCTGCGCCAAGGAGCGGCCGTGAGGCACCAGTTTCTGGCCTCTCATCCCAGGATGCCGACCGCATTCAGCCTCAAATTCGAGACTTTCCTGAGCCGGGCCCCGGAGCTGAGAGGACCCGAGCCCGCGAGCTGGGGCGAGGGGCCCTTTGGCCGCGATCACGCCCAGACCGTGTGGTGGGCCCAGAGCTCGGGGAGGGCAGATGTGGCCCCTGCGGCGTTACTGCGGCCGCCGTCGTCTAAAAGATTGTTAAACTTGTTTCCTGTGGCGAAAAGTGGCGTTGCCGGGCAACCGCGGAGTTGACGCGGGTGGCGCGCCCGTTTGGGGGACGGGCCCGTTGAGTCATTTCTGAGTCAACCGGGAAGCGGGGATTTGCGAGGGACGGTGTGTCCAGTCGGGAGAATGGCCTCTAAGCAAGGGCGCTGGGCCAGAGGAACGGTCGGGTGGAAGACCCTGGAGACCCCACTAATGCAGCGACTTGGCACATAAGCGATCGGGTCTCGTCACCTTGGTTCAAATCCAGCCCGTTATTTCCGGGCTCTGTGGGTCCGTTTCCTTGTGCGTGAAATGGGGGTAATAGTTTTCTTCCACGGACTGAGCATCCAAGAAGTCGGGATAGGCTTGGGAAAACAATACGTCCCGTCTAGGAAATAGTCAACAAGTGTTCTTTCCCTGATGCGATTATATTCATCTCCCAAAGGGTTTTTTTTTAAGATTTGTTTTTATTGAATCACCGTGAATCAGAAAGTTACAAATATATTTGTGATTGAATTTCAGGTATACAATGTTCCAACACCAATCCCTTCACTATTGTCCACTACCCTCCACCAGTGTTCCCAGTTTCCCTCCTGTCCCCCAGCTTACCTCTGGCAGACATATCTGTCCTCGATATTCCTAGTGTTTCTTTCCCCAATTTATTCTGCCACCTCCCTCCCCATCTTCGTCCTCTACAGTAGGCATGCTTCCCACTGAAGACCAGATCTCTTGCTCTTTTCTGTCGCCTTTGCCAGATGGCAAATGCCATTTGCTATTCCCTTGGGAAGATTCTGCATATCCCACATATGAGAGAAATTATTCCAAGTCTGCACCTTTCCCTCTACTGATTTCACATTTAAATGTTTTCTTTCTAGATCCTGGCACTGAATGGTCCTGGGAACGTTAGCAACTCCAGGCCAGGAGTACCTACATGTAACCCATGTAACCGGTGTTACTTCCTGAATAATGCATGATGTAGTTCCAAAACAAATCACAGATGAATAAAAAGTTTAATCCAAGAAATACAATCCCAAGGAGTTTAAAGGAATCCACAACAATGCTTTTCCTTATCTTGCCTCCATCCCCCAAAAGGAGAACAATTTTTTTTAAAGATCCTCAGATCTGTGAAGCACCTTTTGAACCAAAAATAGCAGCAAATGTAGGATCTCTGCCAATACTATACCCCCTCCCCCAAGAAGAAAAAAACCTCAGGAAATTTGCAAAATGAGGG
This sequence comes from Sorex palustris, assembly GCA_028565675.1. Lineage (NCBI taxonomy): Eukaryota > Metazoa > Chordata > Mammalia > Eulipotyphla > Soricidae > Sorex > Sorex palustris. The sequence continues at coordinate 20,165,130 of JAOXYA010000021.1, read as the reverse complement.
AGCAGGTGATTTTGTGATAGAGATGATATTCATCTCACAGAGCCAGAGGTCTACACCAGTAGTTGATTTCTCCCTTTACTCTTCTGGTGGATTTGGTTACTTACCTTGAAAAAAAAAAGCAGGATGATTTGTCCTTGCGCTCCAAGCACAATGCAGATTCTGCATATTCTCTTCTACCTTGAGGCATAAAGGTTGGGTTGTTTTTACAATTCTCAGAAATCAGCTGCTCCAGGTTCCTTTTATCATTACAAACTGAGCTTAGAGCTGTGATTTTGCTAGCTACCTAAAGGAAAACACCATCTTGACTTGGCAAGTGTTCTGACTTGCTTATTATGTAAACTGGTATATTAAAACGAGAGATTGGGCCAGATTTTCAAAGAATTATAGAATGCTCAGAAATCTGTATTTCTGAGGAGATTTTTGAAAAAATCTTGTGTTTGCTTTATTGGGGGATGGAGGGTATTGGTTTAGGGGGCCACACCCAGTGGTTGCTCAGGGTCTGTTCTTGATTCTCTGCTGGGGTGGGGCTAAAGACTATACTTTGTGGGAAATCAAAATCCAAACTCGACACCATGGCAAGTTCTTTTGGTTGACCAGCATCTCTGACTTCATGTGTTAGAGTTGGATGATCATACCATACTAGATTTGTGTTTTGTTCTATCATAGATCGAAATGGAAAACACACCTTCCACTCTCTGTTTAGTGTGAGAAATCTGGGCTATAGCCTCTAGAGACTTTATTTTTAAATAAAGCCTAGCAAATCTTTCTGTCCTAATTAGGTACCTGAACTCTATCTATTGATCTCTATGGAGTTTGATATTTCTCACACAGGACTTGTGTTTATATGAAACTGTTTATATGAAACTGTTCAGGCAGGGAAAATTGCTTCTTGAGAGAGGAAAATTGCTACTTAAGGAAGCTGAAAGGCTAGAATTCCTTACTATGCCATAGGGAATAATTTGAGCAATGGGATTTAATGAAAACAGTCATTAATAGCTGCCTAAGGCAGGCTTTCTCTCTTGTCATTAAATTTCTTCAGTACCCAGTTGCTGTTGTTCACCCCTTTGTTATTAATCTGGGAGTGGTATAGTGCTCTTTCTTCTTGTCTTTGTTTATTGTTCATGGGATGATGGCATAGATCTAAAACAGTTTATGAGGTAATAAAAATTTTTAAGGGATGGTGAATATTTTCTTCATACAAACATGCTTTGAGGCTATACTTGAAAATTTTGTTTTAGTAGATTCATGTTTTAAATCTTGACTTTAACATTTTTAGAGTTGTATTTTGTTTGAGGTATGAGGGGTGGTGCTCAGGGGCTACCTAGGGATGGTGCTCAGGAGTAGTTACTATGGTACTAGAAGAGAAATCTGACCAGAATTATCCTGGGGTCTCAGAATGCCAACATTGTGCTCTAGCCCTTTGAGCTATCTTCCCAGTCTCACTATGCTAACACTCTTCAAAATAAACTCAGCCTTATTAAACTCCATTCTATCGTCATTTTTAAATTGAAAAATAAAATTATGTAGACATATCTAAAACCCCAAGGAATCCTTTTAAACAATTAAAATATTTATTTTTAAGCCACATTTAAAACCCTGTTTCTAAGACATAGTACAGGGGTTAAGGCACATGCTTTGCATTGTATCTAGTTCAATTCCCCAGTACCATGCATTGTGACTCTGGAGGTGCCCTGGGCACTGCCTTGGTGACCCTAATGATCCTGGGCATGACAGGACCTGAGCAGCAGCACATCCTCTGCACTTAGCAATGAACACCTCACTCAGTTGACATTATACCACTGGGACTGGACTCTGGTACAGAACCCCCCCCCCCGCAAAAAAAAACAATAAATAAACGCACATGGGTGAGGAATTATACAAATCCACATGACTAAAATAATTTATAGTGTCCATTAGGATGAGTAAAATTAAATTTAATATAGATTTATAACACCAGAAAACTATCAACTTAGCTGACTTTTAATATTTCAAAACATCTTCATATAAGCTGAAACTTGCTTTATGTTACCACAAATTCAAGTCTCATCTTGTAGACTTATTCATGAGAAGAATGTGTTTTGGTGCTATCATCTCAAATTTCCCTGGGCAAATGAATGATATTACCTAAACATCTCATGAATTTCTAAGATGTATAATTGATTCAGTTATAGAGGGGTTAAAGACTTTAGCAAGAGGTAACCTTTGTGAGTAAATTGTTTAATACTCTTAAATCAAGTTAACCAAGAAAAATTTTCCCTTCAATCTCGAGATGCCTTAACTGTTAGGCATGCCTGAAAGGTTGAAAATTATATAAATGGGGTCTGAAAATTATATATATGGGGTCATGGCACAGTATTAGGGGACCAGTCAGTAGAATGGGGAGTAGCAGGAATCACAGGAAGGAAACAAAGTCAGAGGGCTATGGTCAGGAAAAACTTGAGAGGCACTGACAGAACATGGAGATATGGGTAAGGTCCACATTATTAGCATAATAAAACCCTTTCTACCACCAGATAACTAGAAAAGTAATCTGTAGCTAACATTGAAGGTAATAGACAGCACAGGATCCTAAAGAGCTCTTTCTGTCTTGAATTCCTGTTCTTCTGTTATATCAGATTTGGCATTTTGTCAAATCCATTAGAGACTAGAGAAGCAAAAGTGTATGATTCACTGCTATTACTGGGTGTGTTCCCGTAGAGAAGAATAGAATGATTCAGGTTAGATTAATAACAGTGAGGGAGGGGAGCATATGTTTTGCAGAGGGATGGGTCATGGAGGAGGAGTTGGTTATGAAAAGGTAATGGAAATAAAGGTATTACTCAAGGTCACATCCTTCTCAGATCTTGTATTAACTCAAAAAAGACAAAGGGAAAAAAAAAAAGACATTAGATGTCAGCAAATCCCTAAGCAACATAACATCTTATAATCATCTTTAACCACCCGAAGATAACAACAACCTCCAGGATAATTTACAGTATAGAAGTCTTTTTGAAGTGCCGGCGAGTGTTCTACTGTCCTCTCATTATTTCCGTCTCGAAAGTATAAAATGTTTTTTCTTGGGACTTGGAGAGAGTACATTGGTTAAGGCACATGTGTCTGATCCAGGTTCGATCCCCAGCAGCCATTTGTTACCAAAATTTACCAGGGGCAGCCCTGAGCAGCATGACATTCTCAGCCCCTGTCTTGAATTGCCAGCCCAGTTGGCCTAGCATTGCAGGAGGGAGCCCCAGGTCTCCAGAGTATTGCTTAGGAGCACCCCACCCCAAATATGATAAAATGTTTCTTCTTGGTGATGTTTTTCAGATGGGAAGTCAAGGGTATAATCAAACAGCACCAGAAGATTAGTTACCATACTGCCATGTTTTAGGACATAACTTGTCTTTACTGCTTCTGTTCTCCCACCCCTTAGCTAATTGTGGGAAAAATCTGTGAATTAATCAATAAGGAGATTTCTGCCCCAGTTCAGAATCTAGAACTAGATTTAGTATATAATTCCTTTTCTGTCACTCTCAAAGGCAACAAATGTCTTTGAAGTGGGACTGGGGAGATAATACAATAGGTAATTGCCCACAGCAGACCTGGGTTCCATGCCCACCAGAACATATGGTTCCCCAACCCCCACCATGAGTGATCCCTGGGCTCAGAACCAGGGGTAAGCCTTGAGTACAACTGGTGTGTCCCCAAAAACAAGTCTTAGATTTTCAAATCTACTGAATTCTGAGTCCCTGACCTCCAGGACATCTGAATCTCTATGAAAAATCCACTAGAGAGAAGCATGATCAAAAAACAGCGGAGGGGAAGCTGGGTTGAACAAAGGTACTCTTACTGATCCTCTCCTTCCCACTACAATATTGTGCCTAGTGTGTCCATGTTCCCTGCATCATGTGTAAATTATGTCAAAAAAAGGGTAATGTTTAATAATTGTACTGATGACTCTTAATAGGCAAATGATATTTTTATATTTTCCCCTGAAAATATCCTGAAAAACTATCATAGAATACAGCTACATTCACCCTGCCGTTGTCCTTCAAAACTTAATTCTAAAATATGTTAACAAAAGTTTAAGACCGACAATGCGTTCCCTTGAATCATGTACATCTTTAATTTAGATTCTTCACAGCTCTTCCACCTCCCCAATTTTTATCTTATATTCCATTCCGTTATAATAAAAGATATTAAGTTTCATTTATCTTAGTTATTTTTCACTTACTGTGAATGACTTTCATTGAGTCAAATGATCCTTTTCTTGCAAGCACCTTTAAGTATTTTATGTTTTTAATAAAAAAATAGTTAATTATTTTCCAGTGCATAGTATTCAGGGATAATGGCTTAGTTTGTTTCCATTGCACTGTTCAGTCTCCTTATGCTCTGTTGTAACTTGTGAATCTATGTGCAGTCATGCTGGATATTGAAAACCCAATCTCTGTGTTGTTGAAGAGCTTCTATGAGTAGAATTCAAAACATATAAAGGAAAACACTCACCAACGAAGATGGTTTTTGAAAATCTGTCATTCACTACATAGTATCCCACAATACAGAAGAACACATGTTTGGCATTTGGAGGGGAGTCAAATAATCATGACCACATTTGTTAAGCAAAATCCTATGAAATTATAAATTATAAGGTGGCTATAGTTGTTGTTTTTAAATTTTACTACGATTTGAGATTATCTAAAATGCTTTCCTAGCCTGATTCTGAGCCATTGAAATAGGTTATTTTGAACGTGTATGTACAAGTTTAAGATTTTTGTAAAGCTGCCAAGTCTTTAATATAACAGTAATTAGCATAAAGCTTGTGCAATTAAGATGCACTGAAATGAATGAGTTAGGAACTTTGGCAAGATCTTCCTCTTTTTTCAGAATTAGTTTTACTGGCACATATTATTTTCATTCCAAGATATTTTCCCTAGGTTTAGAAGATACCTAAAGCTGACTCTGTTTCATTCCAATCATTTTCTACAGCAATATCAATTTATTTTCAGCCGTTATTTTTCATGATGAATCAATCAACCAGTTTTACTACTAGTATAACCTTGTATGATACATTTTCTATTTCCTTGGTTTGAAAGACTGTGGGGATGTGGTTCAGAAATGGAGCATTTGCCTTGCATGTGTGAGTCCCTGGGTTCAATGTCCAGAAAGAGAAGAAGAAGAAATAAGAACAAGAAGAATAGGAGGGGGGGGGAGAAAAGAAGACTTACAGTTCCCCTCAACCGAGATAAAAGTCCTCTGAAAAAAAGAACAGGATAAAGCACTCCAAAGGAACTCAAAGAAGAGATTTGATTTCAGAAAAATAAATGCAATAAGACCAAACAGTAGCTTCAGTGATCCAGGACCTGAAGTGACTTGATTTTCAGAAGTGAAAATTATATTATCGCAGATTTGGAAGATTACAGGTAAGAATTATGTGGCCCAAGGAAGCCTGAAATTAAATATTTGCATACTAATTAGCGGCTCTCAAGGCAATCCTGACAAACCCATCACCTTCAAGTCAGTAATTGCTCAAACTAGGATTATGGGAAGCTTTCCTGGACCAATGCATTCATAACTGAAGTTGCCTTCCACAGTTCACTGAAAACCCGGACTTTGAGGTCCAAGTAGCATATCAAACACCATGAATCCTAGACACATTTTATGTGGAATAAATTATAAGAAAGTCATGTTTTCTTCCATATTGAAAAAGACATAGACCGCATGTTTTAAGACCTTTGGCTTTAATTGAATAAAATGATTATGGAAGTTTAAGAATTTTTGATTAATAAAGATGTAAAAATACATTATAGATATGTTATATCTTTGGACTAATATTATAGCAGCCAGCTTTAAGTCTTAAAAGTAGATAAGTCATATTTTACATTCACTGAAATTTTAAGTGAGTAAAGTTGTAAAGCCACAGACCTTACTGGTTTGAATTGTTTGAGTTCCAAACCCTTTCTTTGTTGATTTTTGTTGCTGAATCAGATAAATGGGGAATGAAATGGGCTGTGGTCACAAATTAGGAAGGTGAAGTTGTTTAAATCTTTACTAAACAAGATAATGACTGGTTGTAAGTTTAACTTGGGGGAAATCATTTGGAATTTTTTTGTTTGTCTAAATACAAGTTTTGGTGAATACAAATGACACATTGATGTTCACAACGTTTTTCCCTCTGATTCATTCATTCTGGTGCATAGACTTTGTGGAATAAGAGTGAATCTGAGAAAGTTATTTCCAGCCCTGCCTCACCCCATTCTATTCCCTTTTCTAGTACTCTTATTGCAATATTTGGGGTCACACACACACAATTCTGGTTGTGCAAAGGTTTGTACTCTGTGGGACCTGCATACTTTCCTGTTGTACTGCCAGTTCTTGACATGCCATCAACAACTGACATTCACTGTGACTTTTCCAAGTGCAGTTACGTTCAGTGGTTTCATAGTTACATCTGGGAATTGTAAAAAGAAAAAAAAAAACTTTATCTGAGTGTCTGTAATTCCACCTTTTAGAGTCCATCAAATTATCAGTTCCTACTCTGCTTCAATGAAGTGTTCAAGTTACTGATCCAGTTTCCAATAGAAACAACCATTCTGATGACAGTATGGAAGATATGCTAGAAGCTGACGATGGAGAGGTAAATATATTTTTTTAGGAGTTTACAAAGTCAAAACGAACATGTTGGCAATTATCACATAGATTTAAGCAGTTCAGTTCTGGATAATACTGTTATAGAAAGAATCTTTTTTTTTTCTTCATTGATGTCTCTTCTTTACAGCCTTTCTTCATCACCTGAGTTCATCTCCCAAGCCCAGTCCTTAGGCTAAGTCTTACCACCATCCACTGATTGCTACAGGAGACTCGGTTTCCTTTTATTCTCATCTTCTGGAACTCGTGCCCTTCCCTTTCTATGCATTTGGCAGTTACCAAGGGTATAAAAGATATGTGTTTGAATAGATGGCTTTAAGGATGAATGAATTAGCTAATTATTTAATCCCGAACTCACAAGGTGAGAACCATGAAAGGTGGGAGAGCAAGGGTGCCAGCGTAGCAGCCTATAGTTGGGGAAGGGGACATGTTCCCAGCAGGCAGAACTTTCACTGGGACCTTAAATTAGTGTAAAGTCATTACTTAAAAGATGAAAAAATAAGTAAGCACATTATATACAAGCAAAAGGACTCTTTAAGCATAATGAAAGGAGTTTAGGGGAAGCAGTCACAAGGTTCTTATGAAAAATCTTTTATTTGGTCGTCTTTATTTTGTTTTGGGCCACACCCAGGAATGATCAGGGGTTACTCCTGGCTCTACATTCAGGAATTATTTCTGACAAGGATCAAGGATTGGTGAACCATATGGGATGCCTGGGATAGAACCTGGGCCGGCTGTATGCAGGAAAGCATTCTACTAACCAACTCCTACCATCAACCTCTCTGGCCAGAAAAATTCAGAAAGAAACACTTATATTACTGGTGGGAGTATGAAATTTCTATTTTTAAAAAAGTTTATTATCCAAAAGAACAAGAGCAATTAGTCCTGGCGCGAATGTGGGAGAAAAGGGACTCTCCTTCATTTTTGGTGGGAATGCTGTCTGGTCCAACTTTTTTGGAAAACAATATGGACATTCCTCAAAAAAAACCCCTACAAATTGAGCTCCCATTTGACCCAGAAATGTCACTTCTGGGGATATACCCTGGGGGCCCAAAAACACGTATCACAAACCATTTTTATGCCTATGTTCATTGCAGCACTATTCACAATTTTCAGAATCTGGAAACAACCTGAGTGCCTAAGAACAGATGAATAGATAAAGAAACTATGAAACATCTACATAATGAAATACTATGCAGCTGTATGGAGAAATGAAGTCATGAAATTTTTCTATAAATGGATAGACTTAGAGTATCCTACTGAGTGAAATCAGAAGGAGAAAGACAGACATAAAAT
>JAOXYA010000021.1:20126368-20148655 GCA_028565675.1 Sorex palustris | reverse complement strand
CAAAAAAGAAAAGGTTAGAATATTTGGATTTTCTTTAAATAACATAATTTTGAAATATAATTGTACTGACAATTCTTGTAAAATAAGAAAATAGTTATTATGAGAAACCATATGAGAAAATAATTGTGTGCTATTAAATATTCTGTATGTTAAAAGTAAAGATAACTGACAACAGGGAAGCAGTATTTGCCCACTCTAAACTAGATGGTAGGCATTATGCTCCAACTGAAAATATCTCATAGTCAACAAGGCTTATTCACTGGTAACTACAAATCACTATTAAGAGAAACAGAAGACACAGTGAAATAATATATTCCATATATTCCTTATCTGATGAGAGGAATTAATACCATTAAAATGAGCTTCCTAGTCAAAGTAATATATAGATTAAATGCAATCATTATCAAAAAATTTCATGACATTTTTAAAGGGCATTGAACAAATATTGCTAAAACTGGTGTATATGGCTGACCCACGTCCAATCCTTGGCACTACATAAGCTCTTCTGAGCTCCTGAAATAATCCTTAGCACAGAGTCGGGGGTAAGGCCTGAGCACTTTCAGGTGTGGTGTAAAAGCAAAGAAACAAAAGCAAACACAAATTTAAAAACTGAAAACAAAAGCCAAAAAACTGATGCGGTTTGAGAATAGCACAGCAGGAAAGGCGCTTGCCTTGTACATGGCAGACTTGAGTTTGATCCTGGGCATCACTTCTGGTCCCAGACTATACCTGGAGTAATCCCGGATCCCTGAGTCAAGAGTAAGCTCTGAGCACAGCTGGGTGTGGCTTCAAAACCAAACCAAACCAACAACAACCCCCTAAAAGCCCCAAACCAAAAACAAACAAACAAACAAAATGCCTGGTACAAAAATAAAAGCAAACTCTGACCAGTGGAACAGAATGGAAAGCTCAGAGCCTCACTTTTGTGTGATAATCTAATTTATGACAAAGTAGCTAGATGCATGAAGCGTAGCAAGGAAATTTCTTTTAACAGATGAAAATAAAGATTAGCTACATGGGGAAATAAAAAGAATTTTGATCCCTATCTTATAACATATACAAATTGGACCAAACACCTGGATAGTAGGCCCAAATTTTTATAATACATCAAGGAAAACACAGGCAAAATCCTCAGTAATAACTTCAGAGGCATATTTAATGATTTGACAACACTGGCTCAGAAAATAGAAAAAAAATTAAAGAAATAGGATTACATCAAATCACAAAATTCAAAAACAGTAATACAAAAAACTCACTGAAAAAATGGGGTGAGGAGATGACCAATAGGATTATGTAAAGGGATCCATCATCACTGATTATCAGGGAAATGCAAACAAATGAGATCACACCTCACACCAGTGAGAATGGCCTACTTCAAAACTTTATTTTTCTTTTGCAATTCTAATAACAACTGAGAAAGGGTGTTAAAATAGAGAATTTATTATTAAAAAGGACAAGTTAATAGGACATATATGTATATAATTCTAGCCTTCTTTTGGTCCTGTTTTACAAATGTAACTTTTCTTCTTTATTTTTTTACTGGTTTTTGAATTTTCGTTCCTTTTTAAAATTTTTAATTTATTTATATTTTTAAAAATTGAATCACTGAGATACACAGTTACAAGGTTGTTCATGATTGGGTTTTAGTCATACAATGTTCCAATACCCAACCCTTCACCATAGTAAATTTCTTATCACCAGCGTCCCCAGTTTCCCTCCTGGCACACTTTCCCTCCCTCTACCCCCCCCCCCACCCCCGGTCTCTCTCCTTCTGTTCTGGGCATTATGGTTTGCAATATAGGTACTGAGAGGTTATCATGTATATCCCTTTACCTGCTTTCAGCACTCAGCTCTTGTCTAGAGTGATCATTTCCAACTATCATTGTCTTACTGGTCCCTTCTCTGTCCTAACTCTGTGACCATTTTAAAGACCTGCTTACTCACCTTGTACCAAACATCTCAATAGCCAGTTCCCAGCACACACCAATCTTTCAAGGGATCTGCTCTCTTCCGTTTAACATCACAAGGAATGAGAGTGATGCATGCCACGGGCCTTCTTTAAGAATGCAGCAGGCGTTTCTGCTGAAGCCTTCTGCTTCTGGCCCTTCCGGGAACCTCAGGACTCTTGTTCCAGTTCTGCTCCCTTTGCTATTTTGCTCCCCAAGTGCTGACAGAGAAAGGTGGGCTGCTGTGGGACCCTGGATCATGAGTTCAAACTCCAGAGAGGAGGAAAGGAGAGAGTCTATGCTGAGGGAAGCAGAGTGTCTGTGCGTTCTTCCTCCCTCCAGCCTTTGGGCCTACAGGGAGTTTCTTATGTTTGTGTAAGGAAAAGAAGAACTGGTGAGGCTTTCCAGGGTTCTGCCATGTCACCACCCAATTGCATCTGCATGCCAAATTCACAGTTCCCACATCAAGCACCATGACACTCTGGGTGCTGCCAGAGCCGGGAGGGCAGTACTGTGTCAGAGACACAAGAGCAAAGGGGAGATTCAGTGTGAGCTGAGGCTAGGAGGTGTGTGGACCTACTACGCAGTAAATGGGACCAACCATAGCTTTGAGCCTGGGCTGGGGAGACTTTCGGTGCACAGTTCTTGTCCAGAGTGATCATTTCCATGGAACTGGTGGTGTTTGGGATTCTGTCAAATGCAACAGTGTTCATTGTGAAAGTGGCCGCAGTCCCTCTAGGAAGCGGCACTCACCCTGTGCTCAATTCCTTTTGCAGTGTTTGGCGTGCAGAACAACCTGGCCCCCAGCTCAGCAGCCCTGTCCCATGGGACGCTCACCACATCCACAGGTCTGGAGCCCTGGTTTGGAACTTAGGGGCTGGGAAAATAGCATCTTTTGGCTCTAACTCACAAATCCCTTTCAATAAGTGATGAGAGGTTGAAAAATCAATTGGCCTTTCCTACCAAAAAATTGCCTTCCACCCCAACCCAGAAAGGTTGGCTTGTTCTGGCTTGGAAAGGAGAGAAGCCACGGTGGGTAGCCTGAGCTGGGGGCGGTCCCATGGAGAGCCCCACGTCAGACAATTCACCACTTCTGCAAATCATCCATCAACCTGGTTGTGTGATGCGTGAGAGGAGAGGGCCATGATGGGTTGCCTCAGATTTTGCTCTAGTTTTACTACTTGTAACCTGCTTCTTGGTGGGGCTCCTTGCTCCAACTTTAGGCTTGGGGATATATTTCAATGGCAGAGCATGTGCCTTGCATGTGTGAGAACCCAAGTTCAATCCGTGGCACCACAAGACGAAGTCAAACTACAACTTTGATTGAAGAGACTAGTTTAATCCACATAAAACAATCAGGGGAGCCTATAAGACCATACAGATCAAATTGTACAGAGCAGGTGTTACGGTCCAAGGAATTCAGAATCTAAAGAGTTGTGGGAGTATCTAAGAGGACTTCTTAAAGGAGGTGGCCTTTGGAATAGGTCTCAAAAGAAAAGGATGATTGCTACCCCTATGATTTCAGAACATTGATTTTCATTTTCTTATGACTCATAATTATTATTTCTCTTGTGGGGTAAGGAGTTGGGACTCGGCAGGCTGCTCTCAGCTTCACGGAGCTGCCTTCCCAGCCAGCCCAGCTCACTCAGGGTCCCTCTCTTGCAGCATATGGTGTGAAGAAAAACATGCCCCAGAGTACTACTGTGGTGAGCACCGGAGTGTCCACCTCAGCTGGTGAGTGCTATTGGGTCAGTCCAGCACCCAGGGAGAAAGATTACATGGTGTCAAAGGCCTCTGGGGGAGGCGGGCAGCAGATAACTCATGAGTGGTCTGAAACCCTTTCTGCATATCTGCCAAGGGTCCCCTGTTAGCTGGAAGCCCATGACTGGCTCATAGTGCCTGTCATCATGTTACCTGTTGCAAGAGCTGGGGTATCCCTCCCACTTTCTGTAGAATCTTCCCCAGCATGAACTCATAACACACAGTGGGCAACTTCTCCCTGGTAGATCCTGGAGGTGCCTGGAGGAGCTCCAACCTTCCAGCAACTCATTGGCTCAAAGAATATTTACTGGGTCTAAGGAGATAAATGGCTCCAATCTCAGGGCACATACCTGGTACCTGCAGGCCCCAAGTCTGTTTCTCGGTACCACACTCCTCCCCAGCACTTCTAGGTATAGCCTGGAGACCCCTAACCACAGTCAGGGGATGGCCCTGGTGACCCCAAGCCCTGCCCATGTATGACTGAACACCATCTGGGCATCCCCTCCACCACCAAAAAGAATATTCACTGAGCACATACTTTGCTCAAGGCAGACACATTCTATGTGCTTAGGAGACAAACATGAACAAGGCTGACAAGAGCCCCTCCAAACACCGGCTGATCCAACTTTTCCTCCATCCTCTTCTCCTGCCCTGCTTCTGCTCACGGCCTCTCTCTTCTCGGCCTCACCGCCCTCTCCCTAGCAGCCAGTAGCACAGCCGTCCAGAATGAGGACCTGCACAAGGACTGCAAGTTCCTGGTCCTGGAGAAAGACAACGTGCCTGCCAAGAAGGAGATGGAGATGCTGATCATGACCAAGGACAGCGGGAAGGTGTTCACTGGCTCCCCTGCCAGTGTGGCTGCAAGTATGGCCCCTGGGAGGGCGAGAGCTATGGTGTTTTAGTCAGGAAAGTGCAACCATCTCCCCGAAATCGGTGATGCCTGCCTGAGGCCCCAAACGGGTCAGAGGAATGGAGCACGTGCTTTGCATGCACTGCATGATCCTCCTGTATCTCAAATACAATGACATGAACTTAAAACTAAGGGCTGGTTGGGACCGGAGCAATAGCACTGTGGGTAGGGCTTTTGCCTTGCACGCAGCCAACCTGGGTTCGATCCCCAGCATCCCATATGGTTCCCCAAGCACTGCCAGGAATAATTCCTGAGTGCAGAGCCAGAAATAACCCCTGAGCATCACTGAGTGTGACTCAAAAAGCAAAAACAAAAACAAAGAAACCAAAAAAAAACCTAGGGGCTAGGTTAGCAAGAGAGGAGAGTGGGGAGGGCACTTGCCTTACATGTAGACAACCTAGGTGTAGTCGCCAGTGCCCAATATGATCCCCCAAGCCCGCCAGGATTGATCCCTAACGTATCAAAGTACTGGCTCTGACCTTAATTTTTGCATAGGGGCAACCCACAAGACTGTGCCTGGCTTGATTCAGGAATAAACCCTGAGAACAGCCATGTGTGGACCCAAAAACAAACATTTAAAAAAAAAAGAGGGGCTGGAGCAATAGCACAACGGGTAGGGCGTTTGCCTTGCACGCAGCCAACATGGCCGACACAGGTTAGATTCCCAGCATCCCATATGGTCCCCCGAGCACTGCCAGGAGTGATTCCTGAGTGCATGAGCCAGGAATAACCCCTGAGCATCGCCGGGTGTGACCCAAAAAGAAAAAAAAACTGTATGAATAACCATCTCGGGCTCTGCCCTTAATACCAACAGGCCTGGAAGATTGCAGCAAACACATCCCATGGGGTTCTTTGGACAGCAGCTGGCTTCCTACCCACAAGCACAGAGTTGGGGCGGAGAAGGGGCAGACTTCAGGAAAACTGGGATCTCTTTTGACCTCCAAGAGAGACCAAGGGGGCATGGAGTGGGGAGAGACCGTCCCATGGTCATGGGTTGTGTGCACAGCTTCTTTTTCAGATGACACCCTGAAAAAGGAGAAGCAAGCCGCCTACTCATCCGACACCCACCTCATAGCAGAAGCTAACGGTAAGAGTGGTTCTGATGGCTGTGACGCTTCCTCCACACTCCATGACTATCTCCTGACACTGGTCTTCTCAAAGTGCCATGGCCCTGACCCAGCAGCACCAGAGACACATGGGAGTCTGCCAAAAATGCATGTTTTGGGCTGTGTCCAGACCTGCGGAGTGAGAGGGGCCACAGCACCCAGCTCTCTCTTAGATTCCAGGTGCACTTGAGTGAATCCAAGCTCGCCCATGTCATTGAAATTGCAGTGCCTTTCCTCTTTAACACGCCTGAGTCCTCCACCCACAATGATCAGAACTAAGACTTCGCAAAGCACTTGAACTTTATCTTCTTTCTCCCCAAATATCGAGTTCTAGTCTAGAGAGATAGTACAGTGGGTATGGTGCCTGCTTTGCTCCAAGTCTACCCAGGTTTGACCCCTGGCACCCTATGTGGTCCCCTGGGCCCCACTGGGAGTGATCCCGGAGCACAGATCCAGGAGTAAGCCCTAGGTACACTCAGATGTGGCCCCCAAATGAAACCAAACCAAGTATCTGGGTTTTCTCCTGATACTCACATGCTCTAGAGCCTGTGGCATCTCTCCAAATCACTGATTTCAGGAAGGTCAAAAAGTCAAAGAGCTCACACACTGCCTTTTTCTGCCATTAATTGCTTGTCTCATCTTTGGAGTGGGAGGTGGTCACTGCAGACATCAGATCAGTGAGGTGTGGTTAAAAGAATGTTCCTGAAGGTGGCTGTGTAGTAAGGTGCCAAGGGCCTGCTTTCCCAAAGCCCTGCTCCAGGTCAAGCCGGGCACAGTCTTGTGGGTTGCCCGTATGCAAAAATTCAGGTTAGAGCCAGTACTTCGATGAGTTCGGGGCACCTAAGCACGGTGAAATGTTCAGTTTGGAACCTGCATGCTTGTCTTCCAGGAGGCGTGAAGACTGTGTCCTCCAAGGGCAAAGGCACCTCGTCAGGTGGGTGAGATGGGCAGATATGGGAAGGAGCAGAGTAGTCCCTGGCCTGCAGCCCATACACACAGACAAAGACACACACACACACACACACACACACACACACACACACACACACACCACTATCACCAGTGTCCCTGTGGTGCTAAGGGGACAGTGAAAGCATCGGGGAGGGGCACTCTGGGCACTGGGTGAGCAGTGGGAAGAGCTTAGCTCACTGGACTGGCACTCCTGCTGGGCACCCAGCATCTGCCCTGGGACCAGGATTTCCCCTCCCCAGCACATTAGAGACCCTCCATCCCCCACGCGCATCTCCGACCTGTCCCACTCTCCTTGCTTGCTGGCACAGGCCTGTGAGAGCAGCAGGCCAAGGGGCATTACCCTAGTTCAGGACTAAAAATACTTTCTTCTTTAAAAGACACTGCACTGCACTGTGGCACTGTCCTCCCATTGTTCATCGATTTGCTCAAGGGGGCACCAGTAACGTCTCCATTGTGAAACTTGTTGTTACTGTGTTTGACATATCGAATACGCCACAGGGAGCTTGCCAGGCTCTGCCGTGCAGGCGGGATACTCTCTGTAGCTTGTCAGGCTCTCCGAGAGGGATGGAGGAATCGAACCCGGGTCTGCCACATGCAAGGCAAATACCCTACCCACTGTGCTAGGGCTCTACATCCTTGATAAACCTAAATGCTTAAGTACATTCTGGGCACTGTGTCTGGGGATGACAAAGCGCGGAAGTGTGGGGACAGGAAGCATTCTAAGGGAGGCCTAAGACAATGCAGTGGGCTGAGGGACAAGAGTTCAGAATCCAGACATGCACAGAATTTTACAGCAGTCCTGCGTGAGTGTCCTCTGCTGGTTATTTTATAGGCTTCCTCTCACTTCCTTCAAGTCTTCCTGGGCAGTAGGTAATCTTTAAGGCCCAGGGCATTAAAAAAAGAAAATGGTCACAGTGGGGAGTGGAAAGATAGTACAGTGGGTAGGGCGCTTGCCTCACACGTGGTCGACCTGGGTACAATCCCAAGTTCCCTATATAGTCCCTCAAGCCCAGCCAGGAGGATCAGGGAACCAGGAGTAAGCCGGGAGCACTTGCAGACGTGGCCCCCAAACAAAAAGGCAACAGAGGGGTTAAAGAGATCTCAGGGTCACACAACTGGAGCTTGGAATGTTAGCTGTCTGCTATTCACCCGCCTCGGGCTCCTGTTCACTCCAGGAACCAGACCCTTCCTGAAGCACCCCTAGCCCCCCATTCACTCAAACCCACAGGAAGTCACAAAAAGCCAGAGGCACTTGGGGGCAGAGCCATAGCACAGAGGGTTGGCATTTATTTACCTTGCCTGCAGCTGCCCCGGGTTCAATCCCAGGCACTCCATAGGATCCCCTGAGAACCAGCAGGAGTGATCCCTGAGTGCAGTGCCAGGAATAAGCCCTGAGCACTGCCAGGTGTGCCCCCTCCCAAAACAAAACAAAACAAAACAAAGTCAGAGGGCCTGGAGGAAAGAGGGCAAAAGTCACCCTCCGTAACGCTCCCGCTTCCTTCCACAGAATCCCACTATTACAAGCAGGGCAGCGGCAAAGGCGGCGGCGGCGGTGGAGGTGGCATCGGAGGTGCCGGAGGCAGCGGCAAGGGGGGCGCGTGGGGGGCGGCGCCAGCCTGGTGCCCCTGCGGCTCCTGCTGCAGCTGGTGGAAGTGGCTGCTGGGGCTGCTGCTCACTTGGCTGCTGCTGCTCGGGCTGCTCTTCGGCCTCATCGCGCTGGGTATGTGCGCGACCCCCACAGTCAGGGGGCCGGAAGCCCGGTAGGGCGGAGGTCAGGGGCTCCTGGAGAGCGAGAGTCCCTGGGTGCAGACCGTGGGCTCCTGCAGATGAGGACACCCAGGCCCAGGGGAGGTGCCCCAGGGAGGTTCCCCAGGCCAAGGTCCTGTGGCGGGGTGGCAGAGTGGGGACCCCTAATGAAGGCGGCTCCAGGGTGCTCAGAGCATCGCCGTCCCTCACAGCCAGCCAGGCTTTTCCCCAGCTTCCCAGCTCCGCCCCACACCCTGTGCCACCGCGCTGGTCCCCACGCCACCTCTCAAAGCCTGAGCGCTGGCCCCATCAGGGTGGCACCCGAACTCGGGGGCCTTTCAGGCCAGAGCGCGATGTTGCCGGAGTTGATCCCGCCGGATGTCACTTCAGTGGCTTCTGCAGTGATGACTGGCACAGAGGCACCCAGTCCCCAGGAGGGTGGCAGTACCGGGAGGCGCCCAGCCGGCCCCGAGGCTGACAGCGTGTCTGTCTGTCTGTCGGTCTGTCCCAGCTGAGGAGGTGCGGAAGCTGAAAGCACGCGTGGATGAACTGGAGAAGCTGCGGAGCAGCATGCTGTATTTAGAGGAGAAGGTGGAGAAGAGCAGCAAGGACCAGCTGCAGGGGTCGCGCCCCGGTCTGGGCACCAGCCTGGGGACCACCGGGCTGGAGGGCGGCAACCACGAGGCGCTCTGGCTCTTCGTCAGGAACAAGCTCATGACAGAACAGGAAAACGGTGCGTGGGTTCCGCAGGGCCGAGGCTCTGTGCCTCGGGGGTGGGATGGGATGGGGCATTTGGGGGGTCCTCGAAGAACTGTCTCCCCATTCACCATCTCCGCCCTAGGAGGGAGGGAGGCGGCCTGGGTCCTTCCTCCTGAGGTCCCATTGCCCTGTCTGGGCAAACCAAGATCGGTGGAGGATACACCGGATCGCACCAGGCTGATTGCAGTGGTCCCCTTGGTGTATGCATGAGAGCGTGCACGTGCTTGCGTGTCTGGACGCACATGCATGTGCGTGCGCACACGGGTTTACATGCACGTGAGTGTGCAAGCATGTGTATGTGTGTTTGTGTGTATGAGTGCACACATGCATGTTTGCATGCCTAGTGTACATGCACGTGCGTGTGCACATGTTCATGGATGTGGGGGAGTGTGCTCGCCATATCCCTGTGTCTAACTCACAGCTCCTCCCTCTTGCAGGAAATCTCCGAGGAAACCCCGGCCCGAAAGGTACTGCGGTGATTGAAGCCACCCTCTTGCTGATCTGTCCTCCTCTGGGCCGGGTTCCGGGGAGGATGGAGACCCTTCCCACACATTCGAAGGGCAGGCGGGCACTGGGAAAACGTTGTGGTCTCCGTCTGGAGGGCTGGGAACTAACTGGCTTTCCAGCCAGACTTACAGTACCAAGAAAATTTGGGCCTCATCATCTCAGAGCGGCCCAGAGATTGGGCCAAGAGACAGGCAGGCACGAGGGGAAACCCCTTTTCAGTCAGCAGCTCCTGCAATCCCTGGAGAGAATGGCCCTGGGCCCCTTACCACTGCTCACAATTTTTCTGTCTTTGATTTCAGGTGACATGGGAAGTCCAGGCCCTAAAGGTAAATAGAAGGGGGACATTTGCAGCTTAGGTATCAGTGAGGGGCGGAGCTCTGAAAGCCCACCCCACACTCCCCATGTGGCCGACTCTCTGTCCTCTATTCCCACAGGAGATCGCGGGCTCCCAGGAACCCCAGGTATGTAGCCCCCATGGGCGCTGCAGGGAGTCTGGGCTGACTGGTCCTGGCTTCTGGTTCCGGGGGGAAATGGGCTGAGATATTCTTGTGCATCCACAGGTATCCCTGGGCCCTTGGGCCACCCAGGCCCAGAAGGACCGAAGGGACAAAAAGGCAGCGTGGGTAAGAACCGCCTTCTCCATCTACTCCTACCCTCATCCGCCACTTGGTGGGCACTCACTCACCTGCTGTAGAGACAGACACACAGACACGATAGATCTATGAGCAAGCAAGGGATGGATTGGGAGGTGTTTAGGAAAGAGAGAGCCTGCTGGAGCCTTGGGGGTGCTGTGGAGGTGGGGGTCATCACAGTTGACCCTTAGAGGAGACCTCACTGGCCCGACCCCATCTGAGCGAAGCCATGAGAAAAGGGAAAGTGGCAGATGAGGAGGGTGGGCAGGGGAGCAAAGGCCAGGCTGGAGCCCCAAGACACCTGGGACTGGGGGACAGCCAGGGGTCATGGGGCTCTGGACACCTCGGAGTGACCTCAACTTCTCCTTCTTAATCAAGAAGCCTATAGAAAATTGGGGCTGACATGGGATGTGATGTATTTGCACTTTCTTTGTTATTTTGGAGGGGGCCTTCCAAGTGATGCTTGGGGAACCCAGGGGCCCCTCCCAGTGACACATGGTCAGCGGGGGCAACAGTTCAATGCTAAGGTCCGAGAAAGCAGAGCTGGTCTGGTGCTGGGACCACAAGGGCCACCCCAGGGGTGTCAGGGGCCTCTGAGGCTACACCAGCAGATCAGAGGGCATGAACTGGAAGGGCCTGAACCTGGCTGGCACATTCCTAAACTCTCTTCCCGGCCCTTCACTTGCATCCCTGGGTCTGGAGCCCTGAGCTGTGACGTGACCTGGCCCTGACTCGGAGGGGGTCTCTGTGTCTTTAGGAGATCCTGGCATGGAAGGACCCATGGGCCAGAGAGGACGAGACGGGCCCATGGGACCACGTGGGGAACCTGGTCCTCCTGGGTTTGGAGAGAAAGGGGACAGAGGTAAGATCCTTCCTGCTTTTGAGGCTCATGTAATAGCACAGTGGGTAGGGCGTTTGCCTTGCACTTGGCCAACCCACGTATGATTCCCAGCATCCCATATGGTCCCCTGAGCACAGGAGTGATTCCTGAGTGCATGAGCCAGGAGAAACCCCTGTGCAACGCCGGGTATGACCCAAAAAGAAAAAAAAAAAACCAACCTTCCTGCTTTCTCCTGCCCTGTAGAGGCATTCAGAGGTGCTGCCTTGGGCCGGGGTGATGCCATGCCCTGCAGAGGCAGTGGACTAGTGAGAGGACTGGGCTGGATAAGGAGGCACCAGAGGAGGACCACGTGGGCAGACTAAGGGGGTGGTGGGGGTGCTGTGGGACTTGAGGTCTCTCCAGCCAGAGGGAAGAATAGTCATCCCTAGCTCAGGCCCAGTCAGAAATCCTCTCTTGGGCCAGAGCGATCAGAAAACCAGGAGGGTATTTGCCTTGCATGAGGCTCACCCAAGTTCGCTCCCAGCATCCCCCGAGCCTCATCAGGAGTGAATCCTGAGTGCAGAGCCAGGAGGAAGCCCTGAGCACTGCCAGGTATGGCCAAAAAAAAAAAGGAAGATAAAAAAGAAGAGAAAAGCAATCCTCTCTAGGCCCAAAGGTGCTGAACAGATTCTACCTTCAACTTCACGTTCTTAAAACTGCTCAGCCAGCGATCGAGGGCTGAACTCGGCACTAGAGAGTCTTTGGGTATAGACAGGGCGAGGAAGGGGCACTCGGCGGGTTCAGGGGCGCACAGAGAACCAGATGGCTGAGACCACTTGCAGGGTGGGGGCTCCCCCATGACACCAGTCCAGGCAGGTGATCAAGGGGGCACGTTCTCTCTCCCCAGGAGTTGCTGGCGGCCCAGGGGTTCCAGGCCCACCTGGAGTCCCAGGTTCTGTGGGTCCCAAAGGTAAGTGGAGGCCCCAAGGCGGTCTCAGGCTTGCCAGGGAGGCGTGTCTGGGGTGGCTGCCCCAAGCCCAGAAACGAGGGTCCCTGACACTCTCAGCACGACTGAGAGACCCTGCTGTCACACCGGGCTATGCCCAATCCCAAGGTGGAGTGGGGGGCATGTCCCCTCTGTCTTTAGTGTCTCTCGTACAGGCTTCTTGGGCAGGCAGCGGGTTAGACAGTCATTCAGCAAGTCGACCTCTGCCTGGGCCCTAAGCAGCCTGGCCCAGGCCTGGGAGACTGGGGCCCTCGCACCGGCCACTCTCCCCCTGCGGGTGTCCACCACATGCTTAACTCTGACCCAGAACAAGAAAGGGGTTTTCGTCCCCCCATCCCCCCCCGTTGTCCCTTCCCCCCGCCCCCCCCCCCAGCTGTGCTGCTTTACCCCCTGAGGAGGATTTTGCTCTGGAGTCACTTCAGGACCTGCAAGAAATGGGGGGGGGGGGAGGGTGTGAGGGGTTGCACTCAGTGCTCATCCCCTCTCCCCTGCCTCCCCCCTCCACCTCCCCATGGGGGCTGGTCATCTGCTAACCTGTCCCATCTGCCTTTCCAGGTTCCAGCGGTGCTCCTGGCCCCCAGGGGCCCCCAGGTCAGTATGCAGTTTCTCCTACACAGATGTGGTTTCTGGGTTGACAGAGGATGGGAAAGGGAAAACAAAAAAGGATTTTTTTTTTTTGAGCTTTGGTCAGTGGTACTCTGGGCTCACTCCTGGCTGGCTCTGCACTCCGGGATCACTCCTGGCAGGGCTTGGGAGATCACACAGGGTGCTGAGGATTAAACCTGGGCTGCCCATGGGCAAGCGCCCCATTCACTGCACTATCTCCCTGGCCCCGAAAATGAACATTTGTAAAGCAAATGGAGAACTTATAAAGGGAGGCCCCCAACAGAGACCTCTGCCCATGTGTCTCCGGTGACCAAGGGTCCCTGCGGGCTGGGCCGACCCGGTTCTCCCCAGCAGAGAGCACCTCAGTCTCACCCCCAGTGAGCCCCGGGGCTTGTGCTGCCACAGCAGGGATCTGGGCCACGGCACCCGCTGTCCTGTGGTCCCGCTTCTCTGTGGGGTCCCCAAGGGGTGGTCATGCCGTGAGGGTGCTGCACACTGACGATAGGGAGAGTAGGGAGGACAGGCAGGGACGGAGATATGGGCTGAGACCCACGTCACTCCGAGTGTGTACGTGCATGCTCACGCACAGCTGCATCCAGATGTGTGTGCCTCTTGTGCACATGTGTACATGGCTGCACTGATGCATGCGTGTGCCTGTGTGTGCACACACACCTGTGTGTGCCTGAGGACCACATACACGTAGGTGTGTATGTGGTGTTGCTGGCATGCAAATGTGTGTGTGCCTGTGTGTGCGGGTCCCGAGCCTGTCCATCCTTCCCAAGCGTGGCCACTCACCGCCTGCGGGCTTTCCTCTCCATAGGCTCTGCGGGTCCCCAAGGGCTCCGAGGTGAAGTGGGGCTTCCTGGTATCAAAGGTAAGCCAGAGGCAGAGCCCAGGGGACAGGAGGGTCCAGTGGGTCTGACCAGCAGGCGTTGCCCCTCCTTGGTCATTTCTGTCCAGGCTCTGCACCAAAGTGTCTATTTTCTTCCAGGTGACAAAGGGCCTGTGGGACCACCAGGGCCCAAAGGTATGTCTCTCCTGCTGCTGCTCAGACTTCCAACTCCCAGAAACCCTTGTGTCCCCCCATCAGGGGCCACAGAGAGATCCCAGAGATACTGTAGGCCTCCTTGACCCAGGAGAGTGTGTGGTGTCACAGTGCTGACCAGTAAGGGGGAGTGAGGAGGGGCAGGGGTCACTGCTGCAGCTGGAGGCTCAACCTCTGATCCACCCTCCCAGGTCACAGCAGGACCCGGGATATGTTTGAGGGACAGAGTGTGGGACAGAGAGGGAGGCCCAGGACTTCCTAACTGCTTCATTGTGGCCAGCATGGCCACAGACTCAGTGCTGACCCTCCCACTGCCTGCCCCTGGCACGGGTGCCACGTTCCTGCTCTGAGCCAGCTTCCTGCCCTCCCTATTCCTCTCCCCCCCAAACACATTTGTCTGTCTGTTTCAGGTGACCATGGCGAGAAAGGACCCCGTGGCCTCACAGGTCAGTCAGTCCTATGCTGGAATCTGTTGGATCCATCAAAGACACTGGGGGTGGGAAAACCAGCAGATAGAATCTCCGTGCTGACCTTCAGGAGACTTGAGTGTAGCAGACATGGAGTGGCTAAAGTATCCTCGTTTGCATTCTGAGCCCCCCCTCAGAGGGGGCGTCTGCACAGCTTGCATTGGGCGTAGCAGAGGAGTGTCCAATGGCTTCTGAGTCTTTAGCTGAACCCAGCTGAGAAAGCTAAGCTCTTCCCGAAGAAATGGGGAGTCCGTACTGCTTGTCCTTGTCTTCGCTACTTCCCTCCTGCAGCCTTGCTCGAGTGATATGAAAATGGGCGCAGCAGGGAGGTGACTTGGTGGCAGAGCATGTGCCTGGCCCAATTGAAGGCCTGGATTCAATTTCCAGTATCCCCAAATAACAACAGTACTAAGGAGAGCTGAAATAATTCTAGACGGCAAGGGGAGTCGCCTGGGGTGGCCCAAGGCGACTCTGATCCTCGTGCCCTTCCCCTGGGGCACAGCTCCTGCACCTGCAGTGTCCGCTGCCCGGGGAAGCCAGAGGACCTCTGGTCGGCACCCCTAGCTGTGTGGTCAGGGAGGTGCAGCGTGAGGTGGGTAGGAAGAGATAGAACATTCTCCCACTTCCAGAGCCTCCAGCCAACTGGTCTGTTTCCTTCACAGGCGAGCCTGGTTTAAGAGGTTTGCCTGGGGCTGTGGGTGAGCCTGGAGCCAAAGGAGCAATGGGTGAGTGACCCTAAGGACTGAAGGAATTCATGCGTGGTCACCCTATTCTCCCCGCCATCACGGCTGAGAGAGCTGGAGCCGTCGCCAGCTGCCACACTGTGTCTTTGGTCTGTGCAGGCCCCGGGGAAGGGCTCCCGTTGCAAAGCCGGGAATTCCTCACCATGCTGGGAGCTGGCATCCTTCCCTCTGGGGAAGGCATGTGTGTGTCTGTGTCCAGGGCGGGGTTGGCAGGACAGATCACCCAGCTGGGCCCTCCCTCCAGCCCCCCAGGGCACAGGACATTGTGGTAGGTCCTTTGAAAGAGGCAGCTCATACAGCCAGACCCGGGGTTCACTCCTTCGCTGTATGTGGTGCTCCACAGCTGGCCTCACTCCTGCCTCAGGCAGGACCGAGCCTTAGCTCACGTGGGGATCCCCCTGGTGCCAAGAAGGGCTGCTTGAGACATAATGTGGTTTCTGACAGGAAGGATGAGGGGCAAAGTCAGGCAAGGGCTTACTCTCCGTGGAGACAAGCTAGTGAGGGAGAAATTCGGGGGGGGGGGGCGCAGGTAGGGAGCAAGGGGAGGGGCTGCCTATGGTAGCAAGCAGCCCAGCAGGGAGTACCTAGAGCCGGGGACAGGGCAGGGTGGGGGTGGGGCGCAGAGGACCCAGACTCCCGGACTCCCCGGATGAATGGGCTTTGATGTCAGGCAGTGGGGATCACGGCAGCAGTTCTCCGTCCCTTGTGCCTGGCTTAGGAGAAGTGTGTGTGGAGGGAGCCCAAGGTGGGCTTCTTGATGTTCATGGCCCTGGGGGGCTGCGTGTGTCCCCACTGGGGGGGACAAACCCTCTCACACTGTTGGGCAGTGGAGGGCTGGAGTCCCAGAACAGCTCCCCAAGTGACTAATGAGCTTTTCTCCTGCTCCCTAGGACCCCCCGGCCCGGATGGACCCCAAGGCCCACGAGGTTGGTAGCTGTGTCCCCCCTTCTCTGCTCCCACTCCTGCAGTCCCCTAAGAACACAGGATACAGGTGTCATGGGGCAGCTCCTCAGGCCAGGTCCCCCCCGCTGACCCTGTCCCCCTGCCTGCAAGTTTCCTAACAGAGCCCCAAAACCCTCAGCCTCAGGGTGCCATGGAGCTTGCTGAAAGGTGCATCTCATTGTTCTGTGCTCTAAGAGACACACCTCCATGTCCTCATGCTCTTTCTAGGCGAACAAGGCCTTTCAGGGATGCCTGGAACCCGGGGCGCACCAGGGCCTTCCGGAGACCCAGGAAAGCCAGGTATGGGGGCTCCCCAGGCCTCGAGAGGCGGAGGCACTGAAGGAGGAACCCAGGGCAGGGCTCAGGGTCGGGTATGTGTGAGCGTGTGAGCTCTGAATCCCATAGTGCCTGTGGCCTCATGGGGGCACAAGCCAGCCCTGATGGAGCAGTGGGTCTGCTGGGCAGTTGGGGGGGGGGAGGGAGGCTGCACCCACCAGCCTCCAACCTGCTGCTCCAGCTGGGAAGGCCCCTCAAGCCCCTCACACTACCTTGTGTCTTATCTCTTGTAGGTCTCACAGGACCCCAAGGACCTCAGGGTGAGTCCTGGTCTCTCCTTCCTCCTCGCTTGCAGCCTCGGGCCTCCTCTCCTCCCTCTGACCCGCAGAACATCCTGGGGTTGGGGAGGGGAAGCTGGGAGCCAGGAAAGACACTTTGGCTCTGCAAGGGAGGCCACAGGGTGTTCAGAACACAGTGGGTAGGGACTTCCCAAGTGGAGTCCCGGCCCCTGCTCCCCAGGACAGGGACAGGAACTTACAATCCTGACCTTCTTGTTTCCAATCCCTTCAGGCCTGCCCGGCTCTCCCGGCCGCCAAGGAACTAAAGGTGCGTGATTTCCCAGGGGCTTTTGATTGGTGGTTGTGGAGGAGGAGAAGGACTGGTGAAGGGATGGGAGTGGGGTTAGGGTGAGGGACTCTCACTGCCAAAGCCTGGATCAACAGTGGCATCTAGTGGCACCAGGGAAGGCTGCGAAGTTGGGGAGCCCCAGGCTTGTTCCAGTTGTTCCCCAACTCCTCCCTGGCTCAGGTCCGTGGCCTGGGTGGTCTCCAGATGTTTCTAGGCTGTCCTTGGAAGATGGAGGGGGACTGCCTTTACCTAAGCCTTCCCGTACCCTAGTTTGCCAATGGCAGGGCCCTTGGCTGCTGTGTGACACTGGTGATGCAAGTTCCCCTGCACACAACTCCTCTCCCCACCAACAGGAATCACCTTTGGTCTTCGATTTCGTGGGTCCTCTTGGTATGGTACATACATGCAGGAAGCAGCATCTAGATGCTTCTGAGAGGGCAGCCGCTAAGGGGTCAGTGGTCAGAGGAACCCACGGGAGGCTTCTCTGCGTTTTCTAGCGCTGCATCATCAGACCCCAACTCTGTCCTGGGAACGCTTAAGGCTCCCGGACAGCCAGTCCGTGTGGGCCCCACATCCCCGAGCTGCGCTCAGACACCACAAGGTGTCGCTGCCACCTGGGGAGAGGTTGGGAATAGGTGGCCACTGCCCAGGAAGTGTTTCCAGGACTGGATAACTCCAGAATAAAACAGACTCACAGGCCTGTGGGAAGACACTGGTGGGTTGCGTGCTCCACCCTCCTCGGGGGCCTGGGCCTCTCAGGCTTCCCTGGACAGCAGGCACAAGAGGCCGTGCCAGCTCATACCAGCTGTGCTCCAACAGCTCGCTCATGGGCCTGGGTCTCTCCTGACTCGGCGGCGCCTGGGCAGAGTCCACACCTCCACTTCCTGCAGGGCATCACCGCCCTCTCTTCTGGTGCCCGGGATCCCAGACCTGGGGAATAGACGAAGGAGATCTCTAGAACATCCTCAGGGAGGCTCCTCCACCCTCCACTGGGAGGATGTGGCGCCCAGTGTCTGGATGGATGTCCAGCCCCAAGAGAAGTTTGGGAAGGCGTGAAATCAACTCTTTCTTCTTGTTTTTAAACATTTATTTATTTGCGGGGGAGAGGCTGGGGGGCACACCCAGCAGTGCTCAAGGCTCACGCTTGGCTCTGTGCCCAGGGATCACGCTTCGGGAGTTCTTGGGACCAGATAGGATGTAGAGGATCGAACCCTGGTCGGTTGTGTGCAAGGCAAACTCCCTACCCGCTGCACTATCGCTGCAACACCCAAACTGTTTCTTCTTGCAAGTCCTCCAAGCATGCTTGCCTTGGTGGGCCAGGCAGAAACATGATCTGTTCACCCTCACTCCTTCAAGCCCCTCCTGCTGTGGCCTCCACATAACCCCCTTCTCACCGCACAGCCGCTGCCCCCTTCCTCAGACGCCCCATTTACAGGCTCACTGGGCAGGCCTGTGGCCACGGGCACTTTCCCCTAAAAAAGTGATTCCCACTGACAGGCTGGAGAGAAGCCCAAGTGCCAGTCATCCTGGGCTCCCTGAAAACAAACTCAATGAGCTCAGGAATGAGGCTACTCTGGGGGAATCACCCTCTGGAATCTAAGGGGGCCTCAGAGTCCACAGAGACGGATGATTAACTCAGCTCCTTGAGTTCATTAAAATTCCATTAACCTGAGGGTCAAAGGCTGTGGGTCTCAGATGCTAAGGGAGGGCGGCTTGCAACCACTCTCTCTCCTCCCCTCCCAGGTGACCCCGGGAGCCCTGGCAGAATCGTGACCTCAGGTAGGCAGGCGGGAGGGCTCATACTGGACTTGCAGGGAGGTGTCTGAATCCCGGCACGGCTAAGGGGTTGGGGGGGGGGGAACATGGGACTCAGTACTTCTTCCCGGACCTTCTATTGCAGAGGGATCATCGACTCTCACCGTCCCAGGCCCTCCGGGACCTCCAGGATCCATGGGACCCCCAGGCCCTCCAGGTGCTCCAGGTCAGTTCGTTTTCTTGCTCTGCGCCGAGTCAGTGCAGACTTCCTTTGCACTTGCCTATACGGCCGTGTCCACTGCAGTCCTGAAGCCCAGGCAGGAGCCTGGGGATGAGAGATGGTGGGGGCGGAGCAAGCCCCTCCGGATAGCCTTGCCAGCCTAGATGGTATCACAGCTGTCCCCAAGATGTGCAAAGTACAGAGGCAGGCCGAGATGTCAGTGACTAACCTCAGGCCACCAGAGCCCAGGGCCCAGGTCCAGCTGGTGCCTCATCTCCAGAGCATGGGCATGACCTGCTCAGAGCACTCGCCCCTCATATTTCTTCTCTTGGAAGACACTGTGAGCATATGTATCCAAGGCAACAAAAATGCTTGGAATCTCCCAGAAACTCTCCCCAATTGTCCAAAGGGAGATTACTGCAGAGATAGAAAGACAAAATTGTTGGAAGATGAGGTGTTCGTCAAAGGGCGGGGTGGGTCAGTGCGCGCTCTGTGGCTAAAGTTAGATTTTTTTAAAATGTGGAAAAAAACTGTTGAAAGGAAAAAAATGCTCAAAAGTTAAGGAATTATGGTTGATACTCTCTTTTCTCCAAATATTTGTTTTAAGTTTCTAAAACATTGTTTAAAAATTTTTACATGTAAGTGGAAAAACATGCTTGAATGCAAGCGCTGTCCGTGCATTTTAGACCTAATTCCAACCAGTCTGCCCTCCCGATTTGTCCTGGTGGCAGGAGGGGGGACACTGGGAGTTCCTGGATGTCCCTCAACACTGAAAGGGCAGCCCCTGCCAGGGGCCCTTGGTCTTGCCCCGCATACTGCAGGGCTGGTCTCCAGTGGCTCATGGCTCTTGGTAAGCAGGCTGAACTTGGGGCCACTGTGCCCTGATAGGAGGAAGCCACGTGCGTACCCTCCTTTTGAGAACCGTCTCTCTACAGATATGATAAGGCCTTTTTCCCCCAACCCCATTTCCAGGCCCTGTTGGTCCAGCAGGTCTCCCAGGGCAGCAAGGTGAGTCCCAAAGGAAATCAGGGAATAGGGGTGCCACGGGGTGGGGATGAGGGCGTGGGGGGGTGTCAGTCTGTAAGGAAAGCAAAAGCCCCGCAATGGAGCAACTGAGTCCTTCCCCAGATGCAGGAGACACCTCCTCCCCCTGCCTGTGTTTCTGAGAAGGTGGGAGAAGCCTCCTGGCAGAACTAAGATTCTTTGTCAAGACCAAGATAACTTCACAGGCCTCCGATAATTGTGCTGCTGTCCTGCCTTTTATCCAAATAGCACCCAGAACTGTCAGACAGGACAACTGGTCCAATTCCCCCTGGGCTCTTGGCTGCAGGCAGGAGCCAACTGTGGCACAATATCCTCTAAGGCCCACCCCTTCCATTCTGGTGCCCCACCCCCTCCACTAGGCCCCGCCTAATTCACACTAGCCCCACCCCTTCCTCCAGCCCCGCCCATCTACCATAGGCCCCGCCCTTCCTATAGGTCCCACCTCATTCTCATGCGCCCCGCCCCCTTCTCCAGCCCCACCCATCTACCATAGGCCCTGCACCTTCCTCTAGGCTCCTCCCCATTCCCTCTAGCCCCGCCCCTCCCTTCGGCCCCGCCCCCTCCACCCAAGGCCCCGAGTTTTCCCGGGTACCTGGGTCGTTCTAGATCTCCTGCAGAGCAAAAGCTTGCCTTTGGCACAAGCGCACCCACACTGTGTCTCCCCACAGGCCCACGAGGGGAGCGAGGAATTGCTGGTGAATCGTTCTTGAGCAGCGGCAGCTCCATCTCCGAGGTCCTCTCGGCCCGTGAGTCCCGCTGTGTTCCCCGGGCAGGTGTTGCGGGGGCGTGAGGGGGGACGGGACAGCTGCAGCTGCACCAGTGAGTCATCCCCAGCCCAGTCAGTGAGGGTGACGGTCCTTCTGACAGACCAGGCTAGCGCCAGAGGGACAGCAGAGGTCTTGTCAGCAGTGAGGGTGAGTCACTGGCCAGGGCAGCTGTGAGAGTGGACCTGGGTCACCCCAGGTCAGAAGTGAGCATGCGCCGTGGGGCTCA
Source organism: Sorex palustris (assembly GCA_028565675.1). NCBI lineage: Eukaryota > Metazoa > Chordata > Mammalia > Eulipotyphla > Soricidae > Sorex > Sorex palustris. Next base: position 20,127,772 of record JAOXYA010000021.1, on the reverse strand, counting down.
CTAGAGGCAGGGCTGAGGTCCCTACTCACTGGGCACAATGCCAGGGCCCACAGCTGTCAGCGACAGGCCTGGCTGGAAGTGTTTCTCCTGCTTCCTCTGGAGAGCTGGGGGCCAGGGCCCCCCAGTGGGATCCGGGACCCTGAGCTGCAGCCAGGCCTGGTCCACCGAGGCCATGTGCCTGGCATAGTACCAAGACATCTCCCCGGGTGTTTCCATGGCACTTGGGGTTAGGTCTGAGGCCCCTAGTTTCCAGAGAAGGGTTCAAGGCTGCAGGTGAGAACATGCCCACAGGCACAAATTAGAAGGGGTTGGGGTGGGGGGCTTGGATCCTGGCTTGGACCCTGAAGCCTCCTCACCCCTCACTCTACATGGGCTGTCAGGAGGCTGGAGGGTGGTGTGCGGGTGGGCAGAAACTGGGTGTCCCCACCACTCATGTTGGTGAAGGGTGCCACTGGGGGAAAACAGTCTCATGACAGCTCTTGCACGTTTCTGTTTTCAGAGGGTCTTGATTTACGAGGTCCCCCCGGCCCACCAGGACCACGTGGACCACCAGGTAAGTGTCTCAGAGATTCTTTGGAAGGGGGGGAATCTTGGAGGATTGATGCTCACAGCCCTGCAATGAGAAGCTTGTGTCCATGGGTGGGACAGACTCCCTGACACAGCAGGTGGGATTCAGTGTTGTCTCCTCACTCTCCTCTACAGGACCTGCCATCCCTGGCCCCCCGGGACCCCGAGGCCCAGCAGGTGAGAACTGAGCCTCTGGGGAAAGGGGCCAAACCAGGGGACCCAGAGTTTCAGCCCTCTTCCAGGAGGCCTCCCAGGAAACAGCTTTGCTGGCACTTCTCGTGTGCAGAGGGTTGCTGACCTACTTCTTGGTATTCACAAGTCATGGGGTTCTCTTCTGCAGGAGAAGGCTTGCCCGGGCCTCCAGGCCGACCAGGATCTTCCCTGAGCAGCTCAGGTAAGATAGAACCGGGTCACACTGTTCCCTACCCACGTCCCAGATCACGTCCCAGTGCATGCTGTGGTCTTCCAGGCCTGGGGGTGTTTGTACCAACTCCTTACTGCATGCAGAGAAGCGAGTGAGGCCAACCCAGACCCCTGGAGAGTTGCTAATAGACTAGCCTGAGAGGGAGCCAGTCCTGCCCTCTGAGCAGACTAGGCAGAGCCCAGCCTGTTGGTGACCCCAGATCTGGTAAAGGAGACATTTTGTTCATGCACATGAGATGAGACCAGTGTTGTAGATGCCTGTGGAAATACCTTGAGCGCAAACATCAACCCAGACTTGTCCCTAGTAGGAGACCCCTTCCCTCGTCCACCCATTTGTCACTTGGCCATCCTGACACCCCTTATTTTTTTGTTTGTTTGTTTGCTTTTTGGGTCACACCCAGCTGATGCTCAGGG
>JAOXYA010000021.1:20046405-20056968 GCA_028565675.1 Sorex palustris | reverse complement strand
GCTTTTCTGCTCCAAGCTGCTGGGTTCTGCATTAAGTCCTTGTGCTTCTGGGTCTGTGGCCGTGCTGGAGAGCCGCTCTTGGGGGGCAACTGGTGGCCTCGGTAGGGCGTGAAGGAACCAGTACGATTTAAACAGAGTGATTCCTTCTGTCAATTAAAGTTGCCACCTGCTTCCAAGAAAGCTGAAGAACAGAGAAGCAAGGAGAAACAAAAGCCCTGTGCCAGGCGATCCAGCCCAAATTAAAACTGACAGGTGCCCCCGCTCATGCCCTCTGAAGCAGTGGATGCTCAGCTACACCCAGCGGACCATGGCGCCTTAGGTGTTTGGACCCTCCTTTGGCCGTACCCACCCCCAGTTGCTGATGTGGCAAGGACCCCCGAAGTTCTGAACCCCAAACTCCATAGCTGGTGTCCCAAACCTTGCCCTAGTGGCTCAGAACCTCCCTCCCCGACCTGCCAGTTGGAGGGCAGGCTTCGAGGCTGGTAAAGTGGGTCCTCTCTCCCCGCCACGCCACACATGAATCATACTCTAGTCATGAGTGAGTCTGAAGGGGAACCTCTCCACCCCAGTGGATGGAGAAACCATATTACAGACATTCCGGGGGGGGGGGTGCAGAGAAAACCTTTGTTATGTGGTGCAGGGAAGTGAGGCAAGAGTGTCCTTTGTGAAGTGGTTGCAGGGTAAATCCGCCCTTGTATGACAAATTCATCACACATGCGCCCTGAGCAAGCAGTCAGGTGCTTGCAGCGTGTGTCCCAGCACTGGGATGCTACTGCTGAGTTTTGCACACTGCAGGCTTGTCAGACATTGGGTGGTTATTCTGATCCTATGGGCAGGGGTTGGGAGGCTGGAGAGATAGTACTGCAGGTAGGGCGCTTGCCTTGTACCTGGCTGACCTGAGTTGGATCCCTGGCACCCCATATGGTCCCCCCCAAGCTCTGTCAAGAGTGATCCCTGAGTGCAGACCCGGGAGTAAGTCCTGAGCATCACCGGGTGTGGCTCAAAAGCTAAATTATAAGCGCAAAATGGATGGTGAGATCAGAGTTTAATTTTTGCTTTTCAAGACCAAAGTAAGATGCCAGCGTGGTCATTTTAAGCAAGAAAGCAAATTGCTGGGTTGGAGAGAGAGTTGAAAGGACTGAAGTTGAAAGGACTGCTTTGCGTGCGGGAGGCCCAGGTTTGGTCTCCAGCATCACTTTTGGACTCGCCAGCACCTTCAAGAGCAAGTCCTAAGCACAGAGCTGGGAGTAGCCCCTGAGCACCGCTGTGTGTGAGCTAAAACCAAGAATCAATCAACAAATAAATAGAAAATAAGTTACTACAAGAAATGTCTTAAGGAAAACTGGCAAATTTCATTTACCCGAATGCCATTTATATTAAATGGACCAGCCGTTGCTTATTTGGGTGGGGTGGGAGGGATACTGGGATCATTGATGGTGGAGAGTGGGCACTGGTGGAGGGATGGGCACTCAATCATTGTATGACTAAAATGTAAGCACAAAAGTTTGTAAGTCTGTAACTGTACCTCAAGGTGATTCATTAAAAAAATAAAAAATAAAATAAAGGGAATTTCATAAACAACAACAACAAAAAAAGAATGTCTTGGTTATTGACAGACCACACTGTGGTGATCCCAGGAGTCCATGTTAACAAAACCTGGGTGTACAGCTGCGCCATTGAGGCACATCTATTAACCCTGTGACACTCACACAACGACACAATCGCCTAATGATGCCTTTCTCAGAACTAGCCCGCTTGCTCCCCAGGGCATGACTGTGGCAGAAAAGTGCTACTGAGTTTCATGGTTGCCACAGAAATCAGGTGGGTCTCCTGATTGTGGAACTGTTGGTGCCCTGGTTCTGGGGGAATAGAGCAGGGGTTAAGGCTCGTGACTTACATGCCGTCACCCCCAATTCTACCCCAGACCCCCTCGAGGTCCATTGAGCATTGCCAAGCACCCCCAGAACAACCCAGGTAGTCCCTGATACAACACAGCATCCTCGGGCCCTGGCATTGAACCACCTACCAGCTTAGCTGAGAGCCTGCAGGAGTGGCCCCGGATGCCCTGAAATCACATCCTGAGGACCTGCCTTGCAGGCCTATCATCGTGTGTTCAGGCCCCTGTGCTCTGCTCCCTGGGGTTCCGCTCTTGGGGAGTCCCAAGCACTGAAAGCAGTTTCCAGTTGCCCCACGGCCATGTGTGTATAAGCCCCCAGCAAGCACCCCAGAATGGATGCAGCTCCCAGCAAGCATCACGGCTGAAACAAAAAGGTGTGCACGTGCTGCTGCCAGTAATAAAGGCCTCTGTGTACCCTGCAGCTGTCCCCAGGGAGCACGACAGCCAGAGCCCATGAGCTGCTGTATCTCGGGTAACGGAGAGCAAATGCCACTGAACCCCGCAGCCGGGTACAAAGACTCAGCCACCTGACATGTGGCCGCGCCCTGCTCCAACCCCCAGCATCACGGCTCAAAAGAAAAAAAAATCCAAGCTATTCCTCACCGTTGACTCCACCCGTAGTGGGGCCAGGTGGTACCTGGTGTTCCAGTAATGCCCTGAGTTGATAAGCAGATGCTCTCTGCACAGTTTCTGCCTCTTTTGCCTCCTTTGTTTTGAAGGGTTTGAAGAGTAGAGGCACTCCTTGGGTTTCTCAGGGTAGACAAAGGGTAGAAATTTTCAGTTGCAAAAAGGGATTTTCCAAGGCTCTCCTGGCCTGAGTATGGTTCCTATCACAGCCAAAGGCACCCTTGTGTGGGAATTCACATCCTGGCCTCACCCCACGGCCCCGCCCCTTCACACACCTCCACATCCCCACCCCACCCCCACTCCCCTGAGAGCCTGGGCACACAGCTTTACTCCTGCAATGTCCCCAAAGGTCCCCAGTGAATGCATGGCCCAGAGCTCAGAGCTCACTACTTGCTACTCGGGAGGAATGATTTATTTTCCCCAAGTTGAAACCTTTTACTGTGCCTCCCAAGAAGGTAATTATTCAGAAAGCTTTCTCTTCCCTTCCCCCAATTAGAGAAAAACCCAAGAACTCCAGAAAAAAAATAGGAAACATCTGACCTCCTTGAAAGTTAAAGGGAAAAATAATCTCAAACACCCTATGCCTTAAATATATTTCTTATAACTTTGAAGCTTTTTTTTTATAGCATGTGAAGGGCATTATCCAGGTATGGAAAATCATGGAATAAAAGGAAAGACAGTTCAGAGAACGTTTTTTGGATTTATGTAAACACATGCTTTCCTCTGAAATGCGGAGGGAAAGTGCATGCATAATAGAAAATGTGTTTCTTCCAGCTCTCACTGAATGAACGCTGAACAAATATCTTAAAAATAGAGATTTGAAGGGATCCAAATGGGTTGGTTTTCTCTTGTCTGGTTCATTGTTTCCTCCTGCTAGACTGAACCCCGTGAGTGAGGGGCGATGTTCTCATCTGTGATGAAATTTCCCATCTGTGGAATACATGCTTGCATGCAGGGCCCAGCACGATTCCTGGTTTTAAGAAGCAGTTTTGGGCATTAGCATTGTTGGTTTGGGAAAGGGGGGTTGGTCCACACCAGGCAGTGCTCAGGGTTTCCTCCTGACCTTGTAGTCAGGCATCATTCCTGCCAGCTCTCAGGGACTTTATGCAGTGCCAGGAATGGAACCGGGTCACCACATGTGAGGCGAGCATCTGAACTCCTGTATTAGCTCTGTTATCTCTCAGGCCACCCTTGTCGTTGGTGTTACTATGCTGATTGCCACAGTCATTCTGACAATTAAAGGGAACTTTGAATAGTGACGAGATCAGCCCATGTGTTCTGGTTAAACATAAAATGAGAAAAATGGAGTTGCACCCCCTCACCTGAGCGAAGTAGCCAAGGACCCCCCACCCTTATCCTAAGTACCTGTCTTGTGTGTAACCTTATACCACAGCCACACTAAGATTCTCAAAGAGTCTCCCAGTGCCACCCAGCACCAGCCCCTCTTGCTCAAGTTATCATTACCCCAGCATAAGATGCCTCATAACCCCTCTTACCCACCAGACCTCTCATTGAGGAACCAGATTCTCTCAAAAGGAAAATCCAAACATAGACCCCTTATTATTATGGAAGAACTCATGTATTATAGAACTGTAGTTTTAGAGAACATATTCTTCTTTTTTTCAAGTTTTACTTATTTGTTTTTTGGTTTTGGGGTCACATCCAGCAATGCACAGTGGCTACTCCTGGTTCTTCACTCAGGAATTACTCCTGGTGGTACTCGGGGGACAATATGGGATGCTGGGAATCAAACCTGGGTTGGCTGCTTGCAAGGCAAATGCCCTGCTGGCTGTTCTATCACTTCAGCCCTGAACATATTGCTCTTTAAATTAAATATTTTTTGGGGGGACTGCAAAGCTGGCGATACTCAGGATTTACTCCTGACTCTGTGCTCAGGGATCACTCCTGGCTGTGCCCAGGGGATCATATGCAGTTCCAGGGATCCAGCCCATGTTGGCCATGTGTAAGGCAAGTGCCTTAACCTTACTGTGCTATCTTTCTGTCCCCAATTTCAAAAATTTAAAACCTTATATTTCCACCCCAGGGCCCCAGAGCTTATTGTCATTTATACTTTGCACATTTACACCATTATATCATTATAATAATTTTACATGTCTTGGTATGACTTTTCAGAGTGCGTGTGTCTTCCTCCAAAAGAACAGGACAAGGATTGTGTTGGGTTTGCCAGTGCAGAGCGGGAAGAAGGTCCATCTCCTTTTCCTTACAGCTGGCTAGGCGTAGCTTCTGGTTCTCATAAGCAGAAGAATCTTAGTGAAGATTCATGGTATTCCTATATTCCTATCAGTCATTGCAGTGATCTGCCTAGAGCAAGGCTTCCTGATCTGAGGGCAGACCCTACCCAGAGTCCCCATGGGAGGACGCAGCCCACACGACCCTCCTCTGCACTAGCCTAGGGCTGAGAACTGAATCCCTGGAAGGGAAGGATGAAGCTGAACACACTTGATTCTCTCACCTAAAAGAGAATATGGACTTTTTTTTTATCAAAAAAAATTTTATGACATTTCAAAATAGAGAACTGAAAAAAATGCGGGGGGTCATTCAAACCAAACCTAGTCACAAAATTTTTCGTTATTTGTGGCATCAGGCTATTTCAAGAAACTGCCTTTGAATTCCCCAGGGATTTTTTTTTTCTTTTCCCTGTTCTTTTTGTCATCCCAGGGTCAACTCAAGGTTTGCTGCCTTCTGGAAAATCCAGGAGATTCGAAAAGGAAAATCTGGGGTGGCAATTAGTTAAACTGGAATTATGTAGATGGATTGTTTATATCAAGATGAAGCTGGTAGCTCCTGGCCAGGTGGGAAGTCACGGGTTGCCCGCTCAGTATGTGGAGACCGTCTACACCCACTCAGACCCACAGCACAGGGAGTTTGGGGAGCAGATGTGTGACCCGGAACAAGGATGGAGCCTGGAGTTAGGGAAGAATGGTTCCCTCTGGGCACTCACTGCCATCCGTATTTCGCTCTAGTTTCCCGGAGCACAAGTTGTTTGCCGAGGCTGGAACTTCAAGTGATTCTGTTGCAAAGTTCCTCCTGTAAGGACCTCTGCAGTCTCTCCGTAGCACCATGAGAAGAATCTTGTGGAGATTTTGCTGATGAACTTCCTGTGTGGTGGTTTGGCAACCCGGGGTCCTGTATGGCTGTAATTAGCAAGCAGCGAGGCCAGCTGCAGATGGAACTCTGCGGCCTCCTCCTGGCCCAGTCCCCGGCAGTGAAGGAGAGGAGACGACTGGCCAGACGTTTACTAACTTTCTTCTTGAAAAATTTAATTAGTATTTACTAGTATTTTTTTAGTGAGAACCTCTCCTTCTGGTGCTCAGGGCGTGGGGGAATGTAATGTCAGGGTTTGAACCCAGGACCCTCCATAGGCAAAGCCTGTGTCCCACTACTTGCACTATCTACCTAGATCTTGGAGATCTCCCAAACAGTGCCCAAAGGGTCCCCTGCGTATGTCTGACCATACTCAGCCTCGTACTGCTTGGGTCCAGCAATGCTTGGGGGACCCAGCAGAGCTGCCCCAGTTTGGGGGACCATGCAGAACTGGGATTTCAACTGGGGGTTTCCACGTGGCAGACAAGCACTCCAGCCATTTGTCACCCGCCACCCCCATCCGGTCCACACATTTGCTTTCTTTTGGCGAGAACGGGAAGTTGGCCTGGTTGTCGACTCCAAATTCAGGACAGACCCTCCTTGGGACACTCCCAGACATAAATCTATTGGGCCTGTGAAGTCATCAGAGCTGATGCGACAGAGAATGATGGAGACCGCGATGGAGACAGGGGAGGAGGTGGAGGGGAAGAAAGAGGGGAAAGAAGTATGAGAGTGCTGTAGTGGGTAGACTGGCAGGTTACACATGCCAGGTTTGGCCCCTGCCAGGTAGCCGGAGCCTCAGGGAAGCGGCTGGTCGCCGACGGCAGTTAGAGTGCTAAGACCACTTTGGCCAGAAGGGGGCCCTCAATGTCACTCAAATTCCCACACCTCTAAGGTCTAGCCTTAGACCTCGCTTTAAGCAGTGGTTATATGCCATCTCAGGGCACGGGCAGAGGCCAGAAAGATCACCAAAGCCTCCTGCATGCAAAGGGACTGCAAGGTCACCAGGTCACGGGAACCCGGGTGGGGTGAGGCTCACGCGGTGGCTCTCCTTAGGCAATCCTTTCACCAGCCGTGTCTACATACTCATGGTGACTCCAGAGATTCAAAACGTTCACGGGGTTCCCCAGTGCAGGGCCTGGATCAGGTGCCTGAGGGGTGGTGTTGTGGGTGCAGAGGCTGTGGGTCTCGTTGGAAGTGGAAGGGAGGGGAGAGGTGGTACCTGAGCCCTCCCGGGTTTAAGGCAGCCATCCCCAACCTTTCTGCACCCGCAGACCAGCATCTCAGCACAGCAAAGTCCCACACCAATGAAACAGCTAAGTCAGGGTTCTTGGCAGTAGCCAGCACGGGGCAAGGTGTGATTAGCAATCCAGCAAATGGCAATTGTCAGAAATGTTCTGAAGAGGGAGGGAGGATGTCTGGTCCTTTTTTGAGCATGCAACTGTTTTCTGCGCCTCCTGTGTGTTGTCTCGGGCCAGGCTTATGTGACTGGAGAACTAGACTCCGGGACTCGGGACTTGGGACCTGTGCCGCAGAGCTACAAGGGCCTGTGGTTTTGCTGCGCGCACGCGTGTCAGGTGCCCATCCGGCCAGAGACTGTCTTGGTCTGTCTGACCCCGTCTTGGTTTGTTCCTCTGAAACCAGGGGGCCGGGACTCCTCTCAACTGGGTGGTTTGAGTCACCCCACGGTAACCTGTTTGTGAAAAATCAGTTTCACTTATCCCAGTTGGCATTTTTAATTTTGGGTCCTCTCTGCCTTATCTAGCCTTTAGCATTAAAAAATATATTTTTTACGACTGCATTTTGCCATCTGAACACACACAGTATCCTTGGATTTGAGCCACCCTCCAATTCAGAGACAGGGAGAGGCCAAATAGGGGTTTATCTGATCCCCCAACACTGGCTCCATCGGAGGACATTTTTGGCACAGACCACCAGCCAGTGGACCTACTGTGCGCTGGGTGTGAGAGGTACTGAATGGATGAGGCACAGTCCTCTCTTCCAGCAGTCCCCTGTCTGTCTCAGTCACTTCTGAAGTGTGCCGGGCAGGGCAGTGTGGATATTGAGTAGGAATAAATGGGCATGGGGGTTAAATTAATATGCCTGAAGAAAAGAGCGCCTGTAAGTTCCTCCAGGAGAGGAAGAGTTTCCCCCTCCACCACCCCCCGCAAGCCCCACCAGCAGAAAGAACTTGTGCTCAACTAGCCCCCAGATATCTTGGCCTGTGGTGTTTGTCTGGGGCCTGGCACTCAGTTCTTCCCTCCAACTAAGACTATATAGAGCAGGGAAGCACCTGGGGATACCCTAAATGTGCAGCCAGACCTTGGCTTATGAGCTGTCGGGTTGGGTAAGGCGGTGCCCGTGTGCAGTACTGAGTCCGGAGCGGGGTGACTCAGCATAGTACCCCTCATGGCCTCCTTCACCTCCTTCTCCTGGGGGGAGGGGCGAGTGCAGTGTGGGCCCGGGGAAACTACTCAGAGTCACAGGGGAGCCCCAGGAAGCAGAACCCGCTTCCCTCACGGGGACTCTCGGGTTAACCAGAGCAGGGCTGACTCCTCCCAACGCCCTGTAGCCCACTGTGCCCATCTGGATCCTCTGACAGGACACCACAGGCCGTCCCCACCCAGCCTGGGCGGCCCTCCCAGCCCCCCCCCCACAGTCCTGGGAGAGCCCCCAGATCCACCTCCCACCTCCACAGGAAGGAGACTGCTCAGGACTGGGTCTGGGGGCTTCCCTCCTCCCTTTGCCAGATCATCCGCCTGAATGTGGAGTCCACGGTCACATGGGGTGAGGTTCCAGCACCTTCTCTGAGAGAGGAGCAGTGCCTAGGCTGATCACAGAGGCTCCTGCAGCGCTGGGCTCCCTCCACAAGATGCCATGCCCCGGGCTCCAGGTGCATTCAGAGGAAGCGGAGTATGATATGGACACACATGCTGCCACAGTGCTCCAGGCTGCTCCCAGCGCTGCCCCATTCTTCGGGACCCAGCACGGCAATAACTTCCTCTATGAAGCACTCCTGGATTTCCCCCAAGTCTCCACCTTTTTCTCAGTTTTAAGGGTACCCCCCTACTTCCCAACTCAGTTTTGAGGAAGGGGGAAGGAGCTCTCCATCTGAACTCAGTGCCACAAACAGTGTGTTTTCTGATTCTCTTGTCTGACCCTTAATGCACTGTAAGTGAGCACAGAGTATGTGCTCAGTGAATCCTTAAAATCCTGTTTTTAGAGAACTTTCCCCCCTTAGTGTCAAGAATAGAACCTCGGGGCAGAATCCAGGACCTCAGACAGGCAAGGCAAATGTTCAATTCCTGAGCTACATCCCTAGCCTTAGAAAAGCATTTTTTTTTTGACACCCAGCTGAATTCAGGGCTTACTCCTGGCTCTGCGCTCAGCATTCACTCCTGGTGGTGCTCAGGGACCATATGCAGTACAAGGGATAAAACAGGGCTCACCTCAGCAGGACACAGGGGGAACATCTTAACCCTACAGTAAATCTCCAGCTGAGAAAGAAAAAATTTAAGTGCATGGTTTTTTTTTTCTTTTGTGGGTCAAACCCGGCGATGCACAGGAGTTACTCCTGGTTCATGCACTCAGGAATTACCCCTGGCAGTACTCAGAGGACCATATGAGATGCTGGGAATCGAACCTGGGTCTTCCGCGTGCAAGGCAAATGCCTTACCCGCTGTGCTATTGCTCCAGCCCCAAGTGCGTGTTTTTAAGTATCAAAATCCATACAGTGTTAAGCATGAAAAACAAAAAATTTAAGACTGTCTCCAAAAGCACCTCAACTAAGAGTTTGCAGTGGCTGTAGGAACTGTAGGAACCAATCTTAAACACCTCGTTCATCCACATTTCGCAAATGGGAGCCTTGGGAGACTCAAAAGCCTGTGGGAATGGTTTGCTCCGAGTCAGATATTTCAATGGAGGCTTCTTCATATGGTATTAGCGTCCTTCCTCAAGAAGACTGGGGGAATAGCTGATGCTCTGATTTAGCAAATATGGAAGCATGCTGTAGGTTGGTCTTGGGTCCCTACAACACAGAGGAGAAAACACAAAGACAATAAAGATTACACAACTCTTAGCCCCCACTTCAGAAGTCACAAAGCTTTATTGTGATGGGAAAACAATCGCATTAATTGCAAAACATACCACTACCTCGTTAAATATTTGAAGGCAGAAGGGGAAAAAAAAATGTTGACACACATCGGGGAGGGGGCGGGAAAGGGCGCTACATCGAATTAAATAGTAATTGTGTTCCAAGTCCAGGGAGGGACAAGTGGTTTACAAAGTGGGTTTTCCAGATCAGAGGGATGGGCGGTGGGAATGTTGGAGCCCGGGGCCAGAGATGAGCTGCGGATTTTCCCACCATTGTGTGTTCCCTTCCCTCCTTGCCCGCCAGCGCACCGTCCCGTGGGAGCCCTGGGCTAAAAGCAGTGGTGCTCGGGCCTGAGTCTGGTAACCTCGCGGTAAATCGCGTCACCGCGCGGTTACACGGGCCCCGATCGATGGATCGATGGGAGCGGATCTGTCCCATTTCCGGGGAGCACTCGGCCTCGGTGACCCTCGGGGAGGCAGGTGGTTGATCCAGAGCGGTCCCGGCGGCCAGCACTTTCACGCCCAGCCCGCCTCGGTTCCCGCGTCCTCCGGGAGGGCCCGGGCAGCCCCGCCGGGGTAACAAACCCCCTTTCACCGGCGAGATCCCGGGGTGCATCAAGGTGGGGGTCGCCCAGGAGGGTGCGCCGGGAGCGGGGCGCACTGAGCTCCCCGTGCGCCCACCCCGCGGCTCTCCCCCCACCTCCGCAGTCACCCCGAGTTTCCGCGCGGCGCCAGGCCGCGGGCAGCGCGCTGGACTCGGCGCGGCTCCTTGGGGGCGCGCGGCCCGCCCTCCCGTCGGGCGGCGCCGCAGCCCCCTCCCCGCCGGCCGAGCCCCTCCCCCG